>CM076583.1:298477009-298920431 GCA_034641835.2 Pinus albicaulis | reverse complement strand
GGAATATTACAATATTGTAGAGGAAATAACTCATGCTCGGGAACAGAGGCATCGAACAAGTTAAAGTGCAGTGGAATCACTTTGGGCTCAAAGAAGCTACATGGGAGATGACAGATCAAATGCGGGCTATGTATCCTTCATTGTTTTCTAGTTGAGGTAAAGAAGTTTTGGTATTTGTACATATTTATGTATTGTTGCTATTGTAAATACCTCCATGAGCTAAATTATAAAGCTCCAAAAAGTAGTATGGTTGTGTTGATGCCTCGAAAATTGCTGCAACAACATTGAGGATGACCACTAGGTAGGGAACTTAAAAAACGTTCATTTTCTGTTTGGAATAGTGGCTCTGACTGGGGATGATGAGACTTGTTTCCCAGTAAAGTATAGTTTAGTGGGTGTGAGGTATTTATAACTAAATTTGATTGATAAATGGGAGTTTTAATGAGCTAATATATATATATATATATATATATATATATATATATATATATATATATATATATATATATATATATATATATCCTGGGACAGAATTATGTTTCTTTTGTATGTGATTTCAAAGATTATCCTTAGTGTATGAAAATGTAGATTTATCAAAAACTTACAAAAGTGAAAAAAATTAAAGATAATGAATTTGATTAAATATTTAATCATATTAATTAGTTAAACGCATATCGCATCAAATAACTGAATGTCTTGTACATATATCAAAATATGGCAATATTTGCATGTTCAAAAGTGAATTGATACTCAGTTGTATTTATAAGATACATATAACAAAACAATTAAAATGAAGTATGACTATTAATGACATATAACAGAACAATAATATAAGGATAGAAGTACCCGATATATCTTAACTCTGCTCATGCAAGAAATAACGCTGGTCCATCATTTCTATTAAGATGATTTTAAAAAGTACAAAAGCATGACTCCTCAAAGCTTTCCTTACAAAATTTCAGGACCTTTTCTTCAAGACAAGAAAGGGTTTATATAGCTAATACTAGGAATGTAAAAACATAAAATACAAAAAGTGTTGAGGAGGTTTAAATAGCTCTTAAAATAAGATATAATAGGAAAAAAATAGAATTTGTTTGAATGACGAGATCAGGAGTGTGATGTTGTCTCTTTTCCCATTTTCTACTTGAGCTTGTAAATATCTATTATTGGCTACCATCCAGGAGCTAGAGTTGGATTTATGTGCACCTGTCCATTGTACACTACATCTGAAAGTGTAGGAAGCATGTGAGAGGATGTGTCAGCAAGGCATCACAACATTAGCCACTAGTTGTCTGGATTGACAAGATATTGCCAATAATTTTCCAGATCAAGCTTTTCCAATTTCTTAATGTCATCTTCCTTTCTCTTTGACCTTTCCTGCCATTGTTTCATGAAAACTTTGACATTGGTCAGGGAACCAGGTGGGAATTCTTGAATAAGATTCACACCAAATAAATTATTACTGACAGTGTCAATAATATTGTTTGCAACATCCCTTGCTCTGAAGATAGCCCTTTTTGCTTTCTTTAACTTTATGTCCCGATATGTAAAGAGGATTTCATTTTGTGAATCCTAAATTCTTGGAAGCTTTGTTGCTCTGCCTTTTGCACTATCTTTCCAAGTGATGAATTCTGAAATATTTTCATCAATGTCATCAAAATTTTTCCTCGGGTCGGACGATTGATTCATCAGTGAATCACTTTTGTTGCATAGATAATTGATGACCATTAATTTCTGGTAGAATATTACTTTTTTTTGGGCTAACAGTATGTTTAATTCCATTTCTTCCTTTTTAAAGTCTTCAATTTTTGGATTCTCCTTCAATTGCTCGATTTTGAATTGGCATTGTTGAATTTGAGTATATTTGACTTTGATATCATTTTGATATTGCAATTTCAATTGATCAAAGCTATGATGTAATGTGATAAATGCATTTAACATTTTTTTATCAATACTTTGCTTTTCCTTTAACAACTCTTGTTCCAACTAGTAGATTATGTCATCCTTTTCCTTGACCAATTGTTGTACTTATGATGCTTTTTCAATAGTGACATTTGCATAGGTGCCTACAAACTGTGATAGTCTTGTTAAGTCATCAGAAGGATTAGTTTGTGGATCTTTGAAAACCACCTCCATGGGTATGTCTCCAGGGACTAGTGCCTGGGATTGGTAAACTCTTCTCCTCTTCCTCTACCTGTTCATCACAACCCAAGGCTTGCAACTGTAAAATATGTCAAGAGGAGGGATTTCTTCAATCTTCAGAACAATTTCTGATGAAGGGAATGCCAAGAAGAATTCAATTTCATCTGTGTTGATTGCTTTGTTAGAAGCCCCAATAGTAAGCAAGATCTGTCTATTGCCTTGAGGAGTGATTCATATATCTTTAGGCTCAGAAGTGTTTACCTCTTGCCTTCCTTTGATTTGTTTATCAAATTTATCCCATGCCTTATCCAAATCACTAGTGAAAAATGTATCAATAGTTTTTTGTGTTGTGGATATGCTTAATTTTTTTCCCTGTAGGTCTTCAGTGTCCTTTGGAGGTTGATCCAAATTCTATTCTTTCTCTAGAATTGGTTGAGATAATCTCAACATGTCCAGAGGGATACTTTCCAATATCTTATTGCTATATTATTTAAACTTAGTAAGTTATTCTGAATTTAGATGGATATTTTCCATCTTTTCCACATGTAGGTATGTCTCAGCATACTCAAACAGATCATTATAATCATTTGTCTCATATATGAATTGTCTGATTTTAACTTGGGCTGTAAAGTCCTGAGATACCTAGTTTGGGTCAAACTGTCTATTGGGCATGGTAGATAATTTTAAACACTGAATTTTATTGATTTAAAGCACAAATTTCTTGAAATGATCTAAATCATAGACACCAAAATTAATAGGAAATGATGGCCAGGTAAAAAATCGTTGGGTGTGGAGCCGAATTATCTTGTTTATTTTGTATCACAACATTGGACATGTTAGAGTCGGTCTCTTCATCCCTCCATCAAAGATCAAAATCTCTTTTGTTGCATTTCATTTTAGGAGTCGCATTCAGTTCAGTCAACTGCATTCCATTAGGAGCATGGATCATATGACGGAAGGGTCTTTTCACTCATATCCCTCATGTCGTGTACCTACTGGTCTGTGTCAGTTCATAAAAATAAATTTTAAAGTCATTCACAGTCATGTTTGGCCTCATGTTTGCCAAAGAGTCATTTTAGGGTTTTTAGTCTCATTAGGTCTAGGGTTTCACAAATTTATTCTTAAAAATGTCTAATAATGTCGGCAGGCACATGAGCGAGGCTAGAAATAAGTTTTCATTGCAAAAATTTCATCATTATAATGCCTGATCATGATTCTTCTTCAAAACTCTGTTTTGAAGAAAAATCATCAATTTCATCCTTTGTAATAAATGTAATGTAATTTTCAATAGTTTTTTAGTTATAAAGTTCTTCAAGCGCAGCCCTGGTCACCATTGAAAAATTCCATGCCAGCTATCCCTGCAAAAAATAGACAAGAATTTCATCATCAGTTCAAAAATCAAAGAAAACAAACAAAAGCAAAGTTTATTTTAAAAAGTGCAAATTGCCAAAGTCTGCAACATTAGAAAGTGGGTTTTCTAAATCAAAAATCAAACTCCATGATATATAAGATATTTTTTGTGTTTAAACAATCCATTTGCATGCCAAAGACATCATTGAAGCTGAGTAAAAATGTGAAAGAGAAAAATAGTTTTGAAAGCCAAGACTGTGGGTGAGTTTACCAACACGGCGCATTGGGTGAAGGTCGCAGCGCACTTGCTGGTCGCGGCACATATAGCTGCTCATCTCCTTGCAAATTAGAACTGGTGCAGTGCACAGAACTGTCGCGGTGCACTGGGCCACTGTCGCGGTGCACAGGGCCGACACCTTAATTTTGTCATTGCCTCCAACAAATTCCAAATTTCTCGGTCCCATTTTCTCCATGTAAGTTCAAATGATCTTGTAATTTCCATTAATCAGTGTTGGGTGTTGTTTGAAAGATTGGTTTTCAGAATTTGAATGCCAAACTATAAACCCTATCACCTTGTTTAAAACTTCTCCTTAGGGTTTTGAAATTGGCCTTTTAAAAAGTAATTGTGGTGCCCAACTTGTTCATTTCCCATCTTGTTCATCCCTTCCCTCACTGTAATCCCATCATCACTGTTAATATTATCATTATAGTCTATCCCCTATTCCATTATATCCTAAACTACTCATATCATCTCATTCCCATTTCCCTATCCATAAAATCATTTCATTTCCTATCATTTTCCCCTTCCCATTTCATTTGAAAATTTCCCCAAGTTCCCCAAACAGTCAAGTGGCTATCCCTTATCCCTAATTTTGTCAAATTTTCAAAGGAAAATTACCACTTGACAAGACTCCATTGTTCCCATTGCCCTTTTTCTCCTACAATCCCTCTCCTTTGACACACATTTAGCACTAAAACCAAAACATCAAAATTCTCATACACCTTGCATGGACATTATGGAGACAGACACTGATACATCATATGAAAGAGATAGTGATTCTACCACTGAGCTACATGCATCGAGAAGGCCTCGTAAAGGTGGAAAACATGTGAGAGAAGAGCCCACCTCATTGACTCAATTACAAGCCTACCCATTTTCCATGGCATGTTTTCGAGAGAAGTCATGTTATCAGTATTGTGAAATGATTGCTCGGATTCAACATCATTAGGATTTGGCTCGTCTTTTTGTATTGCATTTGCATGATGGTCAGGTAACTCTTGCTGGTTTAAATTTCACCTTGACAACACAAGCCCCAAAACTCAATTTGTGCTACTACCACTCATTTTACCTCATTTCCCCTTGTCCATTTCTATCTTAAACCCAATTGATCAATAAATATAGTTAAAATTACTTCTAGAATGATTTACATCACTGACTTGTTGAATTTTGTGATTTTTTCCATTGTTAAGCATTTTGACCGGAACTAGCTGCAGAATGCAGACATTCCGTAGCTAACCGGCGATTCTGCAGCTACCTTCATGTTTGAGTATGTTCCAGCTGTAAACTATCACAATTACGACGAAATGTGGTCCAGCATTTTGAACGTCGCTCTTCCGACGTGTTTATACTGTCGCTCTTCCGACGTTTCTAATCTGTCGCAATTTCGATGCTTACAAGGCGTCGGTATAGCGACGACAGGTTCAATTTTAAAAAAAAATGAAACTTTAAAAGAGGAAAAACGTTGTTTTGAATATATTATATGAAGTAAGACAGTCCATGAAGTCATTACATTTTCACATCTGAAGATTGGAACCCAAATATCCATCCAGAAAAGTGGAAGTCCCACCCCAGACAATGATAGAAAAATACCCCATGTCACATACAAGGACATGATATAAAACCCAATAACGGTCCACATGGAGATTATCGACAATCTGAGAAAGCATCCAAATATGCCCGAGGCATCTATAAGAAAGTGAAATAGCAGTATGTAGAATAGTAAAGCAAAAGATAGAGTACCGACGTCCATTGTTCCAAATACAAATTAAAGTACCAAAAATCCTGCAACAGAGAAAAACGCTAATCATGTGAGGAGTGTGATATGTCCAAAATATAAAAATACCATCAGACCATATCAATAAACCAGCAACATAGACCAGCATCGCTAGTTTTGAAGGCATAGTGATAAACATTAATCATTTTTTTTTCACAAGAGAAAAAACGTTGTTTTGAATATATT
Source organism: Pinus albicaulis (assembly GCA_034641835.2). Taxonomy (NCBI): domain Eukaryota; kingdom Viridiplantae; phylum Streptophyta; class Pinopsida; order Pinales; family Pinaceae; genus Pinus; species Pinus albicaulis. The sequence continues at coordinate 298,914,699 of CM076583.1, read as the reverse complement.
ATATGAAGTAAAACAGTCCATGAAGTCATTACATTTTCACATCCGAAGATTGGAACCCAAATATCCATCCATAAAAGTGGAAGTCCCACCTATAATAGTGGTGTACCTACCTGTCACATATGGACTTGTCGATATAAACCCAAGAATTCATTCACATGGAGATTATCGACAAATATGAGAAAGCATCCAAATATGCCCGAGGCATCTATAAGAAAGTGAAATAGAGTATGTAGAATAGTAAAACAACAGATAGAGTACCGACGTCCATTGTTCCAAACACAAATTAAAGTACCCAAAATCCTTGAACAGAGAAAAACGCTAATCATGTGAGGAGTGTGATATGTCCAAAATATAAAAATACCATCAGACCATATCAATAAACCAGCAACATAGACCAGCATCGCTAGTTTTGAAGGCAGAGTGATAAACATTAATCATTTTTTTCACAAGAGAAAAAATGTTGTTTTGAATATATTATATGAAGTAAAACAGTCCATGAAGTCATTACATTTTCACATCTGAAGATTGGAACCCAAATATCCATCCAGAAAAGTGGAATTCCCACCCCAGACAGTGATAGAAAAATACCCCATGTCACATATAGGGACTTGATATAAAACCCAGTAACGGTCCACATGGAGATTATCGACAATCTGATACTCTTTAACTGCTACTCTTTGACCTCTTTAACTGATACTCTTTAACTGCTCTGATACTCTTTGACCTTTTTTCATCCTTTTATCCTTTTTATCATGATATACTATGGTAAATAGGCAAAAATTTATGTAAGGATAATTTTTTACAAAAGTTCCATCATTTCTTCCCACCATTGAACTTCTGGCACTCTGGTCCTTTGCAACTTTCTTAGTGTTTCATCAGCCTCAGTATATCTGAAGAAATTAGGCTGATTTGGGAATAAATGATTTACTTCAGGCTCAAGATAAAATAAATTCTCCAATCTGTCATGAAGGTTTTTCCCTGTAGGCAATGCTGCTGTTGATGAACTGGTTGAAGAACTAGCTTGATTATCAACATATTTGTCCAATTTTTCAACATAACTATCAAGGTCCATTAGCTTATCTTCTGCAACTATAGGACTGGGCAATCCTCTATTTAACAAAATATTCAATTTTTCTCTGAAGGCAATGATTTCTTCTTGCATATCTGAGCACCTTCGTTCTAAATTCTGTACCAGAGTTCTTTTAGTAAAAACTCTCTTTATTTCCAGAATTGTTCCGGTCCTGTCCTGAATACCAATTTCTGCAAGTTGATTCTTAGTCTGAGTATTAAAAAAATGTATAAGTCTATTGGCCTCTTCTGGCATATTTCCCAACTCTTGTCTTGATCTCTCAATCTCATCCAGAGCCAATTTAACTAAGTTATTATGTTCATCCATTATTTGAATTGAGGACCAAACATCCTTTATTGATTGAATGATACTATCCCAAAGAATTTCATTTATTTCTTTTAAAGGTTTCTCCAATGTGAGATCCTTTTCCAATGCTTTGACTGTTTTTTCTAATTTGTTCACTTCTCTTGTTTTATCAGCAACACTCATTTTTGAAAGATCATATTTATGTTCTAGAGTGGCCAATTGTTCCTTTGTTTTGTGAAGCTCTATGGCTTGAAGTTTCATATCTTCCATTGAATTTGTTAATTCATCAGTGTTCAAATTTGCAGTGTTGCTCTGTGACAATTCTGCTGGCTGACCTGTTGTTGCTGTACCTGTCACTACTCCTGCTGTAGATACTGCAATATTTTCCTGCTTATCTTTTAACGCATTCTCAAGCTCTTTTTCAGTTGCAGTAATTTTCTCATTCAATTTTAAGAGCAAATCCATTAGTTCTTCCTCAGAATTTTGTTTGATGATTTCTGCAGTCTGTGGATGTCTTGAGGCCGGTAACTTTAATTGTTTTCTCAGAGCTACAATATCATCATCTTTTCTCTTGATCAAAGCTTCAATACCTTTCACATCTTTAGGATTATGACCCAAACCAATGATTATTTACTCTAAAGTTTTGATTCTATTATCCTTAGCCTGGGAGGAGGCTTTTTCAAGCTGCAACTGTGTATTAGTATTATCCAAAGAATCCCGCAACTTATGGGTCATCATTGATTTATCCGTCAGAGTAGAATAAATCATCTCAATTGTTTTCTTGTGTAGCTCAAATTGATCTAAAGGATGGATATCCTTTGCTAAGACTTCAAAATTAGTCCTAACGTAATCTGCAGCTGTCTGAGGCTGCTGCACCTTGGGCTTCAAATGGCTCATTAACATCTTACCCTGTTGGATGTCATAAGATGACATCAATCTTTCTTGATTTTTCGGAGCCATCTTCAAAAATTGGTTGTACACTTGAAGTCTAAGTGGATCGTTCCTGGCCTTTATATTGATGAATGTTCTTTTGATGTCCCAGGCAGTTTTTACTGGAGGTTTGAAAGAATATATTTCTGCACTTTGTTGCCTCTGTATTCCCTGTTTTTGAAAATTAGTGGATGTCCCACTACCTGTATCTGTTTGCTGACTGTCTTCTCTTCCCTGGCTGTCAGGGATTTCCTGAAATGATTCATCTTCTGGAAGGGGAGTTAATTTCTACCTTTTAACATCTTGCTGTTCAGAAGAGCCACCAATAGGAGTAGTTGTTTCAACCTCTCTCTTTTTTCCCTTTTCTATATTCAGAGGAGTTTGTAAAATAGAAATTTCTGGCTCACTGATCTGAGTAGGAGGAATTTTTCCTTGACCTTGTTCTTTAGAAGTCTCTGGTTGCTCTGTCATTATGAATTTTTCAATTATTTGTATATCAAGCTCCTTTTCTTTTCCCTTAGATTCTACTGCTACTGTACTAATCTCCTGCAAATTTTGTTGTAAATTCCTAGCTGAAGAAGATCCATGCACCTGTCCAAAAGATTCTAGGTCAAGTATATTTTCAAGATCTTTCATTACATTTTCAACATTGACCTGCTCACTATCTTTTTCAACCAATGTCCCTTCTGTCCATTCATCCATATTAGCATATTGTTCTATTTCTGGGATTCTTTGATGGATGTATGGTGACAGTTTATTTTTCATTCTTCTATCACAGATAAAGTTGTTCGGATCATAAGGCACCCAGTAGAAACTCTTTTGTAGTCTGAGATAGTCTTCTAAAATCCTTTCGGCTTCCTTTCCAGCTTCCCTAGAGTTACAAATGAAGGGACCTAATTGGCTCTTGATCCTGAGTTGAGTCTTTTTCTTTGCATTGAAAAAATGAATTATATCTGAATTATTCATCTGCCTGAAATATTCTAATGCAAAGAGTCTCATTGGGACATACTTGGGCAGTTTGAATGGGCATAATTCACATCCATATATCTTGATCTCTGTGTAGTTTTGATATAGGTACCAGTCACCTATCTTGTAATGCTTTAAGAGCTGAAGGATTTTCTTGATTTCATTGTTAATTCTAGGAGGAGAGACTCCTGTCAACAAGGTAGTTGCAGGATGAACAAAAAGGTTGACAAAATCATTATAGGAATAAGGAGAATCAGAGGAATTGTGAGTAATGGCTGACAAAAAGATGACTGACCTAGGATTCCCTTTGGCATCAAGTTTCTTAACATAAAAAGGGAAATTTTCTGACTGAAAGTAAATCATGAGATGATATATGACAGAAGAATACTTAAATACTCTCTCATTCTCAAATCTCATGAACTGATCATGGATTTTGTCAGCAATATAAGATGCAAAATCGTACTTGACAAGAGGAGGTTGTCCAGGGGTAAAAATGGATAACAATACTAGGGTTAACTGATCAACATACTCACTAGTATTGAAGCCCATTATGGAAGATATCATGTTTAAAATAATTCTACCCTCATCAGTAAAGAATGCATAACCATAAGGGGGAGGGTTTTTAGGCTGATGCTCTGGTAACATGAAGGTTTGGCATAGGGGGTTTAACTCTTCATGGGATAACTTAGTAGATTTCTCAAGTAATTCAGCCATGGACAGGGGAGTGAGAGCTTGACCAGGTTGGAATTGTAGCATTTCATTTATGGACTGAGCAGTTATTGGGAAAAGGACATTTTGACTTGGGGATAAAACTGCTCGTTGGTTGGGATCATAATTTGCGTAGCAATAATGGATTAACTCAGAAAAAATATGGACCGAGGGGAGAAGGTACATAGGAGATTTGATTCCCAAAGTACAAAGATGTCAGAACCATTCAAATAATTGTCTCTACAGCGGAAAAATATTCGAAGAGGATTCTCACTGAGACGCAAGTCCTTAATTTGAAAATCCATATCGGCTAAAGGCAAATAATCCAAGTCCTTGTGAGGGGCATTGATGGGCACGACATTTAGAGCTACAGGAACTTCCATTTCTGGTTCTTGTGGATTCAGAAATGGAATTTCGGGGTTTTTGTGGAAAAGGGGCACAATTACCAGTTTTGGGAATATAATTGCAGTTCTGGGAACGAAAAATACCAAACTGAACTTCTTTTCAGACCTTAGTGCAGAATTAAAACTAAAACCAGGATTTTTTACAGAGTTTAGCGGGGAATTGGAATAAATACCTATTTACGGGAAATGAAACATGTTTAAACAGGCGCTGGTTATGACAGAAGAACCCTGAAATACTCGGCTTCAATTCTCTTTAGCAAGGTAACGGTCAGCAAGCGTTAACAGTTGGTTTTTGAATTTTGTTGCATGGAAGACTGGCTAGTGCACGGAACAATGAAAATGACGCAGACGCAATTTGTTTTATTTACAAAGTCAAAAGGGTGGCGGGTTTTGATTGATGACGTCAGCATGTACGATGGTTTCGTCACAGAGGGATAGGAGCGGATCTTTGTTTGGGCCGCTCGCGCAGTGGAAATCCAGACCCGAAAAAGATTAGGGCGAATTTGATAAGAAATTCGCATCACAACTCTCCCTCCGTACGCTAGCCCAACTTCGGACCCGAAAAATATTAGGGCGGAATTCATTTGGTTTTCGCGTCACAAAATTGGCCGACGTCAACAGGCTATTTTGGAACGCGAATTTGGTTTGAATTATGGTTTATCACCGTTTGAAGTCTGGCGGGCTCGACTTAAGAAAAATTTTGTTTGATCCCATCTTATAAAATTTGTGTTGGTTTTCTTTGATAATACACATATTTATAATAAATCATGGGAATACCACACTAAACATGTGGAAAAGTTATATAAATTATTGAGAACAATCATTTTTATGTAAAAATATCCAAATGTTCTTTTGGGAAATAATAATTCGAGTATTTGGTTCATATTGTTTTAAAGGAAGGAGTGAAATTGGAGCCTCAAAAGATGCAAGCTATTACAAAATGACCTATTCCTAAGAAAATGAAGGTTCTTATAAGATTTTTTAGACTTACATGATACTATTGGTAATTTGTTAAGAATTATGCATGTATTTCAAGTCCACTCACATATCTCTTGAAGAAAATATCATTTATATGGAATGATGAGGCTACTTTGGCATTCTCTCTTTTAATGGATGCCATGTCTTCTACACCAACATCGGTTGCACCTACTTTTGGTAAAACATTCATAGTAGAGTGTGAGGCAATAGGACAAGGAATTTACGTAACATTAACACAATAAGGGATATCATTGGCTTTTAAAAGCAAGGAATTCAAAGAAAATATTTGGTGAAATCTACGTATGAAAAATAAATGGAAGTAATATTACATGCAATAAAAAATGGGGATAGTAAATCATTGGGAGGTACTTTAAAGTCAAGATATACCATGATAGCATAAAGTATTTTTTGAAGCTATGGATTTCATTGGAAGATTAACAAAAATGAGGAGAAAAATGCAAAGTTTTAATTTTGAGATAATCTGCAAAAAGGGTAAGGAAAATTTAGTACATGATGCTCTTTCTAAAATAGAAGAGGCCTCAAATTTATATCCAATTACATTTTCTATTCCTAGGTGGCTAGAAGAAGCTTGCCATAATGGAAAAATGAAAATAGTACTAAACAAAAACCAAAATTTATAAAGGATGGGATGAACTCTATGGAGCATTGGGAGTGAAAGAGAGATATACTTTGGTGCAAATGTAGAATATTTTTATGCACGCAAGCATATTTGAATAAACAAATATTAAGGGAGTCCCATGTCTCTCCGATGGTAGGACGCAGGGTTCCTTAAAACATCTCAAAGGATCAAAAAATATATTTTTGGAAGGAATGAAGAAAGATATTCAAAATTTTGTAAGAGAAGGTCAGGTTTGCATAATAAATAAAAGAGAGATAGTAAAATCTCTAGGGTTACTTCTACCATTCCACATACATATTCAAAGACTAGAAGATATATCAATAGACTTTATTACAGGGTTACTGAAATATAAAGGTAAGTAATACATTTTTGTGGTCATTTATATAGACAAATTTTGTAGATTTTTTTTGTAGAGCTCAAAGTACATAAACAACAAGCCAAGTGGCAGAAGTGTCCGTGAAAGAAATTCATAGTCTTCATGGTTTTCCTAAAGTAATAGTAACAAGAAAATTTTGGAAATAATTATTTAATATGAGTGGAGAAACACTAGCTACCATGAGTTCTACATATCAAACAAAATCAAATGGTCAAACAAAAATAGTTAACAAATGTTTTTAAGGTTATCTACAATGTTACTCTTTAGAAAAGAAATCTTAATGGATGAAGTGGGTTCGTCAAGGAAGAATGGTAATATGATACTACCTATCACACATCTACTAAAATTTCCCCATTTAAGGATCTTTATGGATATCCAACTCCTAGTATCTCATACTTTTTGCAAGATAAGTCCAAAGTATAGGAAACATAGTCACATATGGAAAATACTAAAGAAACTTTGAAAATTATTATGGAAAACCTTCAAATGACATGAAACATGATAAAACAACAAGGGGAACAATATTGAAGTGAAAGATAATTTGAGGAGGGTAATTGGGTATTTTTTAGATTATAGCATTATAAGCAATCTTCATTCAAGAAAAAGAAGAATAAAGAATTAGCTCAAAAATGCAATGTGGAAAAAGTAGAAGTCGGGATTAAATCGGCAAGGGTCCAAAAGTTTAAATACTCGATAAAGTCGGGAGTTTTTTGAAAAAGTCGGAAAAAAGTCGGCAAAACTAAAAAAATACAAAAATATTCATTTTTGGAAAAAATCCTGATTTTTTCAAAAAAAATTAAAAAATTATTAAAGAAACTACCTCACTCAAGATTTTTTCGAAAAAGTCGGCAAAAAGTCGGGACTTCGAGGATAAAATCGCGACTTTTTGAAGGATGAAAAAGTTGGCAAAAAGTCGGCCAATAAAGTCGGCTTCGGGAAAAATTCGGGATTTTTTCAAAAAGTCGGGACTTTTTGCCGACTTTTTCCACACTGCAAAACTGTTATGGCCCTAAATAATTATTCATAGGATTGCACAAGTGGTATAGAAGTTATATTTTCCTTATTCTTGCATTCATAAGGTTTTTCATGTATCTTGCCTAAAAAAGGTTTTGGGAAAAAATATGCCAATGCAAATAGAACTTCCAAAATTAGATGAAGAATGAAAGTTGATTCTTGAACCACAAAAAGTTATAGATAAACATTCTGTATCTCTTTGACATATAACCATTATGAAGTACCTAATGAAGTGGAAGAATATTCCTCTAGAAGAAGGTACATGGTAAAATGATCAATTCGTGATGAAATACCCACGGCTAAAGGGTTCATTTGAAGTTTTGACAAAGGTTTTGTTATATGTTTTATATAACGCGCGGTGGAATAGTTTTATTGTTTGTTAAGGTCCCACACAGTGATCAAATTTGAAGGGCAGGTCCGAATTTCAATTAGAAGGGCATATATCTATGTTGCCCTTCCATAATGAAAAGCTTTTAAAAAAAAACTTTTCAATTGACCACAATAAATTATTTTTACATTTCATTTTCAAAAAGACAAAACCATCAATCTTTATATTAATAAAAGACTGTTACATATACAACAATGAAGAAGGCTCCATCTTTCATTGCTTAAATATCTCATTGGCAATCTCAACATAAGTCTTGAAGACACTATTATAAGAATTTGGATACATACCACCGGGATATAGGAGATTCTTATGTGTCAGATTGTGTAATGCAATTTTGACTTTGTCTCACAAGGAGCAGCAGCATGGAGGTCTGGATTTTTCTTATAGAACTTTTTTATTATTATTTGAAACATTGTTTATAGATATGAATACAAAAATGAAATTATGAGCATGGTGGACAATTATTCAAGCTCATGATGCCAAACCATGATGATGTAAGTTTGGAATTTAACATTTTTACATGTTAAAGACAAATAGTCAAAATCACTGACAACTTAGTATGCCATAATTAATAATCATTCCCTGTTCACTTTTGTTAATAGGCTTATGTCACACGATGATGCAGGGGCATTAGGCACTAGCCAGCAATGTAGGAGGTTTTGTCCACATGTTGTGGCTAGGAGGGTTCGAAAACATTTGAGTTGTAACAGCTAGGTGTCAATACCTCAGCTGACTGTATTACTTAGACTAGTTAGAGTTGTAGGAGTCGAACTGTTTCAGTTAGTTGAATTATTATAATTAGACCTTTTGATTTCTAGAACAGTCCTCTCAGAGGAACCGAAGAGCCATATGTTATGTATATAAATTGTAATTCCTCGGATGAATAAAAGTAGAGAGGGAAGAGGAGAGTAGAGAGGGGATTTCTACAATAAACCTCTGTGTGTGAACAATTGTTTCCAGTTAAATGATTTCCAAGCTTAGTTGCCATTGAATTATCTCAAACTGCTAATTGTGAAGAATTGTTTAACTATGAGGTGATTGGGTACTGATAATTCCATTCTTCTGTCTTTGAATTCCCGTAAATTGTTGGATAACCCTGTGAACTCACCCCACCCGAAGGCGAGGTCTGTGTAGAGAACCGGGGTCGTGAACACTATTCAAATATAAAAATCCCGCTTAATAAAGAGACAAGATTGTTGTGCTTTCGGAACCTGACCCGAGGATTGGACATGAGTTAACAAACAAAAGGATAGCGGAACCAGACTTGCACCCGTGGTCAAGCCCTATACCAAAACCACGAGCGGAATCACAAAAGCGGGTTGCCCATATCGCACCGCTTTTGCGGAGTAGGCGGTATTTCCTATTCGCGAGCGATTCCATAGGGAATGCGACACGTGGCGAAGTGACCCTGGAAAACAACCGTTTAACCCACGCCATCGCATGTTAAAGCCCGACGTTGGAAGCCGAGCGAAATTGCCAAGAGTCGTTGATTTGGAGAAGGGCCATCGGACGGTGGTCGCACGTTGAACTTGCCCGGAGGTTAACTAAGGTGTGCGGAGGATAGCCAGGCACGATACGAGTGTTTGATTGGTTATTGATATATATAGGTGGGGCCGGAGTATAATGAAATTGTTTAATTAAACGATTGGCGGATAATTAGCATAAGTCTAGAGCGTGATTGTTGTAAGGCCGGGTGGTGAAATATAGAGCCGAAAGTTCATTACAAGTTATTTATTTAAAAAGAAACGTGGAGTATAAATACAAAGTGTTGAAAGTTAAACATTGGTTATAAGGCTTGGAGATAATATAAAGTCAGGAATATAAATTAAAGTCCAACAATTGTGGATGGTATTTATTTATCAAATTCTACGAATTTGATAAATAAACCCGAAGAAAGAAGAAGTCAATGAAGACCCAGGCTGGAGGAAAAGAACGGGGTAAACCAGGGGAAAATGCTGACAGAGCGATTGTAGACACACCAGCTCTCCTTCGGGGTCCAATTTCAGTTTTTTTGCGTCACACGATGATCTCTCTTCTCTGGCATTTACTTGTATTGAAGATCACTATTCTAGGAATAAGGAGTTATTTTCTCCAAAAATAACCCTATCCAAACATTGACAATGCATCAAGGATATCTTTCTATGCTTCATAAGCACATTTGTTCTACTTCTAAATCATGTCTTGGAAGTGGTTGTTTTGCTGGAAATTATTCACCAGTTGGTTTCATACCAAAGTCTTTTTCACATTTTCAACATCCAATACATGAAAAAGATAATGGTTTAAAACAACATAAATATTTGAAATTTTGCAAGAATTGTCTGGCACACCTTGAATATGAATTTTGAAGTCAAGTGCATGATGCTGTATAGGATCAAGTGTCATTTTGAATACCAAATGTTTCACAAGAAACTTCTCAACATGCTACCCTACAGTAAGGATTAAATGAAAATATTGCATCAACTATTTCCATAATAAAAGTGCACCTCGGCCATAAGACTAAACAACTACAAATGTTGTAGATCTAACAAGACCACACAATCAAATTTATTCCACAAGGCCAATACTGTATGAAAAATGAAAAGGAGTTTGCAACCAAAAATACCTTAGGCAAATAATTCAATTAGATACACCAAACCATCAGCAAAAAGGAAAACCAGCCTACTTGGCCCCAATATTTTCAACTGGGTCCTCTAATTCAACCAATAAAAAGGCCAAAACCATAGCATTGAGATACATTTCATTACACTATCAATAACAATAAAATTTGACTCAGCCATAACCCTTTCCTTTTATTGTTGTGAAAAGCTTTATGCATTACTTTAATATTGAATTATGAATTGTAAAGGAACTTACAAAATGTGACATTACGAACCTGGTCAAGCGCACAAGCAAAAATATCCTGGACATGACCCTGGTTGACAAGTTGTATTGCTCATGATGCAAGAGGATTTGTACCTGCACTGCCATGTCAATCAAAATCCATCATTATCTATACAATAAATACAAGTAATTGATGTAGTATTTTTTACTCTAAGATGCATTCTTATGATAATGTTAGAACATATGTTGAAAATGTCAAATATACCTGAATAAGCTCCTCTTCGTTTCAAGAACAATTTATTGGAGTCGCATGAACTTGGAACAAGCCTCCCACGATCTGAAAGAGTAGCAACTAAGTCAACAGTGACTTTTTTGTTGCTACACTAGATCGAGGGTGGTTTGCTCCAAGATTAAATCGTTCCAATAAATTATTCTCTACTAAACAGGGCCAACCACGTGAAGGTGGAAGCTCTTATGGCCCCTCCCCCCCCCCCCCTCACATCACTCTCAATTCCCCAATACCCAATCTATATTTCATTTTTTACTTTCATGAGCATAAAAAAAAATATTCAATAACTAATAAAAAAACAATTCAACAAAAAGTACGCAAGGAAACATTGCAATTAATGCTTGACATAAAAATAGTATGATAAATGAGTTTTTTATATAACACAAAAAACGTTCTAAGTATGGTAACGTTTGTCTTATAATAATACAATATTTTACATTATCAAATTTTCTTTTTCTTCTTCCTATTTCTAAAGCTCCTAATTACATCATCAATATCATCGTGCTCTGCTCCTGTTTCGTGCCTTTTGACCTGCACTGCTGACCTAGTTGCGTATTCACGATGTCTGGGCTCATCCAGTGACGGGGCATCGCCTACAAAAACAGATAATATTAAATTTTAATTGTCAGTTTTTAAATATCATTGAACTAGTTCGGTAATATTAATAATAAAAAAATTGCAATGAGATTATTTACCTGGTGCACCAGTTGTCGCCACTGACCTAGTTGCGTAGTCACGATGTCTGGTCTCATCCAGTGACGGGGCATCGCCTACAAAAACAGATAATATTAAATTTTAATTGTCAGTTTTTAAATATCATTGAACTAGTTCATTAATATTAATAAAAAAAATTGCAATGAGATTATTTACCTGGTGCACCAGTTTTCATCGTTGGGACTGTTGCCCTGTCTTCCTCTCTGGTGGTAAGATCCTCAAGGGAAACATTCTCTATCATTTAAACAAAAAATGTTATAAGGACAACCATCAAGGTATAATTAGAAAAAATTATAAGTGGAAATTAATTACCGTCACGGCCCTCACTGATAGTAGCATTGTCGGCCTGGTCCCTACTACAATGATCAGGTTGCACGTGAGGATCATCTACATTTGGCTTTAAAACTGGGTTATTTGCGTCGTCGGTAGTGTTGCTCCCCTGATTTAAACAAAGTTGTTAGACACTAAATTTATGGATGAAAACAAACATATTGAAAGGTTAATGTTTTACCTTATCAGGCATTCTGGATCTTGGGACCTGCCCCAAGCTTATGCGACGTTCAACTACGACTTGATAGCCGAAATGGAAAGCGATATTTTTATCTTCCTCTGTAGTTTATGTTCTGAAGTCATCACCCTACATTACATATGATTGTGTATTTTTAATCATATTTGATAGGATTACAAAAACGTTGGAAGGCGATACAATTAATTATAAGATGTTTAGCTACTTAATTACAATTATTGCGGCCAATTTCAAGTAGCTGCCCTGGCCTAGCTTGTGATGGCCCTTTTTTTCAATCCTAGCTTTGGTTGCCTTTGAGGTGTCAGGCAACCTAGCATCAAAAGATTAAAGTCATATATGACGTAGCACACTTTTATTTTAGACATAGAGAAAATTCAAGCTATTGAATTAAAGTTGTAATTTACCTTGCGGGTCCAGTTGGCATTTTTCCTTCTTTCTTTGCCCTTTTCTCTTTTCCGTCATGGATGAGTGCTCTCCACTCACTCTCTGGAACTGTGAGAGGACGCTCATATCTAGGGTTAAATTGCAATTGCATCCTATAGGTGTCCTTGGTATATTTCAAATATTTGTCGGCTACCCGAGCCACCGTTGTTTTGTCAAATGTGCCGACCCCAAAAAGGGCTTCTAGATAATCTAGAAGTTATTTTTTCAGGTTGGAACTCTGGGAATTCCACCCTGTGCGTATGGTTGGGCCAAAAATTACCAACGAATGGCTCTCCAGATACCTGTAGAACTCATTGTTTCCTACACAGAAAGAAGAAGAAGAAGATATTATCATTAATTTAAAAATAAAAATCATGATAAATATGTTTTAGATAAAGTACATGAAATAGTTAAAATATTAAAATTTACCTGGGAGTTGTACATGATTTATAGGGACACCTTCATCATTCACCAAAAACGTGCCATTAATGGTCCCTGTGGAGTTGACACATGTAGCTCCAGGAAACGCAATAATGTAGTTGGCCATATCAGCCTCATCATTGCCAACAAGTTCAGCGGTTGGCTGGGTGTCTGCTTGGGCAGGGTGTGTTTCTTGGCTGGCACCTAAAGGAGTAGAAGGTGTACGAGAGGGTTGTTGGGAAATCTCTTGCCTTTGTGTCCCACTACCACCAACACCGGGTTCAGCAAGTGCCAGAAAACGCTACATACAAAAGAAATTTTTGTTAGTTTAGTCAATGTAAAAATTAAAAATCAAACTATCACAATTCATCTCATGCATAACAAAAAAAATATCCTTTTGAATTTTTATTATTACCTGATATCTTTCTAGCTGGCTCATAAGTTGTTTTATCTTCTCTTCTGTTTCAGGTGTTTGAGGCGCGTCTATCAAAGTATTAAATTCCGACCTTGCATTTCGTGCCTTTTTTCGCAACAAGAACACTTGAGATAGGGATGAAGAAAGCTCTTCCTCAAAGAGGGAATCATCAGGCGTACCATGGCTAGGTGTCTACATATTTGAACAAAATTAATATTATTTCAATTATGTAAATAACTAAAATACCTGAAGATAGAGCAATGCTGGCACTTTACATGTTCTTCCGCTGGCCTCTTTCCATGATCATCCCGTCTCGGGGTTGTTCCTGCACTGCTCTGATCAGTCTGCCACATTGCAATAAAATTATAAATGTAAAAACTTGAAAACAATATCTAACTTGAAAACACAAAATGAAAACCGAAATAATTTCTAATAAGACACTGGAAGACAGAGTTAGAGTTTCAAATATGCCTTGCATTGAATTCAGTCCTGGAAACATGTCATTGCACATTAAGGCACCCAAACAAGAGATGAGTTGACAATGAAGACCTTATTGAATATATTTTTGGAGCAACTTCTAGTAAACTTGTTGTGAAGACCTTGAGGACATTTTTGGTGCAACATTGTTGAAGCTGATGGTATAGCATTGTTGGAGACGATCTTGAAGGGCCTTGAAGTGAAGCTTTTGGAGCAACTATTGAAAAATCCTTAGAGCATTTAAGTAAGGCATTTTCTATCTTCCATCACCTTTTTCCTTTCAATATCCTTTAAACGATTTTGTTGATATTTAATGTTTGAAATCACGTTATAATTCCTTGATTATGTGTGTTTGGGGACTAGAATAATTTCACACTAAACCATGCAAAATTAAAAGTAACTTAACAGATCCATAAAGTAATAATAATCATAATTCCTAATTTCCTATTATACGATATGATGCAAATTATTCAAACATGAAGCAATGAAGACATGCAATGTCCGAATTTCAAGATTGATGAACCAATACAAGAAGTTAGAAACTACAACTTTGATTCAATACTTTGTGTCCTAACTCCAGGAAGGAATCTAGTTTGTAGTACAGAACATGCATCGTGTATTATCAATTTTTAATTGACAACAACTAAAGGTCATCTACCTCATCAATTCCTTCCCATTTTGTGTTTTTATGTTATATTCCTTATAAAAGTGTCAAATTTCTCTCAAAGTAAGCAACCACTCAATAAAATAAAAAATAGTTGAGATATGATTGAGAAATGGTCATTTATTTCTTGAAAGGATCTTCACAATTTCTTTGGTTGTTTTTCATCTCAAGAAACAAGAAATGACCTAAGAAACTATCGTGATGTAATATAAGAAACAACATGGTGCAATGGCTATTTTCAAAGCCAAATGTGCTATGTCCCAACAAGTTCAAACTGGTTGAACCTACCTCATAGTGTGGTTATTAAGGACAAGTTGCTTGATATATAACTCGGTAGCATAGACCACGTTGCAGTTCTAAAAAGAATCCTCAAGTGTCAAAAAAACTTCACAATATGTTCTACTATAAAGCCTTTTGGGATACCTGAAATAATATATGTATCATTGATGACTTAAGTATGACAAGATCCAGAGGGAAAGGAAATCAATGGAAGAGTGATCCACCAATGAGAACCTAGAATTTAGCATCAGATGAGTTAGAGTCTAGGAAATTGAAACCCTATAATTTTAATTAGTGATGAAGGACATCACATAGGCAATTATATTTTCATGTAGAATAATCTGTTAATTCAAATTTAAACTACATAATATGAAAGGCATACCATAAATTTTTCCACGTAAGTCCAAACAACCTATAAAAAGGGAAACCTTCTTTTTCCATGGGAAATAATTTACCTTTCCTTTTTCAAGATAATCTAAATAAAAAAAAAATATGAACTATACTGCACACATTCTTGGATAATGTGAAAGTGGAAAAGGAATACCCTACACAAGTGATGCACACATGTACATTTGAACACTAATAGATTTTTGTAGTTGAAATGCAATGCTTATTTTCATTTAAATGTAGGGTTTTTAAAGCAGGGAGAAATAATGGCTGCCAAATTAATAAGCGTTTCTTTGGGAAAAATTTAAATCTTGTATCGGGTGATGAAGATAATAGAGGGTATTGAATCTTGATTCTTGACATCTAGAGAGAACCCTACAGCCTAACACAATCCAATGGAATTGACCAAAAAAACCCAAATAGAGTCAACCCTATTATAGGAGGAAGGGCCTGCAGTAAGAACTTACCATTTTGCAAGAGCTGAGGGTGAATGTTGTTCCGCAAGAGCCGAGGGCGAACGCCGAGGGCGTATCGTTTTAGGCAAATGTTGTTCTACAGCCGAGGGCGAATGCCTGGCACGTCGTTCCGAAGATGAGGGCGAACTGTGGCGAATATCGTTCCGCAAGAGCCTGTGGCGAATGCCGAGGGCGAATGCTATTCCGCAAGAGCCTGGGGCGACGGCCGGTGGCGACCCGTCTCGGCAAGAGCCGAGGCGAATGCCGAGGGCGAATGTTGTTCGCAAGAGCGAGGGCGAATGCGCGCGTGATATCGACGTTAATGTAGCACACATGTACATTTGAACACTAATAGATTTTGTAGTTGAAATGCAATGCTTGTTTTCATTTAAATGTAGGGTTTTTAAAGCAGGGAGAAATAATGGCTGCCAAATTAATAAGCGTTTCTTTGGGAAAAATTTAAATCTTGTATTGGGTGATGAAGATAATAGAGGGTATTGACTCTTGACTCTTGACATCTACAGAGAACCCTACAGCCTAACACAATCCAATGGAATTGACCAAAAAAACCCAAATAGAGTCAACCCTACTATAGGAGGAAGGGCCTACAGTAAGAACTTACCATTTTGCAAGAGTTGAGGGCGAATACTGTTCTGCAAGAGCTGAGGGTGAACGTTGAGGGTGAATGCTGAGGGAAAATGTTGTTCTACAAGAGCTGAGCGTGAATGCTGAGGGAAAATGCTGTTCTGCAAGAGCTGAGGGCGAATGCTATTCTGCAAGAGCGGAGGGTGAATGCGCACGTCATATCAGACGTTAATGTAGCTATTGCGACGGATATGAAACAATAAATCATTTTTATGTAGCGCACATATAAGTTTCGAATTTTTATGTAGTGCGCATATAAGTTTCATATTTTTATGTGGCGCGCATATAAGTGTCGTTATACCGACGGCGAAAAAAGCGTCGCTATTGCGACGGGTACCTAAACGTCGTAATGGCGACACCTAGACATTGTGTCGCACTTACGACGATTGGAGTCGTCTCAATAACGATGCTTTGGGCCATAGTGTCGCAATTTCGACGTCTTCCTCCAAATGTCGCAATTGTGACACTTTTCTAAGTGTCGGTATTGCGACACTTTTCTATAAACGTCGGTATAGCGACAGTTTCGGGCGGGATGGAAAAAATTTGGGGAAATTTCCGACATTTGGTCAAAAGCGTCGGAACCAAGTGTCGGAATTTCTGCCAAATGTAGTAGTGTATGAAACCTCCACAAGGCATGGCCCTAGCAAAATACCATGAAGGCTTTGATGCTGACATGGCCTATGAGCTCAAGGATAAGGAATACAACACACTAGAGGACATGCAGAAAGGAGCAGTGAATATAGAAGCCAACCTGATTGAAAAAAGAGCAAGACTAAAATCTGAGAGAAGGGTAACATACAGAGATGACAATGTAGCTTCCACATCTGACAAAAATTATGATAAGTTGTCTAAAAATGTGGAAAGGTTATAGCAAATGATGGAAAAAATGGTTGTCACAGTCAGTAACCAGAATAGAAACTAGAACCAGAACTTTAGAAGAAACAATAACACTCCCAACAGACAAAGAGAATCAAATCAACAAGTTATCCCCCCATTCCAAGAGAAATTTCTTGATGAATATGAGGGAATCATAGAAGAGTCTGAGGAAAACATAATAAACATGTTTGAAACAGAAGATTCAATCCATAACTATTACTCGGAAGAAGACCAGCCTTCACCCTCTGGTTGGGAGGAGGAATGGTTGGAATCTGAAGATTACAGATTAGAATTTGAAAATGCCATGATGCAAGTCAGAGAGAAATATGAACTTAGAAGTAAAAAGAGCCAAGAAACTACCAAACCAAAAGCTTCTGAGGTCACCATCAAGAAGAGACCTGAAAAATCTTCTAAAGCAACTACTGAAAGTAGCAAACCATCAGCTGAAAGTTCTGGGAAAAACAAAGAAAAAGACAACCATAAAAGTGCTAAAAAAAACCAACCAACTAGTAGCACTAGCACTGCAGTTAGTGCTCCTGATAAAATAGCCTCAAAACCTGTACATAGTGAGAATCAGCCCATTGATTCAGCCACTAAGGCAGTGGCAAATAGAACAGAGATGAGTATCCCAAAGAATCAGTCCACTTTCAATTTGGAAAGTGAGATTGCAAGAATTAAAATCTTTGTCCCACTTTCTGAGCTGGCCACTCAGGATGTATATAAAGGCCAGATTTTGAAGGCTTTGAACCTAAGTGAGAGTAGTGACACTGTAAATCTGAATGATGATCAGCCTGCCCTCCTGTTTGGGCCTAAGATAGAGGGGAAGTTTTAAGAAGGGGTAGTTCCACCTTTCTATATCAGTCTCAACATTCATGACAAGATCCTGCATAATGCAATGCATGATTCTAGAGCATCTCACAACCTAATGCCTAAGGTAGTCATGGAAAGATTGGGCCTAGAGATAACTCATCCCTATAAATATTTATACTCTTTCGACTCTAGCAGAGTAAAATGCCTAGGCCTGATCAAGGACTTATGTGTGAGCTTAACTCAAATCCCAGCTAGATGTATGGTCATGGATGTTGTGGTGGCAGATGTGCCACCCAAGTATGGCATGTTATTATCAAGATCGTGAGGGGCCAAGCTGCAGGGTACAATGCAGATGGATGGCTCATATGCCACAATCCCAATCTTTGGCCAACCTAGAAAACTGTATAGGGAGACACAGATGAAATTCCTAGTAAGTAGCCCCGAAAAACCAGAAAATTCACCTATTTATTTTGTACATACAGACCTCGACTCCTTCATTTTTTGTAATGATGAATCCTTAGAAGGGTCAGAGTCCCAAAACGGAGATACAAGCAGAGAGGCAGATGCCATGGACTTTAACATAATCGCTGCTCTGGATTTAGAGGACAACGAAGAAGAAAACCGCAATGAAACCTGTAGGATATGCGGTGGAGACCTAACTTCGAGTGAACAAGAAATAGAGCGTAAACAGCCATCTGGCCAAATCCCTGAAACTCATACATTTCACGAGGAACAAAACGATCCACAACCCAGCATAGACCCTATAACGCAACATAATGGCGAACCCAGTTGTAGGGAAAGGAACGATAACAAAAACGAGAGTGAACCCCTGTGGGAAATGAGTTTCGATGGGTCCTGCACAAGGAGAACTGCTGGGGCAGGGGTGTGGATACATAACACAGAGAATGATTATACAAAGAGCCATGCCTGCAATTTACAATTCAAATGTACAAACAATGTTGCAGAATACGAGGCCCTTATCCTAGGTTTGAACCTGTTGAGAAAACTAGGAGCCCATAGGATAAATTTGCAGGGAGATTCTGAGCTGGTGATAAAACAGGTGAATGGTGAATACACAGTGAAACATCCTAGGCAGAGAGCTTACAGGAATGACACTATGGATCTACTGAAAATGTTTGTTGAATACAAATTAGTGTTCATTCCTAGGAGTCAAAACATCATCGCAAATGGATTAGCTTGCCTAACCAGTTCCTACCCCAGGACTCCCAGTGACCAACAGATCATCATTCAGACCAAATTCAGACCTGCAGTGCCAGAAAACGAAAAATATTGGCAGGTTTTTGAAGGTGATAAACAGATTGAAGATTTCCTAGTAGGCAGAAACGAGTTTGAATTCTCTGATTCAGACTCCCAACCTGACAATAGCTGCCTAAGTGAAGAATCCTCGGATGAGGAAGAAACACCCTGTAATATAGAAATAAATTCTTTAGATGAACAAAATGGAAATCCAAATGGAAAATGCAAAAACGCGGATAGTGAAGAAATGGAGGTGTTGCAGGCCAAAGATAAGAATATACCCAGAGGCCTGGCACCCTTAGAGGACCTCTTTGACTTTGACGATGTCACAAAAAATCCCACTATAGAACATGCAGACTCTGATGTGGAAGAATGCAACATAGGCACTGAATATAAGCCCAAAATGATTAAACTTGCTAAGTCTTTACCTACGGACATGATGAAAAAATACATTGACATTTTTAAGAAATTCATTGACGTGTTTGCATGGAGTTATGAAGACTTAAAGGCCTATGACACGAACATCATTCAGCATAAAATTCCCTTGAAAGAAAATCAGAAACCCTTCAGACAAAAGCTTCGCAGAATCAATCCAAAACAATTTCCTGCAGTAGAGAAAGAAATTAAGAAAATGTATGAAGCAGGCATAATTGTGCCTGTAAGGTTCTCTGATTGGGTATCAAACCTAGTGGTTGTGAGGAAGAAAACAGGGGAAATCAGGCTGTGTATAGACTTCAGGAATCTTAATAGAGCCTCACCCAAGGACAATTACCCTTTGTCTAAAATGGAACATATTCTTCAGAAGGTAGTAGGCTCTAAAAGGATCTCCCTGCTAGATGGTTTCTCTGGTTACAACCAAGTCTTCGTAATCCCAGAAGACCAACTCAAAACAGCTTTTACCACTCCATGGGGTACCTTCATGTACGTGAAGATGCCTTTTGGATTGATGAACACTAGAGCCACCTTCCAAAGAGCGATGGACATAGTTTTTTCAGATGAGATAGGGCACTTCATTGTTATCTACTTAGATGACATAACAATCTTTTCCAAGACTGAAGAAGAACACCTGAAACATCTGAGAAAGGTTTTCGAAAAATGTAGAAGGTTTGGTCTGTCCCTGAATCCTAAAAAGATTGTTTTTGGGCTATAGGAGAGTAAACTCCTTGGCCACATTATATCTGAGAAGGGAATTAGGATAGATCCACAACGAGTTGATGGAATACTACAGATCACACACCCAAGAAACATCAAGGAATTATAGTCCTTCATTGGGAAGATTAACTTCCTTAGGAGGTTTATTCCAAATCTGGCTGAACACCTTAGGAACATGGCGAACATGCTGAAGAAAGGTGCAGGAGTTAAATGGACTGTAGGAGCTAAACAATCTTTTGAATCAGTGAAACTTGCACTTACCCAAGCTCCTGTTCTAATCAGACCAGATTTCTCCAAAGATTTCCTGATCTTTTCATTCGCCTCTGAGCATACAGTGGCTGCAGTCTTACTGCAGAAAAACACGGAGGGAATGGAACAACCGATTGCCTTCTTTATAAAAGCACTCAGAGATGCACCCTTGAAATACAACATCATGGAAAAACAGGCCTATGCTCTGGTTAAGGCCTTGAAAGACTTCAGGGTGTACATACTGCATTCCCACACCATAGCTTACGTGCCCAACATCATAGTCAAAGATATACTGTCCCAGGACCCGGATGGGATAAGGGGAAAATGGATAGTTGTGATCTTAGATTACGACCTTGAGATAAAACCCACCAAACTTATTAAAGGTCGGGGCTTAGATAAATTAATGGCTGAATCAAACTTACAATCCCTAGACATTAACATGATAAATACCTTGGATGAGCAACAAGAATTGCATAATCCCACTGTTGAGGAAAAATTTCAGAGCTCACCTTGGTATTCTGACATTTTATATGTGCTTACACACCTCAATTCCCCACCCGAACTATCAAAGACCAAGGCCAGATTCTTGAAGCTAAAAACCAGAAATTATTGCATTTTGAATGAAAACTTATACTGGAAGAATCCTAATGGCCTATTGCTTAAATTTTTGCCTGAAAATGAGGCAGAGAGGGTTAAACAAGAATTCCATGCTGGAGAATGTGGAGGCCACCTGAGTTGGAAAGCCACTACAAACAAAATACTCAGAGATGGCTACTATTGGCCCACACTCTTCAGTGATGTTCATAAAATGATAGTTGCCTGCCACAAATGTCAGATCTTTGAAGGCAAAAGAAAACTCCTCCCTTTACCCCTACAACCCATCACTGTTGAGGGTCCCTTCCTGCAATGGGGCCTAGATTTCATAGGGGAGATTCACCCAGCTTCTTCCGCTCAACACAAATGGATCCTAATAGCCACAGACTATTTCACTAAGTGGATAGAGGCCGTGCCCACTAGGAATGCCACAGATTCGGTCATCATTAGTTTCCTAGAAGGTCACATCCTCTCTCGGTTTGGCTGCCCAAGGAAAATAATCACTGATAATGCTACTGCTTTCGGATCCAAAAAGATGGTTGATTTTTGTCACAGGTATCAAATAGCACTTGGTCATTCAACTACCTATTACCCTCAAGGTAATGGATTAGCTGAATAATCAAACAAGAGCCTGGTGATCATCATCAAAAAGCTGATGGAAGAGAACAAAAAATCGTGGCATAACAAGTTAGTACATGCTTTGTGGGCTGACAGGCTTACAACAAATAAGTCCATTGGCATGTCACCATTTCAGCTTGTCTATGGTACAGAAGCAGTATTCCCTACCAGCCTTGGGATACCAGTGATCAAACTGGTCCAGGAGATCCAAACAGAAGAAGACAGCATGGTGAGGAGAATAAATCAGACAATTCATCTCCAGCAAACAAGGGAAGAGGTCTACAACAGAGCAGTGAAGGTTCAGGAAAATATAAAGAAATTATTTGACAAGAGGACCAAAGCTGCTGATTTCAAAATTGGAGACAAAGTTCTGAAGTGGGACTCAAGAAGAGAGGATAAAGGAAAGCACAGTAAGTTCAACAGTTTGTGGCAAGTTCCATACATAATCTAGGCCATGGTGGGTCCAAATGCTTTCTTCTTACAAGAAATAGATGGTACAGAGTTGTTTGGGGGTCCTGTCAATGGCAGGATGCTCAAACACTACTTCTTCTAATTTACAATTTCCAGTTTCCATTTCCATTGTACATACCATTGCAGTTTTTATTTTCAAGAAAAGAGAAAAATGTTTCAAAAAATAGAGGAAAAGGAGAGGTTGAGACATGCTTAAAACATGAACCTCAAATGTGCAAAGAATTGGCTCTAATAAGCTCAAAACCTGAGCCAAAAGAAGTAAAGACAGTTGGTCCTAAAATGCTCAAAATTTGGACCAGCGAAGAAGAAAGAAGAATCAGCTCTAACATGCCCAAAACCAGAGCTGAGATGAGGAAAAGGAGTGACTCTAACATGCTCAAAACCTGAGTCACAAAGAAAAGAAGGATACCTAAATTTTTAGATCCCAAGCCTTCACAGTTTTGTTTTCAGTTTTCTGCAAATTTTGTCCATGTGCAGCTGTCTTTATGCCTTGGATCCACAGCAAGTCAGACAGTCTAATCCTGGCTTGACTGTTTTTCAATTTCTGTCGTAGAATATAGAGAAGAAATCTGTTGGATTGTTTAATCCCAGCAGATATTAGATTAAGTAGAGAAACATATGATACCAACAGTCTAATCTGGTCTCATGGAGAAATAAGGGTAGAATTAGAATAGGTCTATTTTCTGTTTGCAAGAGTAAATGATGTAAAGGGTCTGTTAGTTCAAATGCACCCTAGAAGAAGAAAAAATGCTAGGATTGTAGTATGGGTAGGTAGTTTGTTGGAGAAATTTTTCTGCTGATGTAATGTTTTCCTATTGTGGCAGCTGATCAAAGAAAGAAAGGGATGTGCCAAGCAGCAAGCCACTGGCCTACTCCAAAGATCTACTCTCTGAATTCTTGACTCCTTCAAGAAGAAGCTATCCCCATGTGGAGCCACTGTTAGCCCCTTATAAATTTCTTGACAAGCAAGCAAGGGGCTAATTTGTTTCATAAGCCTGTAAGGAATGCATTTCCTTTGTAAACACATCATCCTTGCAGCCTTTCCAAGTTCCCTGCCTTGTGACTGTTTCCTTCTGCTGTCCTGAATCAATATGCCTTGTTGACCAAAAATCAGGCTCCTAAAGGTTTTATTCCGCCCTTTATACCCTTGCAAATTTCTTCATTTTCACCCCTTTGTTCCTCTCCTCAAAGTCCCCTTTCTTCCCCCTAATTCCCCTTTCCATCTCAGAAATCCCCTCTAAAACATCCCTACTCCCTTGATTATGCCTAAATCCCCCTCTTTCCCCTGCTGTTACCCTCCTTGGGCCTTGAAATGCATTAAAAAGGTTATAAACCCACTTTCCGACCTTATAATAAGGCTCATCCCCTTTTCCGCCAGCCCCCAAACCTTTTCCCCTCGTCTGACCTGGGCGCTAGAACCACCCGCAAGCCCACAGGAGCGCTTAACACAGAGATGTATCAGGCAAAGGTTGAACCGTTGATTTGTAATGATCGAACGGCTATCGCAAGCTCCGCAGTCCCCATGGCCCAACCCGTTCACCGCATCTTAACCGTCCATTTACCCGCCAGATCCGACAGTTCGCAGTTCATTCATATTGGGCACATTTTCAACCATTGATCCATACAGATCCGACTGTGCGGAATCCGCCCGTCCCGGTGGTCCCCGCCCGCTTTCAATGTTTAAAAACCCGGCAGTTTCTATCGCACCGCTTTCGGGCGGTTGGCGGTATTTTCTCATCGGCTAGCGATTCCATACACCGCGCGACACGCGTCCTCCTATATGATTTCAAAACCGCCATCCTCGCGCGTTAACCACCATTCATCGCGCATTATTGTTCAGACACGGATGCCCAGCGATATTTCTGTGGACCGTCTGATCTGGGGCGGGCCATCCAACAGCTATCGCTCGCCGAAGATGCGCGATCGTTAGCTTAGATGCGCACGCGATAACTCAGGGTACGGCGCGCCATCCATTCAATCTCCACCGTCGATCTGATCTTCAGATCGACGGTCCACATTCAATCGCCATCCGTAGTTTTTCACCGTCGTTCTCCTCCTGGGATCGGACGGTCCGCATTTGTCTTCCCCCCACTGTTGACTATTCCGCTGTCAACCGGTCCCGCCACGTCACCTCCATGTGTCTCTCCGTACCTCTGCCATCCTATTTCATATATTTGTTCATAGGTCGAGTTTATTAAGGTTTTCATTTAAATCTCCTTCGCATTCCACCAACCTGTGCCATCTCTGTTCTCCACCATTCCACGGAAATTTTCCGCCATTTCTCCGCAGTCCCACTATCATCCACATCATCCGCTCCCAGCCATTGTTTGCTTAACAAGTTTCATGTTTTTGCAGGGCTATCAGAGGCGAAGAAACGCCATGGTTCTCATGTACCACTTCAACGGTGTACTGCGCAGACAAAATTAAATCTGGAGGCTGGTACCACGATAGAAATGCCCGGAAATGGTAGCGGCGTCATGAGTATTACCTAAGGACATTTTAATCTTCGCAAGAAATATATCTTGTGCCATTTAAAGCCCAGATTGTGCAGATCAAGACATTTATGAAGCCGTGGAGAAAGACCAGCTTATGATCAAGGATTTCAGCACTCAGAGTTAAAGGTTTTTGGGCTTCAATACAACAGCTTAAAGGCAAAGCACCAGATCAACGATCCCATAGATCATGCAAAACGTACAACACTCAAAAATCAATGCATATCAGGGGTTTATATAGCAGCAGAATGTTTTTCCTCCATAAGGACAGAGTGCCCATGTAGTGTTCAATCTATGCCGTGTTCTGGAAAGATTTCTTACCCTAAAACAGCCCTGGTACTATCAGAGCATTTATTTCATTAGTATGGCAGATTTCTTTATCTTGTCTTTATCTTTTGTTTATTCACCAATAGTACCACACAGTACTACAGTCAGAGTACATCAGAATTATATCAGAGTAGTCTAAAGACTAAAGAAGATCATTCACTCACCCCAGGAACACCAAAGTTTAATGCACAGGACTTATACAGAATGGGCTTCGGCCCTCTTTCTTCTCAGAAGTTTAATACTACATTTAGTTCTTCACCTACCCCCTCTACTCCTTCAGAGCTATAAATTCATGGAGAAACTCATTGTATAGGTTTTTGATCAGTTATCAGAGAACTGCAAGTAGTTTCTTTTGAGACACAGTCTCTGTGTAAATATTGTAAGATAGGTTGAAGGAGATGTTTTCAGACTGAGTATTCAGTTATTGGAAATGTTGTACTTGATTGGTATTTCTATTTAATATGACAAGCACATTTCTTTGGATCCTGATCTGAAGCAGCGGTGATGTTTTCCTTTCTCTGTGTTTACATTCATTTCATTTCGTTTCTACTGGCTTGCATCAGAATATTGGCATAGGATTTACCCTTGTTAGGTACCCTATGTTTCTGCTCTCCTTGCCATTTATGTTTCTCTTCTACATATATTATCTAAGGAATGATTTCAGTTGGTTTAACCAGTGTAATGGATGTTATTGCTTGCTCTCTGATGTATGAATTAAATGAATTCAGTTCTCAGATGTTTCTTGTTATAGATTCAGTTGGAAGATTTGGGAACACTGGGGATTAGAGTTAGCCCTGTCCACTAGGATCCTTGTACGACCAGCTAATCTGTAACTTTGTGCTCTAAATCTGTGTTATCTTCTCTCCTCCTACCCTCCACATCATAATCATCTTGAAGATCCTAAGTTTCAGATGACCAGCCCAATTGAAAGCTTGCCTATTGAGTAGCAAGCAAATCCTTTCCTGACTCCATTGCCCAATGGTTTTGAATATTTCCTGGAACATTTCACCTCTGCCTTATCCCTCTTTGCTTATTCTTGTCTTACACTAAATCCTTCTTTCCTGATAACAAGCAACCAAATCAAACAAATCAAACAAACAAACCTCGTGCCTATAACTAGCCTAAAATCATAACACTTGAACTTCAAAGACATACACCTTTGACATATCATAGAGAGATCCCTCTTTAGACCCAGGAGGGCTAGATCCTAAGGTCTAAAAGTGGTTCTGATGTTGTCTCGTCTTTTGGTATTTCCAACCTTGCCAAAACATGGGAACCCCAACACAATGAAATGTGAAACTTTATCAAGGGAATTTAAGTGAAGTCATTTATATTACAGATGGAATTATTACATTAGATCAAAATTGTGCTTTTTTATTATCCACATAAATTCTAATTTGCTCATCAATATTAGACTTATTTCACAATTCCTTTGAAGTATATATCATTGGTTTGATTTTTCTTCATGCGCATATGTACAAATGTCAAAAAGCGATGACAGTGAGAAGTAACTACATAAATTAGACTAACTCTGCATCCAAATTCAATTATTTGTTGGCTATTGAATTTTTCTTTATTGTCACTTATGACAATGAGAAGTAACTACATATGATAGGATGAAAATTTATCCCTCAAACCAATGTAGAGATGCAATTATTTATTGGTTGTTGAATTCTTATTTATCATCACTTACAATAATTGACACTATATTTGAAATTTCTTAAGGAAAAACATCTTCACTTCCATAACTTGTAGGACTCCTAAAAATATTTTCACTTCCATCAATGACGATCCCTTTCAATATCAATGTTTTATGCATTCCTCCAATCAACTCTTCATAGTATCTATCTCTTGTTTCCCCTAGAAAGACATACATATTGGCTATATCCAAGCCCCATAGAACATACAAATACCTACAAGCACCAAATCTAATTTTTAGTAATATGGATCTTTCTCAACAAGAATTTATTACATGGGCACCGTTGAGCCAAAAATACTACATGTAGTTTCGCAAAGACTAAAATCATAAAATTAAATAATTGCATAGTCTAAATGTCGTTATGGTAGTCAACTTGAGGTTGCCAATCTATTGTGCATTTCTCAACTTTAACCAAATCATTAAGATATCAAATATTGGAACTTAGTATTGATTGGAATAGTTGGGGTTAGATGAGTTTATGCTAGTTTATTATTCCATTTGACATGACCTAGAACTTAATTATTTTGGTTGGGTTTATCTAGTTCTTCTTCGAGGTTTTTTTTTTTTTTTTGTTAATTATATCATTTTTGTTTTTGTAAATTTTTTTTAGTTAGACACTGGTGAGGCTACATGATGGTCCAAGAA
Source organism: Pinus albicaulis (assembly GCA_034641835.2). NCBI lineage: Eukaryota > Viridiplantae > Streptophyta > Pinopsida > Pinales > Pinaceae > Pinus > Pinus albicaulis. Next base: position 298,887,216 of record CM076583.1, on the reverse strand, counting down.
TAACACCCGAATAGAAAAAAGGAATTGAACCTATCACTTAACCTCTACCAATATTCAGCACCACGAATTTTTTATTTTGAGTGGTGGCAATATTCAGCACCTCGAATTTTTGTGAATTTTTTATTTTGAGTGGCGGCAATATTCAGCACCTCGAATTTTTGTGAATTTTTTATTTTGAGTGGCGGAAATATTCAGCACCTCGCATTTTTTATTTTGAGTGGCAGTAATATTCAGTACCTAGAATTTTTTATTTTGAGTGGCTGGAAGCATCGTATGAGTTTCTAAGGGATAGAAACTAAATTTTAATCTTTCACTTCCCAGAATCGAAGTGGGTCATCGAAAACCCGCCTTCAAGCTACACGAAAGGTGTTAGAATTTGAGAAATATGAAGATAGGTTTGGGGACCAATCCTCTCCGCCTCAATCTGAATGGAAGGATATCTACTAGGGCGGTGTCGTTGCTCGAAATCTTGTCGTCGAGCATGCTTCATCTACAATCACTCGTTCTCAGCCCAGTGACACCTCTCAACTCCGACCCCTTCGATTGCCCATCCAATTCGATGTCATGCGATGACTCTTCGATTTCACAGGAGGAGAGGGTCATTGCGGAGAAGGGATTATATTTTCATCCCTTGCCTCTTCAAACGCCAAGGGAAAGGGAGCCAGATCTACTCTTTTTGGTTCAATGTGAAGAAGAAATAGGCACGACTACCAATCTGTAGCACCTCAAATTTTTGGGCGGCATCGTATGAGTTTCTAAGGGATAGAAACGAAACTTTAATCTTTCACTGCACGAGTCCCCTTTTATTTTTCTGTTCGAGCTACATTCTTTTACTAGCTAAGACATACATTTACAAGTTCTCAGTTCTGGTTGGAGTTGTTGGGCCACATTTACCTGAGCTTGAGGGCCAATATTCCACATTCCATTTGCTGGATGAATATGCTAAGAAGGGCTGACTAATCATATTAATTAGCACGAGTTTCCTAACCGTATAATATTTGTTGTGCACCCTTGCAACGACCAAGAAAATTACTCTCTAAAGGCTGCATATAAGCTAAATGAGTCTGAGTTTACATTATCCAGAGGTCCTGGCATCACTAACTCATGTATTCACTGCTGCTCACTAAGGGAAACAAGATTTCCTTATCTCTGGTATGGGTGAATGCAAACATCTGGGAATAAAATGAACTTCTAGACTCTTCATTGCGTGTGAGACAATCATCTGGAAACCAGCAAAAGGAACGCACCAGTCCCAGGTTTCTATACCCAGTGTCCCTTATTTACATGTGTTTACTGACAGCATAAAATATTGATAGTCTTATGGCTATAGTGGATATCATTCTGGGAATTAATATGAATACTTGTTACTCCTATTTCTGAGTTATATTTGACAGTCTTGTGTGAATCTTATGCTTGGAATATGTTAGTTTGAACTTTGGTTGGTTTATTTTCGGTGCATGTCATTTAATATGAGTATCTTCTGAATCAAAATTTTTAGTAAAGCGCCTACAGCAGTACCCAGACAATTGTTTGACATAGATATGAACAAAAATTTCACATAAACCCAGAAATTTATTACAAGGAATTTTACAACCAGGGCGATGGTGGGGCTGATAGTGCACCCAAACAAATTGTTTGACATAGATATGAACGAAAATTTCACATAAACCCAGAAATCTATTACAAGGAATTTTACAACCACGAGGATGGTGGGGATGATAGTGCATTGAATATAGAATGTACATTGGGCACATTGAGTAGGAATACTGGCATAGGTCCATCTAACCCTTGTCGTGATATGGACATTGAAGTTGCCAACCTCCGGTGCATTTCTTGAGTTTACCCAAATGGTCATCATATCATATATTCGAACTAAGACCTATGCAATCTCTAGCTTCACAATAGCTGGGTTTAGTACTGATTGACCCTAGTATGTGTTATGTTAATATTCCCCCTTGAACAAACCTAGAAATAATTTTTTTTATTGGCCTGATTCTCCTGTATTTCTTATTTATTATTTATTTTATAATGTTTTCTCTTGACTAGATCTCGAATCAAGCTGCATTGTGGAAGCCAGGTGGAGATGGGTTAATTCATTCAAACTTTGTGTGATGGTGCATTGTATACATTTAATATGGACACATTCACGTTGAGATTTCCAATGCCCGGTGAATTTCTTGAGAACCCAAATGCTCAACATATTAATATTACAACTCATACATATGCAAAACTCAAGCTTTATAATTCCTCGGTTTGATATCCAGAAGTAGGTTTGATATACCTCCCATGTTTGATATTGAATGCAGAATAACTACACAGAACTATTAAATGTCAATAATGAACTTAACTTTGAATTATGCCAAAGTAATAACCATGCACAATAGCACTTAGAACAAACATATACTTTGGGAAAGTTGATAAGTATGTGTATGTTGATAAGTGGGAAATGAATTGACCCAAGTATATTTAATTCTCTTTTATTAAATATTCACAGTTATATATGGTGTCAAAGGAAAACTGGGTAGCCCGATGACTATAAGTATACAAGCACACCAATGCAGAATTCATATGGTAATTGTTATATATTTTCCTCTCTGACTCTAAGCTATATCCTGCTCTTCAAAAACATTAAAAATCATATCTATTTTTTACAGTCATATAGTTCTAGAATTTTGGAATCAGTCCCCACCACACATTACTGGCTTGTTTGGCATTGGGGGTTCTACAGCATTGGTTTGAGAGTTTTCCTCTCAGAAAGGCTCAATACATAATCATGAAATCCTTACCCACATTTAGCCATTTCTATGCAGTTCTTGACTTTTCATCATGAACTCCTTGACTTTTACTCCTTGTTTTTTATGAACTCTTCATCAAGTTTGAATTGACCTTATTGTGCAAAGCATCAATTTCTTCCTTAGACAATTGCATCCCTGATCTGTAGCTACTGATGACTACAACTCTTTACCTGCAGTTCTTTGAAATGTAACACCATGATGCTATTAAGGCTCTTAATATCTATAGGCGATCTGTTAAATAGGTATAGTTGGAAATATATTGTTCCAGAAGTGTTGTAATTGATGTCTTCAGTTTCAAATCTTGTCAAAACAGTGCATATACCTGTGCTTTTTTTTTTAAAGTATGATTGTGATCCAGCATTACTTTTTTCCAAAAGCAAATGCTTCAGTGGCATTCCCTCTTAACATGTTTGAAGTTTTTATCATTATTTACTTCCTCTCATGATGCATATACATACTTTCCTATTCATTTCCAAATGTTTAGTTGACGGAAAGAAATTTTGTGGCATCATTTCTAGTGGATTCATTAATTTATTAGATGATGTGATGTCTCATTGAGTCATTACATAGTAGGAGAAGAGGAGTACATTGCAACATCTTGACTAGAATTTTCCCTAGTAGGACAAATGACAAGAACAAGAATAGGCGGTCTTTTATGATCTTATAGGACTGGTAACTTGACTATCACCTAAATAGAAGGAAACATTAATGTTATTTTCACTGTCTTCCTTTTTGTTTTTCAATTGAGACATATTCTTTTCACTTTTCCCTAAAGACCCATTTAACCATTTGCACTTTTTCCTTTAGGCATATCCTCAAGTTCTAGTGTTTCATTTCTCTGTATGGAATCACATTCCACCTCTGTTACTTTGTCCCATTCTTCTTTCCATGTGCATTGAATTTCATTCTACAAGAATTGTGGTGAATTTGTGATCAAAACCATATATAACTGTTGTAAAGCATACTACTGCAATCTTCTTGATTTTTGCTTCCTTTATTGCTTTCAGGTAGTTCATGTAGCTTTGAGCCATCTAATGTTCACAAATGTTGTTTCAAAATATTCTTGAGCATTGATGATGTTCTCACTGCTAGCATTCCATAAACTTCTTGGGCTTTGACGATGTCCTCACTATTAGCATTCCAGAATCTTCTTGGGCTTTGGTGATGTCCTTAGTACTAGCTTTGACATCATTGACTTAATTATCATTGGATTCTTGATTGCTGCTTTGTTCCTCACTTGGAATGTTTTCTTTTTCTACCTATTTACCTCTTTCTTCAATAGGCCATGGCACTTCAATTTCATTTGAATTACCTTGGATATAGTCATCCTCAAATATAACATCTCTACTGACTCTATCTTTTTCCAAAAAAAAAATCTGATATCCCATAGACTCTCCATTGTACCCTATCAAAAATAATTCTAACCTTTATCCTCGTGCTTATGCACTTTTTTTAGAAACAAGTACACAGACATTGCAAAGAAACACTTGGGGATGAATATCCCCTGGTTTCTCATCACTTCATGCTTCTTTAGGTGTAACATTCCTTGCAATTTTCATTGTATTTCTATCAACAAAATACACTGGTGTACTAATTGCTTCAACTTAAAAATTATTTGATAGATTTTACCTTTTATCATTCTCCTCGCCATCTCTACATCTATCCTTCCTTTGCAACATTTATTTCTCTGTGAATTCCATGAGACTTATAATACCTATAAAATATTGAAATGATGGTGTAATATTCACTTGTGGCCTCATGCCAACCTTACATGTAATCAAGGCTATAAGTCTACACATGTGCAACCACAACATTTTATTGTATTTTTTCAATATATACTATTTTAGGCTAAGGCCAACGTAGTAAACTTCCTTGGAGCTAGCACCCCACTAGCCATATCTACATCTATCCTCAATTTTTCAAGATGTCCTCACTATTAACATTCCAAAATCTTCTTGGGCTTTGGTGATGTCCTTAGTACTAGCTTTGTCATCATTATTTTCGTCACAAATTCTTTTGTCATGAGCTAGTGTTGTCTTATGTTATTCTTTAGCTTATGGGCACCTAAATCTCATGTTTCTCGTGTTCATGGGTTCATCTTCTCTCCTCTTTGTGTTTATGTTTTTTATTTATTTATGGTTTTTTGGTTGTTTACATTCAATCCTTTTTTATCTATTGTAATCTCAACATGGTATCAGAGTAGGTGTGAACTTGCCTCTTTGGATTATCTCATTTCTTCGAGGGTTTTCTAAATTTTTTCCTCGGGTTTCACCCATCTTCAATGGCACACTGCAATGTTCATCTAGAAGTGGTTCAAAATCATATTTTCTAAGGTTTCTTCCTTTTAGAGCTTCCAATTAAGGCTCAATTTTTAATATTTTGATCAAGGTAATTGCTTAACGATGGAATTTTTTGGGTTAATTAGTCGATCTATTAGACTAATGGCCAATGGCATTTCCCCAAGGGTAATAGGACTAGAGTTTTTAGATCATCTTCATTTCAGAGTTTCAAACCCTTCTTTCATGCACACCTTCTTAGGTGTATGCAAGGGATCTCTTTACGCCTTTTATCTTTAAATTTATACTTTTCCCTAATCAAAGTGGCTGGTTATTCTTTGGTAGATTTTATTTAGGATGCTACTAACACACATTTATATGCAAATATTTTACTGCACTATGCATGTTGGGCTCTACCCATTTCAGGATATGATGATTTGGCTCATTCACCATTGGAGGCTTTCCTTAATTTTTAGGAAATTTTTGTTTTTTAGTGGATGCCATGGTTGATGGTTTGAGGCATATGTAGAGCAATTTAACTAGCTTGAAACCTTCACAGTTTTAAGTTTTTGCTCAAATATATTTCCGACAGTACTAAACTAGAAGGTCTGATATACTTGAAGTAAACAGAAGGCTCTGAAATGTTACTGTTACACAACCTATTAGCTTTGTAACCTATCTTATTTTATATGCTCGAACAACCCTACCCTATGTCGGCCATTGTTAAGCTTTGCACTGACTGATAGGAACCTACTTTTGTCATCTATGGGTCTTATTCCCTTTTTTCTTGCAAGATAATGTGTTATTAACTTATTTCTAAATTTATCTTTATATATATAAACATAGATGACATTCCCAACTCGTTCGTTCCAAACTTGTTGAAAACTTGTTTGATTCTGATCGTGCAAAAGCAATTTTTTTAGGACCAAAGTAAATCGATCATATAGTGCCCTGAAGCAATTGTTAATTTTTTTTAAGGATTGAAAAAGGGTCATATAGATCAGTTTGTATGTTGTATAGGGGTTGAATAAACGATCCATAAGTGACAAGTCTGTGTCAGTCATGGAAAAACTAGAGTGGTTGAAATAAGGGTCAAACCCTTCTGCCAATAGAAAAATAAAATTGTGCGAAGAAGGGGTGGTCGACATTTCGATTGGTAGAAAAGGATCTACTAGTATCACCTCAAAGAAGAAGGTATTTTTGAGTGTATTTTTCCATGAGAGGTGGGAAGGTATGGTCAGCAGTCATTGGTGGAAGAACTGTGGCATGCATGCAAGTCTGCACTCAACAAAATCAAAACCACAAGAAGCATAAGGTGGAAACTCACTAAGAAGGAAGCAACACGGGCTAGACTAGTCGACACTACTAAACTATTGATAAATCGCGAGGGAAAAGACACATAAATGACTGATAGAAGGGAAATTTTCAGCATAGTTTGTGGATGGAGGAGTGTTATTAGAGCTAGCTAGATCTATGTCAGTGTAGGTTTAGTAGCCACCACACATGGTCGATTAGCCTAGTTGAAGCCGCAGTGATGGACCTTCAAGCACAATCCGACCGAGAATTGGAGCAACTCTAGTTTACAAGGAGGGAAGCACATAGATCGTAGTCATATGTAAGCAGTTGGGATGTCGGGTTGGGTGCAGGAGCCTGCATCAAACTTCCCGTGCCTACATCCAAAATAGTCTTGCCTTCAAAATGGTGCATGTCATCAAACTTTAATAAGCATACATCCTCACGTGTCACATTTGGGAAAAGATTTGTAGTTAATATCCACAATTCCCTCACTTCCCATGTCTTTCCTTGTACCAAATCACTAACATTCATGCATAGCCTTTACTAAATAGCAGATATTTTCTCTCTTCAACATCTCATAATTGTAATGAAAAATTGCCTCAAGATGTTGATTATCAATGAACTTTTCCTCATGAGAAGGTGTCTTATCTTGAGGAGAAATTTCCTCATCAACCGACCATTTTTAGGTAATTTATAAAGAGGATGATAAAATAAATTTAAGAGAGATAGTTAAAGATGACTTCATATTTCCCTAGTTTTGTAGGGGAGGTGGGTAATGAGGCATTTATGGATCAAATATAAAAGGAAGAATTACAAAAAAAATTGCATTTTTTCCAAAAGTATAAGAACCCTCAGTCACTTCGCAGGAAAATAGAATTCTTCTAGTGGTTCTATGACCTCCTTCAAACAAACCAAGAATTGCTGACAAATTAAAATACACAAGCAGGATTTGGGAGCTTTCAATTCAATATTTTAGGCTTTAATACCAAAAATTAGACAAGAATGAGATGATTTCAAACCCATATCACTATGTAATTGCATGTAGAAAATCATTACAAAAATTATTGCATGTAGGGTCAAAATCCACTAAGTTGATTCCATGTCATTAGAACAATTTTGCATCCTTCCTGGGAAACATATCCATTACGGAATAGGAGTAGCCCAAGAAGTAATTGATAACATCAAACCAAAATATTACAAGCAATGTTAGTGAGCTTGTCTTTCCAAGGCATATGATAGAGAAAATTGGCTTTATTTAGGGCTACTCATTCATATACGGTTCAATGTGCAATTGGTTAACCAGATAATGAGCTATCTTTCCTCAATATCTTTGCAATTATAATTAATGGCTTAGCCTATTCTTCTATCATGCCTACAAGAGACCATGGGTAGGTATGACTAATGGATCCTCTGCTATTTTTTACTATAGAGTAGGTCATCTCAACAGGGTTATAACGAAGTCAAAAATAACTATAAGCTTGACAACTATACAAATAGGAATTACCTTAAATTTGACATATTTACTCTTTGTTGATTAAGTTTTTCTTTTGGATGATAGGACCAAGGTAGATGAAATTATGCTGAAGGACCCCACCCTTGAGGAACTAAAATTCCTACCTTAAAAAATACTAGGTCAAGTACTCTATAGAGATCACTTCCATTTTCTTCCCATTTACAGCTGTAATGATGTCTCCCAAGACAGGCCGGCCATAAGCATCTCATTTTGTTGTTTTCAGTTCATCTTTTCTAGTTGGTCCATTTACAGGACCATCAAGCACTAGAAATCTAGTGACACTCAGTTGCTCAACAGACTCATCCAGTGCAAATTTAGTACCCAAAATGGGTCAAGTAATTTTCCAAAAATTTAATAACTGATCAACATTGACACTTACAGATCTATTGGAATTCAAAAACCCACACCAGGTGATGCTCCTGATGGAGAGTACATAGAAGTGTTTATGCCAATAAAATTTCCTGAACTATCAAGAAGAGGACCTCCAATTGTCCTTTACCATCTATCTGAATCACATTGTGTATTGGATGGCCAGTTGCAGTTGAACTTATCTACTTGGAAATCCCACTAATGATAACAGTCATCAAGGTGTGATCCAAACCAAATGGATTCCCAATTGCATACACTTTTTGTCCTACAAAAATATTTGCAGAAATTTCAACCGCCATGGGTATCAATTTATCTTTTGGCACATTCATACATATCACTGCAACATCATTATTTTAATCATGTCCAACTACCTCTATGTTATGTGTTGGCTGAACACCAATAGTTACTCTCAAATATAACAAGAAATTCTTGTCCTGATATGCTTTAGAAATATCTAAAACTGTCTATAATAGTGCTCACTTACCACTTGTAGATTTCATGAATTAGTTTGGAAAGGGTCTCATTAGTAAGATCCAAGATAAGCAGGTGGGAGAGATTTAATTCTGACTGTAAGTTTATTTCAAAATAACACATGAAAATGCACCAAAATGCATGTCTAGAATCTTTATAATTTATAACTACTCATCTTAGTAGCATGCCTCAAAAATGCTTATGCAATTTGAGATATTGCATCAAAAGGTTGATTGCCAACATCATCTCTACTTTAAGTAGATATTGTTGGATGAAAGAGAAGTTTGCTAGCATTGATGCTAAAGTAATAGGGTTGGTTCCTCCAGCTGACATAGAAGGAATTTTGGCACTACGAATTTCGGTTACTACGTGGGATATTTACAAAGTGTTGTTGCAGGGACATGAAAGCCATCATCTGGTTGAACACTTTTGTACTCTCCTTGATTGTAATTTAGATATCCTACAAACCATCTAATACGGTTAGCCTCCTTTTAGGTAAGGATGGGCTTCCTTGGCCCTCTATAATGATGTTTAAAATTTGGGGACTTTTGTAGCTCCTGGAATAGTATCTTGGTTTGGTACCTGATGTGGATCTCATGTTTGAGTGTATGGATAGGCCCATGATTAGAAGATCATAATATGGTTTGGGAAAGAAATCACCACCTCTTTTGTTTCGATATTATAGCAATGAAGATCACTTTGACATTCCTTTTCCAAATTTTTCCTCCAAACATCTCCTACGACCTCCTCAAGTCGCCCGTCAAACTGATCCACACAATAGTCATCACTTTGACCCAATACTTGACAGACTCTAGCTCCAAGTTTGTTGCCCAATCATTATGGCAACTATCACTAGTTTAGGGCATCTAACCATGAGATATTCCCTCTCTTCATTGACTTCCACATGCTTCCCTATCACAATTTAAAACTGATCCACAAGATCGGATCCAACATCTACAAGAATGCATTGAAATACATACCTTAAGCTCACTATTTTGAGGTCTCCTTCATTGTTGCAATCTAGGCCTGGTTAGGGCATCACACAGTCCATTCTTCTAGCCTTCAATTCTGCCCAGAATTTCTCTATATGAAAGTGGATGCCCTTTGAAATTACCTTCCTCCTCAACACTGTTGTCCTAGGCATGAACCAACCCTAACACTGCCTTATGCAGCTCTGTTTAGGTTGGTTTAGGTCTGTGGCCTTCCCACAACAGCCATCTAGGGATGCAAATATCTCTTCCAAGGGTCTAAACACCCTCACATACCCTAAAACATACAGAAATTATCCCCTCTGCCTCGTCCCTCTAGAACAAAAAATCGGCCTTCATAACAGTCACCAAGAGTGCCTTGAACTACCCTCTTCTCCATGCTGTCAACCCTCTTACGTCTATGGCCGAAAACATAAGTTTTCTTCTCCTCCCTTTGTGATGGAAATGACAAGAGTATTGAAAATATTCACAAGTGTAGGCCTCCTATAACATGAGAGGTAACAATCCAGAGGGCCAAAATTCTCCAAGAGCAACCTACTTGGGTGCGGTCTTCTACTGGATTAATTCTCATGCCATATGATGGGTAACAAGGTCCACCAATAATACATTTATTTATTGGTTCGAGATGCCCACCATCCTGGGAGGATATGTTGTCACTTCCCTGCCAAATATGTGAGATGTGCACCCACACATGGGGACACCTACCCTGACAATTACTCATACATACATCAGAAATGACATGTGACAATTTCTGTCGGAGTCTAAGATTCAAGTATTCATACATAACTGTGTTAGATGAAATGCTTTTATGATTTTATGTGTTCTATTTCTATCACTGATAAATGATATAGTCCATTCTCATGTATGCATGATATTTTTTTTTTATCCTTCTCTCTTTTATCTTAGATGGGACCTAGTTGCATTAGGGATGTGTCCCACCCCTAAGGGATGCATCCACTGATGGATCAATCAGTGGATCTATGCTCACTTTCAATCTCCCTTGAATGGATTTGGCCACCATCATATGCAAAATGAAAGTGGGTTGGCTTAGACTTTAGTGTTTCCCTGTCCATGAGGTATAAGGAAACTATTGGGGACATCTCTTTTTCTTTTGGGATGTTACCCACATCCCAGAAAATTGGTGATGTAAATGCTCCTGAAGATGGATAGATGTCCCTCAATTGTCTTAGGAATGTCTAGTTGCCACCTGTCAAAATTATTTCCTCTTAAGTGCGCTTGATGAAAAGTGGAGACAAATATAGCATTCCCTTGGGTGCACTAGCATGGTATACAGAGGAAGGAAAGCAAGCAGTGGTGTTACAATTAGAGCTGTCAGTAAATAAAAAATATTGGGAAAAAATCTAACATTATAGTTGTCCGCCTTCACTACATAAGGCCCATTGAAGAAATAATTTATATTCATCAACATATGAGGCCACCTTCACTGCATAAGGCCCATTGAATAGTTAGTTAACAATCACTCATTGTAAAAAGGATCAACTTTTTTAATAAGGCCCAAAATAGCTAGTAGGCTCTCATTATAAGTGGGCCCATAAATAGATAAGGTTTTCTATGGATAGTTATATATTAACTAGAAGGATATGTAATGTTTTTTCAGGAATTATGTATGTATTTGGAGAATTCCTCTTGGAGGTTTCTCTGTTGAAGTGGAAAGTAAACATAGCTCTCTATGTTTTATCATCAAGTAGATCTTTCTTAGGGTTTATTTATATTTTCTCTTGTGTTCTTGGGTTATACAATAAATTTATGTGATTTCTCTAAATTTTGGAGTTAATTACACTACAAGGGTGGTAGTCATTGAGTACATTCCTTCAGATTCACAAGTTGCAAATTTTTTTACAAAGCCCCTAGCAAATGCAAAGTTTAAGATGTTGAGGGAGAGACTAGGTTTGGTGGAGAACACTTTCCTTGCAAAGAAAGAATTTATAGTTTTTATCTATTGCTTAATTAGCTCTCTAACACTGATGGCATATGAATAGGACTGATTTATACCATGTAATGATATTCTCCAGTAGATCCATCTTCCTAGTTTCCTATGTGCAACAAAGAGAGGGCAAAGTGATGGTTGGACACTAATTTGTTGTGGAAGGAAAGAGGCAATGATATAGAGATAGAAAGTGAGGGCACATGCATGCTTCCAATTTTCATATACCGGACTCATCCTTGTCCATAATAAGAACTATTATTCATATTTAGCATTCCAAATAACTAGATTTTTCTTTTACCAATTGTAGCATGTAATATCCCCAAATAGGGATAATAGAAAAATAACAATATTTCCAAAACTTGGGCACAGAAAAATCTGAAAATTTATTGGTATATAAAAAATTCTACACTAAACCCATATTTATATTCAAATCATTGATCTGATTTTTTTGCTAAAAGAAGAAAATTTCTAAGTATTTATGAACTTAGAAAAAGTACAGCAAATTCCTTTATTTCTGCCCATAAATTCTAGAAATGAAATACAATGACTTTCTTTTAATTTTTCTGAGTTAAAATAGAATTAAGTATGTACATTTAAACACAAAGTACCCCAGACACTATTTTTAAACCCTAGTCATCCTCTTGAATGTTCAAAAATATTAGAGTTGTCATTTGTGTGAATACAATTTTTCCGGTTTCTTATGATTAATCATTAACCTATAAATCTAACAAATATGTATATGCCCATTACATATTGGTTTCATATTGTTTAATTGTCATTTATCATTCGTCTCATTTGATTTTACGTATTTTGTAGGTTTTTGGCCATGTTTTTCTTGTAATAACGCTTTTGGACATTTTTTCCAGCTGGTGTACTTTTTGGAGGTTTCTCTGACACAAGAACCAGCTTAGAGGCACCAAAAGTTTCAGCATTTTGGGTAGCAGTTTCAGAAAAGGAGAATAAAATTTCTTCCAATGTTCCTGTGAAGAATAATGTTGCAAATATTGGTGATACTGCCAAGGTGGTTGTCAATAAGAAGAAGAAAAAGAAGATTTTTTTAGAAAGAAAATGTTGCAGCTCCCACTGGTGATTTATATAATGCTTATAAGGTTCAAGAGGATAAGGAGGAAGATGTGAACCTTCCAGAACCATCCAAAGTAGTAATTGATGTTGTCAAGAGTAAGACTTCCTCAAAAGAGCCTTAGAAGCAAGTCCTGAAAGAAGTGGATGACTGGGAAGATGCAACTGAACTTTCAACTCCTATGAGTCAAGTAGCTATTTTAGTTACTAAATGTTCAAGAGACAGAAAGTACTCTAGTGAATTTTTTTTGACAATCAAGTATCAGTGAAAATATCTACCAACTGATTTTGAAATTTGTCCAGACACTGTTGATTTACTTGGAAATTCCCAAGCACTTGCAAGTCATGTAGGAGAGTTTGATGCATTAGCAAGCACTGCAAGAGGTCTTCAAAGGCAACCGAGTGGTAATTATCTACTTGAACGTCATGGGAGAAATATGGCTAGTTTGGATGAGGATAGATGGGCCAAGCCAGTGGATGCTTTTGTTGTTGTCTGTGATATGTGGATGGATGTGGGTCTAAGTAGTTCTTCTTCTAGGTTTCAAATTGGCCAAAGTTATAATACTAGATTTGCAAGAAATACTTGTGTAACACAAATGAGTATGAATGGCATCCTTCCTGGAGGGCCTTATGTGCAAGCACCATTTCCACAAGTTGGACTAGTGAGAAATAATTATGATGTTGATAGGTGGCAGCGTGCTTCTGGTTCGCAGAAGGGTTTGATTCCACCTCCACATCCTTCTCTGCCCACAATTCATAAATCAGAGAACCGATGTGAAGTGGGCAAGGTTTCTGATGAGGATCATTTGAAAATTTGACAAATTAAATCCATCCTTAATAAATTAATGCCCCAAAACTTTGAAAAACTTTTTGAATGTGTCAAAGAAGTGAACATTGACTCTGCATCATGTCTTCATGGTATAATATCTCAAATATTTGACAAAGCCTTGATGGAGCCGGATTTTTGTGAAATGTATGAAAAATTATGTTTTTAGCTTGCTGCAGGATTACCAGAACTTTATGAAGATAATGAGAAGGTTTTTTTCAAGCAAGTTCTTTTGAACAAATGTTAGGAAGAATTTGAAAAATATGAAAGAGACCAGGCGGAGGCTAAGAAAGAAGAAGAGGATGGTGAAAAAATCCTTTCATTAGAAGAAATACGAGAGAATAAGGCTGCAACACAACGATGAATGCTAGGAAATATAAGGTTTATTGGTGAGCTTTATAAAGAAAGTATGTTGACCGAAAGAATTATGCATGCATTCATCAGGAAATTAATTGGTGAATTTCAGCGTGCAGAGGAAGAAAATGTTGAAGCTTTGTGCAAACTGATGAGCACTATTGGTCATATGATTGACCATTCAAAGGCCAAGGAACATATTGATGCTTACTTTGATAGGATGACAAAAATTTCTAATACCCAAGGGCTTCCCTCTAGGCTGAGGTTCATGTTGAAGGATATGATTGTTCTTAGGAGGAATGGATGGAAAAAAAGGTGGAAGGTTGAGGGCCACAAGAAAATAGAGGAATTTCACTGGGATGTTGTGCAAGAACTACATGGATAGGGAGCTTGCTCTCAAGGTACCAATATGGGACATGCAGGTTAGAGACTTGTGAGACCACTTAATCATGGTGTGAGAGGAACTGCGATGCCACCTTACATGGCATATGCACAAATGGGTTCACTTCCACATATGGGTGGGATTAAAGGGCCACAACCCCATATGGGACCACATGACTGTGGATTCACCAATCAAGATGCTCAGATTGTGGATTGGGCTCAATTTGAAAATCGGTATATGCATGCCAAGCCCTTCAACACATAAAGCTTTTAATGATGGTCACTTGACTCTTGGTCCTAAGGGGGGTCTTAGAAAGGGAATAGGAGGGAGGGCTCAACCTCTCCCATATGTTAAGAGTGCTCTAGCAGATATTCCACCATTCACATCTCCGAGTAATAAACGAATAGGTGTATGTCTGATTTTAGGTTGCAGTTGTGACCGAATTCCAGTTGGTATGAGAGATTAAATTTTGACAAGGAATTATGCTGCAAAGAAACCTTTTATTTGCAAAATCACGTGTCTCGGAAATAAATTTTTTGGATAATGACAGAAGAGAGCTTAATAATTCATCCTCATCAGGTGATAGAGGGGGGAAGATTGAAAATTTTGAATTTCAACAAGTGACAAGGTTGCGTCAATCATGGAAAAAACAAAGTGGTTGAAATAAGGGTCAAACCATGCTGCCAATAGGAAAATAAAATTGCGCAAAGAAGGGGTGGGTGACATTTTGGTTGGCAGAAAAGGATCTACCAAAATCATCTCGAAGAAGCACGTATTTTTTAGAGTAGTTTTCTAGGAGAGGTGGGAAGGTATTGTCGAAAGTCGTTGGTGGAAGAAATGTGGCCTGCACACAAGCCCGCACTCGGAAAAAACAAAACCACAAGAAGCATAAGGTGGAAACTCACTAATAAGGAAGCAACATGTGCTAGACTAGTCGACACCACTCAGTCGTTGAGAAATTGCGAGGGAAAAGACACACAAATGACCAATAGAAGGGAAATTGTCAACATAATTAGTTTGTGGAAGGAGGAGTGCTATAAGAGCCAGCTAGACCTGTGTCAGTGTAGGTTTAGTAGCCACCACACATGTGGTCGAGTAGCCTAGTTTAAGTCACAGTGACGTGTCCTCGAGCATAATATGACCAAGAATTGGAGCAACTGCAGTTGACAAGCTGGGAAGCACATAGATCGTAGTCATAGGTAAGCAGGTGGACTGTCGGGTCAGGTGCAGGATCCTGTGTCAAACTTCTTGCGCCTACATCCAAAATAGTCTTGCCTTCAAAATGGTGCACGTTCTCAAATATATCTTTTTAATAAGCGTACATCCTCACGTGTCACATTTGGGAAAAGAGTTGTAGGGAATCTCCACAATTCTCTTACTGCCCATGTCTTTCCTTGTACCAAATCACTAGCATTTTTATATATCCTTTACTAAATAGCCAATTTTTTCTCTCTTCAACGTCTCATAATTATAATGAACAATTTCCTCAAGATGGTGTTTATCAACAAACTTTGCTTGATGAGAAGGTGTCTCATCTCGAGGAGAAATTTTCTCATCAACAGACCATTTTGAGGGAATTTATAAAGAGGATGATAGAATAAATTTAAGAGCGATAGTTAAAGATGACTTCATATTTCCCCAGTTTTGTAGGTGAGGTGGGTAATGATGCATTGATGGATCAAATATCAAAGGAAGAATTACAAATAATTTTTCACTTTTTCCAAAAGTATAAGAACCCTCAGCCACTTCGCAAGATAATATAATTATTCTAGGGGTTCTATGACTTCCTTAAAATAGAGCAACTAAGAATTGCTGAAAAATTAAAATACACATGCAAGATTTGGGAGCTTTCAATTCAACATTTCAGGCTTTAATCCCAAAAATTAGACAAGAATGAGATGATTTCAAACCCATATCACTATGTAATTGCATCTACAAAATCATTACAAAAATTAGTGCATGTAGGGTCAAAATCCACTCAGCTGATTCTATGTCATTAGAACAAATTTTCATCCTTCTATGGAAACAAATCCATTGTGGAATAGGAGTAGTCCAAGAAGGAATTTATAGCAACAAACCAAAAAATTACAAGCAATGTTAGTGACTTTGTCTTTCCAAGGCATATGATAGAGAAAATTGGCTTTATTTAGGGCTACTCATCCATATAGGGTTCAATGTGCAATTGGTTAACTAGATAATGAATTGTCTTTCCTCAATATTTTTGCAATTCTAATTAATGGCTCAACCTATTATTCTATCATTCCTACAAGAGACCATGGGTAGGTATGACTAATGGCTTCTTGTCTATTTTTTTACTGTAGAGTAGGTGGTCTCAATAGAGTTGTAACAGAAACAAATCAGATTCAAATTTTATAGATATGAAAGATAAAAACAAATGTCAATGTCTTTGTTTGATTGTTACTTGACTTTGTTTTGGGCATGTTACAGGAAATGTGATTGGGAAAAGGATGGGGAAACAATGCATATCACGTCTTCGATATGGTTCATTCGCTATTAGAGATTTCTTAGCCACTTGAGCCATCGACTTAGGAAATGTTTCTAGTAGGAATTCCTATTGTTTTTAATGTTTTGATTATTTCACCTCATGGTTATTTTGGGCAAGCAAATGTTTTAGGAATGCCAGACACGACATCGGTGGACAAGTAAACAAATCTTTTATAATTGCAATTTTCATTCCATGATATCCTCTCTTAATTGTTTGATTGTATTTTGGATGTTTCTTTTGATTTTGTTTTGTCTTTTAACTATGAAATTGAAAATACTTAGTATCATGTTCATTTAAACAAAACCAAAGCTTGAAGATGAAATTAGTATTACACTATATTGATTGGAATCCTTATAGCTATTTTGTGTTAAAATATTTTCATGACTATTAGAAAAGGTTACTTTCATGTTGTTATTTGAGTACATGTTGTTTATGTATTTGAATAAGTTCATGCGTTAGAAAATTAAATGTTGTTGTGAATAAAACGACAAGGATTAAACATCACACCTCATATTATTTGTTTTCACAAGTTATCTACAGCTTGAGATTTTTAGCATATAACTTAGTTGACATGATTTTTCCTAAGCTTTCCTTGAAATTTGAATACTAAGTTACTAAGGTGTTATTTTGTATATATGGTGAAATTTTATTTTCTTTGTTTATATAGGTTATCTGGCTACATTATAGTGGCCATTATCGCCCAATAAAGAAAATTTGTTCGAGTTTCTTACTTGTATGGGGAAAAATGGCTTTGACATTGCTGATGTTGAATCTTCTTTTGTTTTCAGAAAATGAACTCAATATTGATGGTAAGAAGCAGGAATTGAAAAAAGAGGGGAGCAATAACATTGGAACGAAAAATGAAAAAAGAGAGAGAGGATAACTGATCTGGTGATACCCTTAGAGCCAATATCCCACATAAGACACACATATAAAGACTAATGGTCAAGTCTTCCGAGTTTGTGAATTCACCTACAATGCCTTGACAACACAACGATAATGTTTTGAAGTGATGAAACATCATTTTTGTGTAAATTGTAGTCCAACCAATATTAAGTTGGAAACCCATATTGTAATACTTCAACATTTCATATAATATAATTTATGCGGTTGAAATTATTTATAGTTGCATTTGATATTGTTTAGTATTCTAATTAACATGCAACTTTGTGTTTTCATATTAGATGAACATGTACATTGTATGACATTTTTTAAATCATACAAATTAATTTATGTTGATTAATAATAAACACAAAATCAATTTAAAACTACTAAATTAGTAGTTTATATTGAATAATGATTAACACAAATAAAATGAATATACGACTAAATTAGTCATTTATAATGATTATTAATGAAATTAAATGAAATGAATATAAACTACTAAATTAGTCATTTATATAATGAATATGAAACTACCAAAAAAAGATTAATGGCTACTGCAAATGATAAATTTGTGATTACAAATGACGACGAAATTTTGCATATATACGACTATTAGTAGCTAATTTACAGTATCTTATAACACGACCAAAATTTAGTCATATTTCTTCGGTCATTAATTAGTTTCAAACTATGACTAAAACTTGCATATATATGACTATTAGTAGCTAATTTATAGTGTCTTATAATACGACCAAAATTTTGTTCATATTTCTTTGGTCATTAATTGGTTTTCTTGGGTGATCATATAGTAATATATTTTTTTGTATATTCGTCATGAATTGTGACAATTAATGACCAAATAAAAGATTAAATCAATGACTAAATCAATAACCAAATTAATGACCAAATCACTGACTAAATTTATGATCAAATCAATGACTAAATTAATGACCAAATCACTGACTAAATTAATGACCAAATTAATGATCAAATATACTATTAGACAACAAAATTGAGATAACCAATTAATGAATAAGCTAAAAACGACTAAAATTTGGTCGCGATATAAGATATTGTAAATTAGCTACTATTAGTCACCGATCGAAAAATAGTCGTTTATATGCAAATTTTAGTCGTTTTTTTAGTAATTAATTAGCCATTTTCTACTAGTGTTTGGAGGTCAAAACACCAAGGGTTGACCATGGTCAACTCTATTCAACACACCAAAAATCAACCCTAAAACAGTCCGCAAATTTTCCTAGTTGCATCTCTACACGTATGAGAGAGAGAGAGGCCTCCAAAATACTGATCAAACCAATCAGATCACAAGAGATAATTTGTGATGAGTTTATGAGAAAAAGATCTCCAAGTCATTCCAATTTATACCAATCAGTGAGGGTGTGTGACACATCTATTAGGCTTGTGAGCCTACATTACAAATATGACCGACCCTGCAATTGTGTGGAATATAAAATCAAAAATATATGTTCTTCTCACCCAAACAAGATGATATTTTGATCAATCTTGCACCTCTATGAAAGAGGAATCGAACAAAAATACAATCATCATCAAATGAGTAGTTGCAACCTGGATTTTGGACCTAGTTACCCAAAATTAACACACCCTCTCAACTAGGGAGAACTCCATCTATCCACCTGTTCCATCTAGAGATCAGTATTGTCGCCTACTATCATATAGCATTGTGCTTCATCCTATCGTAACTTTATTTTTTGTCTTTTATTTGCAAATAGAAGAAAAAAAAAAGTGAGTCACAAAGACATCACACCATGCTGACCCGAAGTCAACTTAGAGGTTAAAATATCTCTTGGACTCAAAAAGAGTCTCATACTAACCTGAAGTTATTTTACTGACCCGAAGTCATTTTAGAGATAAGAACTTCATCAGATTTGATCCTGGATCAAGGTTTTGGACATGTGCCATCCTATACCTAGAGAGTACGACAATCTATGATGCATCCATTGGTATTGATATCGGTCTCTATCCACATTTCCCACCTCATTGGCCAAATAAGAGGTACTTCCCATGAGTCTGAAACTCCATGGGTAGGATGTGTGCAGGGCATAGATCAAAGAGAGGTGAACTAACTCAATATCATAATGGTGGGGTAGAAGCACAACAAGGTTCAGCAAGCCTAGCCCTGGGTGTGCTTATAGCTCTAAGAAGCTATCCCTAAGCCCCCTAGAGCTCCTAAAGCTCATAGTCCAACTCAAGCAGGACCCTTAGAATAGGGTCTTTCCACGATTCCAAGCTTCTCATGGAAGGTTAAGGATTTTACCTTCCTCAAGTGCTTCATGAGAATATCTATAACTTGCTCATCTGTCCCAATGTGATTGAGCCTTATGGCACCTCACTGTACCACATCCCAAATGAAGTCGTACCTAATATCAGTATGCTTTGATCGATCGTGGAACTCAGGATTCTCAGATAGACTAATCCCACTCTGGTTATCACAAAGGATAACAGTGGTATCTATCACATGTCTGAACAACTCATTGGAGAGATTTTGCAACCAAACAACTTCACAACAAGCCATACGCACTGCAACGTATTCGGCCTCAGAAGTTCTCAAAGCCATCGACTTCTTCTTCCTGCTCATCCAAGATATCAAAGAAGAACCCAAGGTGAAGCAACATCCAGATGTTCTCTTGTGATCCACCACACTGCCAGCCTAGTCGGCATTAGTATATCCATGGAGTCTCAAAATCCCTCCAGTGTATCTCAGCCCATGGTTGATTGTGCACTGAAGATATCTCAATAGATTCTTGGTACCAATCCAGTGAATGTGATGAGAATCAACCATATCTTGACTCAAATTTTTCACTGCAAAACATACATCCGGATGGAATTTCACTAAGAACATCAGGGACCCCATGAGTTGTTGATACTTAGTGGTATTTCCCAGCTTGAGCCCAGTAGTATTTCCACACAACTTCTTAAATTTGAGTTCCATCGGGTGTCGACACAGACTTACAGTCCACCATACCAAATATTTCCAAAAGCTTCATGACATATTTTCCTTGAGAAAGGAAAATATCGCCTGGCCTTTGCTAGACCTCCAAGCCTAGGAAGTAATGCATCAGTCCTATTTCTTCCATCTCAAACTCAGAAGCTAGTTCCCTCTTACAGTGGTGAATGAGAGGTTCAACACCTTTTATGAAGAGATATTCCACATAGATAACTAGAATGAGAGGCCTTTCTCTATCAACCTTTAAATAAAGGTTTGGATCAGTATTACTTCGAGTGAAGCCAAACCTCATCAAATAGCTATATATCCACTCATACCAAGCCCTGGGGGCTTGCTTCAACCCATAGAGGGATTTCTTCAACCTACATACATATATGTCTCTATATTGGACTTCGAACCCCAGAGGTTGCTCCACATACACCTATTCCTGTATAGAACCATGCAGAAAAGTAGTTTTCACATCCATCTGATGGAAAATCCATCCTTGCGTTGCAGCAAGGGAAATGATAGATCGGATGGTGGTATAGCGGGCCACAGGGGAAAATATGTCATCATAATCCATGCCTTCCTTTTGAGAGAAGCCTCAGGCAACAAATATTTCCTTGTACCTTTCATCACTACCATTAGATCTATGCTTGATCTTATAGAGCCATTTCATTTTGATAATAGATTTATCCTCCAGTCTCAGGACCACTTCCCAGACATCATTTTTCATAATGGACTCATTTCTTCGTGCATATCTTCCTTACAAACTTAATGCTTTACGGCTTCTTCAAATGATTCAGGATCATATTGTACAATTTTACTCATGGCTACTAGATATCCTTGGAATCTATTCGGGTTCTTGCTTTCATGGAATTTCCCCCTTGGGGCAGAATGTCTCTCGACATCTTCGAGAGTATACCTGAGCCATGAGGGTATTTTCTTATTTTAAGGAGGTGTATCAATAGGATCCATATTTCCTTCAATATCGAGCATCAGTTCATCCTTCTGTTCTTCCTACTTCCCTGCTTCTTCATCTTCTTTGTCTTCCTTGGAGCTACGAAGATTTCGCACATTCTTGAGGGTAGCTTCTTCATCAAAGGTGACATCGTGGCATATCTCCAATTCTCTTTGATCAGGCACATAGATTCTATATGCCTTCAAAGTCTCACTATAGCCCATAAAAATTCCCTTATTTCTAGAAGCATCCAGCTTGCTTCTCTTTTCTTCCAGCACATGAAAGTAAACAGGACAACCAAAAACTCTAAAATGAGAAACATCATGTTTCTTACCAGAGAATACTTATTCGGAAGTCTTGGAGTCCAGAGTGGAATGTGGGCATCTATTTTGAACGTACACATAAGTGTTCGCAACTTCTCCCCATAGAAAATTTGGAATACCTTGGTCATATATCATGGCGCGGAAAAATTCCACAATGGTCATGTTCTTTCTTTCAGCAACACCATTTTTCTCAAGAGTATACATAGTTGTGGTCTCCCTCTTAATTTCAACTTCACTAAAAAATTCATTGAATTCATTTGACTCATACTTGGACCCGTTTTCGATCCTCAAAGCTTTGATTCTCTTCTTAGTTTTATTTTCCACCAAGGCCTTGAAGGTACGAAACCATTTGAATGCTTCGACCTTCTTATTCAAGAAATATATCCAGGTCTTGCAAGAGAATTCATGTGTAAAATTCATGTAATAGGAACATCCTCCCAAGGATGTCACGGGAAACATACCAAATAAACCAGAATGTATTAACTGCAAAATATCAATTGTCTTTGTGACACTAGAGGGGAATGATCCCCTTGTATGTTTCCCTTTAACACAACCTTGACATATACCTTCATGATCATCTTTAAATTTGGGCATCCCTATCACCACCTTCCTTTCTTCAGAAGGGCTTTTTAATGAAGGTGTGCAAACCTCTGGTGCCATAACTCTATTTGAAGAATTTTATCACATCACATAGCCCTCAATGGACTTCCTCCAACCTAGTAGAGTGTATCAACTCTAAAAGCAATAGTAAGAGCTTCCTTCAAGTTCTTCTTCTAGATGTGTACATTTCCATCAATGAAATCCACCTTGAACCCTTTGTCTTCCATCACCTAAATAGGCACAAGGTTCTTCTTCAAATCAAGTAAATACAACACATCTTGTAAACGGAGGACTTGACATTGAGATAGATGAAGGGTCATAGTCCCTGTCCCTTTCACGGGATAGGTGGGATTATCTCCGAGGATAATTTCTAGATTAGTATCCTTCTCAATAAAATTAGAGAGAGCTTCTTTATAACCAGTGAGGTGCCTTGAAGCACCACTATCAATCAACCAAACATCCAAGGTGTTGGGAGGAGATGCAGGAGAGAGGGAAGATACCAAAATAATTTCATTTTTCTTATTATCAACAACATTATACTCATCGTACCTAGAATTTCTTGACCTCTTGAAATGTTTTCCATTTCCACTACGATCAGAGGGATCCTTCTCTTTTCCTTTGAACCTTTTTTTCCTTTCATTTCCATTCCCCTTGGATTTTTTGTTTTCATCATCCCTGGGAGGATCCCTTCTATTAGGGCACTCTCTTGCATAGTGACCAAACTTGTTAGAAGTGTAACATCTTCCCTTTCTTCCTTTGGGCTCTGCTCTTCCATGGTTTTTATTTCTCAAACCATCATTGTTCCTCTTCTTTGCATGAGTGGTGAAGACCGTAGGGTCACTTTCATATCCGCTAGAGGGATGATCTCTCTCCAACATTCTTGTCTCCTCTTAAGTGAATCTCATCAATATTTCATCAAAATCAGGATTCACATTATTATTAAGGATAGTGGTATTGAATACATACCAATCACAGGGAGACCTCCAAGCGCAATGAGAACCATCTCTCGATCAGCTATTTCTTCTCCAATAGCTAGGATATTGTTCATGATTTCAGTGAGCCTCATAAAATAGGATTGACAGGATTCATCCTTGCCCTTCTTGATATTCTTCAATTGATTCTTGAAGAAAAAAACTTGATTAGAATTTCTAGCCCTGAACATGCTAACCAGATTCTCATATATGTCTTTAAATGTGCTCAAATAAGAAATGTAAGAAACCAAGTGCTTATGAATAGAATCTCGAATAATCATATTTTATTTGATTTCCGCTTTTCTATACTTCATATTTGTGGCAGCATGTGCATTTGGTGGAGGCGCAAGGATCTTCCCCTGCACATAATCCATGACATCTTGATCTTATAATGCCAAATCCAAGGACATCTTCCATGCATGATAATCAGACTTGTCAATCAATTTGTCATCAGATTTGAAACCCTTATAGGTTGAGGAGGACATTGGTCCTTGATAGGATTTCTTCTTCGGTGATTTCTTTTCACACTAGCTTGGGCTTTGTCTTCATCTCATCTCTAATACCATGTTAGATTTAGATAGACATGGAATTTTATATATTTAATGAAATTTTACTTCAATCTTTCTTATGCCCGATTCAATTTAGAAATCACATAAACATGAAAGTAAAATTCTAATAGAACACAATAATAGATCAACAGAAGACAATCCAATAATATAGATCAGATTTTACAATTATTTTTGTCCATCAAAGATATAGGATAGTGTGTGTTACGACAGTCAACAGAATGCATCGACAAGAAAATTATTTCTCAACATCAGATCAGCCATCCCTCCAAGTGTCACACACACCCCTCAAAGACAGCTCCTCAAAATTCAATGCTGGTCAATAGAAATTCAATGCTGCAGTTTTGGGGCTTCAATCAACAGGCTCCTTTTTCCTCAATTTTTGTGCCCTCAAATGCGGCCTCACAAAATCGAAATTTCTACAAATTTTGGAGGTAAAAACACCAAGGGTTGACCGTGGTCAACATTGGTAAATGCACCAGCAATCATCCCTAAAACAATCCACAAATTTTCCCAACTGCAGCTCTACACGTGTGAGAGAGAGAGGCCTCCAAAAGGCTAATCGAACCAATCAGATCCCAAGAGAGAATGTGTGATGAGTTGATGAGAAAATGATCTCCAAGTCTCTCCAATTTATATCATCCAATGAGGGTGTGTGACACATATATTAGGCTTGTGAACCTACATTACAAATATGGTTGACTTTGCATATGTGTGGAAAATAAAATCAAAATATATGTTATGCTCATCCAAACAAGATGATCTTTAGATCAATCTTGCACGTCTCTGAAAGAGGAATCCAACAAAAATAAAATTATCACCATATGAGGAGTGCAACCTAGAGTTTGGACCTAGTTTCCCAAAATTAACAACCTATCATGAACAAATATATTAACTAAGAGTTTGATGCAACCCTGGTTGTCACAGTAAATCATTGTAGGATCCATCTATTGACCAAACAACCCATCAAGGATCTTCCTCATCCAGATAGCCTCACAAGTTTTTTTGACTAGCAACCATGTACTCTTCTTCTGTTGAACTGAGTGCAACTAATCTCCACTTCCTGTTGTACTAGGAAAATCTTGTTAACCCAATACTAAAGAGTCAGCCTATTGTTCTCTTCTTGTCTAATGGACTCCCTGCACAATATGCATCTGTGAAGCCTTACAACTTCACTCCCTAATTTTTCCTGTACCAAATACCAAATTGAGTGGTGCCTCTAAGGTATCTCAACACATGTTTGGCTGCCTTCCAATAAAGCTTGGTTGGCTCAACCATTGCTTGACTAAGTTGGTTAACCACATAACACATGTTTGGTCGTGTGTTCACAAAATACATAAGTGAACCCACAAGTTTCCTATAAATGGTAGCTTCTACCACTTCAAATGAAGTAGCGTCTTCCTTCCTCTAATTCTCTGCTAGAGTCTCCATGCGTTTGTTGGTCTTCATGCGAAACTTCTACATTATCTCGTTGGCATACTTGCCCTAAGAGACAAACAGTTCCCCATATCTTTTCCAAATTTCCAAACCAAGGAAATAATGCAAGAGCCTCATGTACTTAATCTCAAATTATCTTGCCAAATATTCTTTGCAAGAATTTATCATCTTCTCATCCCTTGTTATAATTAAATCTGTTAGCCCCCTATAAATTTTTGACAAGCAAACAGGGGGCTAAAATGTTTTTGAGCCTTCAAGGAATGCATTTCCTCTGAAAACACATCATCCTTGAATTCTCCTTGTGCCTTTGTCCTTTGGTAAAATCCCCTCTGCTGATTCCCATTATTAAGCCTCTCTGATTACAAAAAATGGTGCTCTAAAAGGCTTTAATTTTCCCCTTGTACTCCTGCAGAATTCTCCATTTCATCCTTTTTCCCTTTGTCAAAGTTCCCCTTTCTTACCCCCAGATTTTCCCCCTAAACCTTCTAAATCATCCCCATGCCCCTCTTAAACCATACACACATCCCTGGTGTGGTTTAATAACCCCTTCTTCCCTTCATCGTTACCCCTTTTGGCCTTTAATTTCATTGAAAATGGGAAAAAAGCCCACTTTGCAACTTACATTAGGCCTTAGCCCCTTTCCGCTAGCCCCTCGGCCTTTTCTCCACGAGACCCGCGCGCTGAAACCGAGCGCTGGCCCGAAAGGCACTTACCGCAAATGGATATCGGACGCAATTTCAACCGTCGATCTGTATAGATTGGACGGCGATCACGGCTCCCACAGCGTCCATTTTTCACCCCATTCATCACCCTGATCGCGCCATCGCCGTCTATTTACCCGCAGATCCGACGGTTCGGAGTCTACCCGCCCCGATGGTCCCCGCGTACTATTCAAAAACCATCTGGTTTCTATCGCACCGCCTTTGGGTGAAGGGCGGTATTTTCCGATAGGCCAGCGATTCCACTCAGCATTCGACATGTGGCTCCGACACTATTTCAAAACCACTACCCCATCGTGCATTAACGTTCGTCCGCGGATGCGTAGCGATATGCATGTGCACAGTCCGATCTGGGGCAGTTGATCCAACGGTCGTCGTTCCACAGAGCTGCGCGGGAGTTAACCCATGGCAGTCATACCCTTGGCCCACAGTCCATCGCCCTCCGACGTACTTTCCACTGTTGATCGCCACCGAGATCGGACGGTCCAGATTTAATTGCCCCGCCATCGCTCGGTCCCGCCATGTCACCCCAACGTGTATCCACCGTACATCCGCCCATCCCATTGCATATATTTGTTCAAAAGTCGAGTTTGTTAAGGTTTTTCATTTAAATTTCCTCTGCGCTCCGCCAACCTTCACCAAGGCTTCCCTCCATCATTCCTCTGCATTTTTCGACCATTTTCATCATCCGCACTGCATCCATTACCCCCCATTCATGGATTTCATGACAAGTTTTCTGTTTTGCAGGGTTTTGAGGTGGTGAAAGCCACCATGATTTGCACCCGCTGTCACAGTGACAGAAAACATAGGAAAAGACCGTGTGCAAAGGCAGAAATCATGAAGAAAACCCGAGGAGGTCCTACGACAGGACTTGCATTAAAAGACCAGGGTATTACTCTGTGAAAATGTCTCAGCACCATTAACACACAGATTTCACAGTCAGAGGTAATTGTGGGAGCGGCAAAGAGTACCAGTAGAACAGCAGAGTGTTTAAGGCCTGCAATTGCAGATTTTGAGCCTTGATCCAATTAGTAGGAGGCAGAGTACCAAAATAAAAACCTCAGGGATCGTTCAGACGGTCCAATGCACAGAAAACCATATTAGCAGGGTTTTAATATCAGCAGAACTTTCTTCCATGAAAGGACACAGTACACATTATGGTTTCAGTCTACATTGTGTCCAAGTAAGATTTTCCATGCCCTGACAACAGTCCTATGCTACCAGTGCATTAGTTATACAGTATGGCAGACCCTAGCATCATCGTCCTGCATTTTGTTCAGTACACCAGAGACATACCTGGAGTAAATGGAAACCTGACGAAGACCACTCCATCATCCAAAGAGTACCAGAGATAAATTCCCAGTATTTAAAAGGGGATGGAGCCTCGACCCTCCTGCTGCTTCAGAGTTCAATGCTGCATTTAAGTTTACACCTACCATTGTTATTCTCTTCCCCTATAAGAATTTCCGAGAACACATTGTAAAGGTTGTTGTTCGGCTGCTGTCGTTGCTGTTAGAGGGATTCATTCTGACTGTTAGAGCAGTCTTGGGAGGGATTAGCAGAGTAGTTTTTATGTAGTAGGCTGGGAGGAGAAGTTTGGATTGTAACAGCTATTGAGCTCAGTGTATGTGACTGGTTTTGCATCAATTAATCAAAGCACATTTCATAGGATCCTGGTCTATTACTATTGGTGATGTTTTTCTAACTCTGTTTATCATATTTTCATGTTGTTTCATTTTCTGCTAGCTTGCATCAGAAATATGGCATAGGATTTACCCTTGTTAGGTACCCTATGTCTCTGCTCTCCTTGCCTTTAATGTTTTTTTGCTAAATGTGTTATCTAAGGATTTTTTTTCAATTAATTTAACCAGTGTAGTAGTTCCTTATGCTGCGAGCTGATGTATGAATTAAATGAGTCTGTCCTTAGATGTTCTTGTTAGGTTTAAGCTGGAAGATTTGGGAACACTGGGGATTAGAGTTAGCCCTGTCCACTAGGATCCTTGTGCGACCAACTGGCCTTTCTGATATCTCTCTGTTAAACTTATCTCTGTTTTCCCTTGGAGCATACTAAAGCTGATCTAGAGTTAAATGACCTCTGGTCCGATCTATAAGTTGCCCCTTTGTCCCTCCTTTGAAAGTTTCCTTTGAGTATGTCCAAGCAGGCCTAGAGTTAAATGACCTCTGACCTGATCTATAGACAGAAATTAGGTTGCTTTCCTTCTTTCACTTTCAATCCTTAATGTTCCATCCCACCATCTGATCTAAAAGACCCTTTAGTATTAGATGACTTGCCCTCTGAAAGCTTTGGCCAGTTGTTGCATGTAATCACCTTTCATGACTCCATAGCCCAATGGATGGCACTTTCTTGACCTATCCTCTTTGCTGAAACATCCTGCTGTTTTGTTCCTTTCCTCCCATTACTTTCTCAGTCCATGATATCATGACCAACCCAGCAACCAGCCAACCAAATCATTTTAAACCCCCCTTTTATGCTTCATACCTAGCCTAAAATCTCATTTTGAGCTTCAAATATATACCACTCTTTTCTCTATTTGGAGAGATCCCTCTCCGGGTCCAGGAGGGCTAGATCCTAGGGCCCCAAAGTGGTTCTGATTTTGTCTCATATTTTGGTCTTGCCAATCTGGCCAAAACATGGGAACCCCAACAAAATCATCGAAAATTAATACTATAATCAATAATTTACCTTCAACCACAATATGGTAAAGGTTCACATCTACTTCTCTTTTGGTGAAGCTCAACCCAGTGAAATAACTATCGATCCTGGTGTACCAAGCACAGGGTGATCATTTCAGTCCATACAACGCTTTCTTGAGTCTATACACATGATACTCTCTATCGAAGGTCTCAAATCCTTCTAGCTACTCTATGTACACCTCTTCCTCAATCACTCTGTTAAGGAAAGTTGTCTTTACATCCATTTGGTGTATTTTCAATCCCATATACGTTGAAAATGAAAGAATATATCGTATTGAAGAGTACCTTGCTACTGTAGCATAGGTATCCTTGTAATCTATTCCCTCCACCTGAGATAACCCTTTGCCCATGAATCTAGACTTGTGTTTCTCGAAACTCCCATCTGTTGCTTACTTCACCTTGTAGATCCACATGGATCCTACAACTGACTTGTCCTTCGGTCTTAGGACAACTTCCCATGCATTGATCCTAATAATGCAGTCATAATCCTCTACCATGAAATCAACCCATGTTGGTTGTTGCAATACTTCCTCGAATGAGGATGGCTCAGTCTCTACAATCTTGTTCATAAGATCCATGTATTCAGTGTACCGATGTGAGGATATTATCTACCTACGTTGTGATGTGGGTGCTCCCGCATTCTCTCTAGCATCATGCATCAACATGTCAGCCTCTCTGGTGTGCTTTCATCCATCTCTAAATGTCTCTTCATGAGTGGGTGCTTCCACTCTCTGATCCTTTTCTTGTGGCTGCTCCACATCTTGAGGTTCTTCTTTTGGAGCTAGAAGCTCATCATCTGCATGCAATTGAAGCTCCCTCTTAAGGGAAATTTGAATGGCCTTCCCTTCATCGAATTTCACATCCCTACAAACCATTGTCATCATGTGAGATGACAGGTACACAAAATAGTTGTGAGGTGTATCAGTGTACCAAAAAAATATGCCCAACTTAGTTGTTGGTTCTATCTTCTTCCATTCATCCTTGGTAACATTATAGTAAACTGATGAGCCAAAAATTCTAAAGTGTGCCACATCTGGCTTCTTAACAGAAAAGTCTTCCTCTTGTGTACTCATCCCGAGGATCTGATGAGGACTCATGTTCTTCACATACAGAGTTTTGTTGCATGATTTCGCCCACAAGTGCAACGATAGGCCCTAATCATGTAACATTTCCTGTGCAACTCCAAAAATTATTTTTCTCTTTCTTTCTACAACCCCATTCCGTTGTGGGTTATGAGGATCTATAAACTCTCTTTGAATGCCTTATGATGGATAGAAGTTCTTGAATTCATTCTACACATATTCCCCACCATTGTCTCTCCTGAGATCCTTCACTTTCCTGCTTGTGTCTTTTTCGACAAGTGATTTGAACTCACAAAATTTTGAGAACATTGGATCTTTCTTCTACATGAATAATATCCAACACTTGTGTGAAAAATCATCTACAAAAATCAAATAATACCTATGCTTAGCCATGGATAATATCGATAATGGTCCACACAAATCTAAGTGAACTCTTTCATGGATCGCTTGCACTCGATTGTCCTTATCATGAAAGGCGTATTTGGTGTACTTCCCCAATGTACACCCTTTACATGTATCACGTTGCTCACGTGCACCCTTAGGAATGTAGAAATTTGAATAACTGTTAAATTATTCACCGAGATTATCCTGATCACACACTATTTGAGCTTCATGCATAATACATAACCTCTTCTACTATTGATCATTAATTGCGGAAATATAAACAATTGCATGCGCACATCAAAACCATAAACAATCACACATATAAACACAGTATTTATGGGAAAGCTTAAAGCTGAAAACCCCCAACTATCTGTATATTATAATGATAGAGATCATGTAACAATCATTGTACAAACTCCTCACAAGCTCTCAGTACAATATCCAATTGTTACACACTACACAAGCTCAGATCTAATAAAACACATGCTCCAATCTGCTCCACCTGTTAGCCTGCCTCTACTGTGCAATCCAAGATGAATAATGGCCCAATCTGAGTTTGAATCCACCTGGTGTGTAGTTTGCAATCCTCATTGGCATCTCCATCAATGTGTGGTGCTAACTCATGCACTAGTATAGTCACAACTGATAGTCACACTGGTCTTTCACCTACCTCTTCACTGGTCTCCACTGAAACTGTCCATGCACTGAAGTTAACTGATGTATTCTTTAGTTGATTTATGAGTTAATAATTAGTGAATTAATTAATAATTAATTCACACCACTCTCACTATTGTATCAATCATTTAGACTAGATACAACTATCTCAACTATGTTTAACTCAGTTAAACTGAACACAACTCCATCAACTACCTCAATAACTCCACCAAACTCTGTCACATGAGTTCTAACTAAAGTATCCATGCAATAACTTCACTTAACCCTCAGGAATAGCGTAATTCCTTCTGTCAGCTCCTGTGCCACATCTGTGCACTTAAATGAAGTGCTCCAAGAGAATAAGATAATGTTTATAGTCCAAATATTATTAAGAGCTAATAATATTCGACATATCTATTTTTAGACTCGCAATCTAAAAATAGATTCCGCCCAATATGTCTA
Source organism: Pinus albicaulis (assembly GCA_034641835.2). Classification (NCBI taxonomy): domain Eukaryota; kingdom Viridiplantae; phylum Streptophyta; class Pinopsida; order Pinales; family Pinaceae; genus Pinus; species Pinus albicaulis. The sequence goes on along the minus strand of CM076583.1, from coordinate 298,855,687 downwards.
AAAATAGAAGTCCATCTATTTTTTTCGACTTGACCAACCATCCACAAATAGCATCCTGCAACTCATAGAACATGATCCATATGTCTAAAAATAGACATAGTCTAAAAATAGACTTTGCGCCAAAAATAGCCTACGGGCCCACTTAGTGAAGGTGACTTCTTTCCACTAAGCTCGACATCTTGTTGCAATCTCAACAGGGAAGTCTTGTACAAATTTGTTTCATGATATTCAAGGCTTCATGGTGTATATGGCCCAATATTCTATGCCATAACTCACTGATGTATTGTCTATCCACCTTCTCTTCTTTCGTGCTCAAGGAAACACAATATTCTACATCCAATTAATAGAGGTTCTTTACCCGAAACCTGATATTCTTCACCCATCCCGTGGCTATGTGAAGAATTAACTCCTTTCCTTTAAAAATTATTACATTGTAGCCACGGTCTTCCAACATAGAAACTGAAACTAATTTCTTCTTCAAATGAGGAACACACATGACATATTTCAATGTGAGAGGAGAACCAAACTCCCTTTGAAAGGTAACAATAATGATGTTGGTCGTGCTATACCTCCCATCATCTCCCATATCGATGTGCATCTGGAGGTTCTTATCCTCCATGTTGTTGAAGAACTCTTTATTGCCGGTCATATTGAATGAGGCTCCACTGATCCAAGATCTTTAGCTTCGAGATGGAATAAAGAATTACATGTAAAATTGCATCTTGACCATGAAACTTAAAAGGCATGAAACAAGAAGAGAGAAGCACATAAAATCATGCAAAGAAGACAAGAACTTGATAACGGAGTTTGTCCAAGAGGGATTGCGTCTCTGGGCCTTGCTCAATCAATGGGGAGGCCCTCTTTCATTAAGTGGCAAAATAAAAGGAAATTACAAGCATCAATTTACAATTACACCCTTATACCTCCAACCTAGAAAATGGTTGTGAAATGGAGACCTCTGTTGTAGAAACAGACAGCACCATCAGATTCATGTTTCCAAGAGGTGTAGAATCCATATAAAATTTGTCCAATTTGGACTCTGGACAATTCTGTGCCCTCTGGAAATTGGCTTAGATCATGGTTCCACTGCCCTTGAAAAAGGCTCAGGGTTCTGCCACCCGCCTCGAAATTTTTTTCGCTTCTGGTTTTCCTAGCGCATTAGTGAAAAGTTGAGTTTAAATATTATTTGTTGGGCAGACTTCCCAAAGGAAGCCGTTGGCCCAACGGTTGAGATCCACAATAGTGGGGAGGAGGTCAGGCGGTCAAACCCCGCCCCCTCCCAAAATGATCTGCATTTGTTTTGAATTTTCCAATGTATATATGTTTTGTGGGTCAAACCCACATCGGGCAACCCACCCATCCTATCTATCGTTAATACATAGTATGGAAGGCGGGGGGGGCAGTGAGGTTGAAAGCCCACGTCCCTCCCAAACTTTACACATTATTGTTTCGGTGGTTGGGGCGGTGGGGTCATGGTCATCGGCCCCACCCCAATTATATGTATTATGTGGTTATTCATTGGGATAGAGGTGGAAGTCATAGCCCGCAACTATATTTTTATATTTTTAACCATAAGAGGACATTTTTTAACTTCTCGATTTTTTACCGAAGGAGACAAATTATCAATCCCACAAATTTTCCAGAAATCCGGTATGAGCTAGCCGGAATCCGGTGGCCGGATTTTTGTGGATTTTTTGCCTCCTTAAGCTGCCAAGTCATCTAGTCAACCTACCAACTTTGACCAGCTCTAACTCTCTCATACGAACTCGGTTTGATGAACCATTCACACTGTTGCGATCAAGAAAACGAGATATTCAACTTGAAACTGAGTTTGCCATATTTCTGCCACTTTTATTTTTTATCTTTCTCCTTAAGCCACTTGTACTTGGACTTGTATGATCCTCCTGAATCATTCCTCCCCATTGAAGAGCTTTTGGACCACCAAAAGCATTAACACATCTAGCATGCTGCTTGTGTCCTCACCAAACCACACTTCCAATCACCTGCACAAAAACCTGGTATTTTGTGATCATATATAAACCACACATAACTCAAAGAACCTCTTACTTGCCATGATTTTATAGCACACACTCATTGGTCAAGGATTAAATAATGAAAACCAATACCTCAACTACTCATAGGCCAAAACATCATCATTGCGTTTTGAAGTGAGGGAAAACACATCATCACTTTAACATCTACTTGCAATGCATGATTTACAAACTATGGTCGTAACAAGCTACTACCTCCTAAAAAAATCATCTTTTACTTAATAGAGTAAATGGGTCATCCTCCTGTGGCAGATTTTCTTGTGGAATATTTTTGAGGATTGGATTCTCCATAGGTGCTTTTGGGTCTTGAAGTGTTTGACATGCATTTTATGGTGTTCATCCTCATTGCAATGATTCTTCTTCTTCCAGACTTTCTGGATCATCTTGGAATGCCTCCTCCTAATGTGCCTCTGATAAGTTCCCATGAATCCCTCACTTTCGCTGAAATGTGAGGAGGTGCTCTCATCATCGGTTGTTGGTGGGTCACTAAATGTTTTGGAGCATTCTCCAACTTCCTTCCTGACATATCCGAGTCCTACATGACTAGGAAATTCCTCTACTTTGATGGGGTTTACGATGCCTTGTCAGATAATGCCGAGGCCTTTCCCCTGATACCCCATTTTCTTCAGCAGTTTGGACCCGATTCCTGTAGTATTTTTTTCAAAAGCAGCGAAATCATCATCATGAAAAGTAGACAAAATTGAAGGGTTGTTTTTTACCTCGGATTGGTTATGTTGAAAATTTTCCAAGACCGCATCCTTAGCTCATAATTGGTGTAGTAACCTTTTTTTTTCTTCCTTTTCTTCCTATAGGAGTCTCCTTAGCGCAGTATTCTCTACTTCAATGCTTTGGTTGATCTCCTCAAGTTCTTGGAGCCATGCCGGAGTGAGTGTCCTTTTCATCTTTGGTACAATGTCTGTTGAAATTTTGTTTCATCGCCCTAATCAGAACCCAATTCTACGGGTCCTCCTGCAATCCTCATGGCTGCAAGCTTCATTTCATCGTTGAAATCGAATAATAGGTCAATTGGCCTACCTCGTGCAAATCTTGCAGCTATGACCTTCTCATCTTCCTCAGACTCATAATCTTGGTTTTGTTGCACGGTGGTAGCTGTCTTATGCCTCCCCTTTCTGTCATTCCTCTCAGGTCTCAACTCAGGGTGTAGCTTCCAGCAACTGTCTTCGCCATGTCCCTCTTTCTCCCAATGTGTACAAGAAGGCTTTGCTCCTCTTCTCTTGGATGTTGCGACTCTCTTTGGGTGTTCATTCTGTCCATATGTCTCATTTTTTTCAAGATGCATGGCCTTCACACTAGCCTCATCAATAGTAGCAAGCTCAAATAATAATAATGAATATCATATGTAACCATGTAAGGAACCGATATACTTAGTTACAATCTCAGGTGAATCTAACGGAACGTCTAAGTTCAATTATTTTTTCCTAAATTCTTTAATGAAGTTTTGCACATTTTGGCCTTTGCCTTGATTTAGGTGTTTCCATTCCATTAATGCTTTTTTCTTATAACCCAATGGGTAAAATTGAGTTTTCAATGCAGAAATAAAATTTGGCCATGAGAAAGGAAGGTTACCCAAATTTTTGCTTCCTTGTCATTTTCTCTCCCACCAAACAAGAGCAGTGTCATTCAGTCGAAGAGAAGCCAACTGGATCTTTGCCTCGTCCTCCTCGATCTTCTAAATCCTGCATTAGAATGCAATCTGCCTAATCCAGTTCTTAAGATTTTCTGCATTATTTTCACCATTATACATGGGAATATCAAATTTGACATCTAATTTAAAGAAAGGTTTCTTAGATGCATTTCCTGAATTCCTATGATGATGGTGAGAAGAAGAAGAAGAAATTTCACTCACGGAAGGAGAAGGAGGTGGATCCCCTCCATCATATCCATGTGCTGAAAATTGTCCTTCTGAAACATTCTCCCCTACTCTTTCTATTTTCTCAAGCCCTAAAAACAACTTCTCGACCCGATCTGCAATTGTGTAGAATGTTTTGCGGAATTTTTGCTCCTCCTCATTTCTAGCATCGTCATCCATGTTTCTTCTTTGATGCGCATGTCCCGCTTCGGGATCAAAAGACTTTATGTTCCCTTCGCCTCTTCAAAACATGTTTCTAGTTAGCATACAATCTTGCAATTCGCATCTAGAAGGACCAGCTTTGATGCCACTTGATCCAATATCTTTAGCTTCGAGATGGAATAAAGAATTACATGTAAAATTGCATCTTGACCATGAAACTTAAAAGGCATGAAACAAGAAGAGAGAAGCACATAAAATCATGCAAAGAAGACAAGAACTTGATAACAGAGTTCATCCAGGAGGGACTACATCTCTGGGCCCTGCTCAATCAGTGGGGAGGCTCCTCTTTCATTAAGTGGAAAAATAAAAGGAAAGTACAAGCATCAATTTACAATTATACCCTTATACCTCCAATATAGAAAATGGCCACGAAATGGAGACCTTTGTTGCAGAAATGGACATCACCATCAGATTTATGTCGCTGAGAGGTGTAGAATCCATATAAAATTTGTCCAATTTAGACTCTGTCCAATTCTGGGCCCTCTGGAAATTGGCTCGGATCATGGTTCCACTGCCCTTGAAAAAGGCTCAAGGTTCTGCCACCCACATCGAACTTCGTGTCGCTCTTGGTCTGCCTAGCGCATTAGTGAAAAGTTAAGTTTAAATATTATTTTTTGGGCCAACTTCCTAAAGGGAACCATTGGACCAACAGTTGAGATTTGCGATCGTTGGCAAGAGGTCGAGCGGTCAAACCTCGCCCCCTCCCAAAATGGTCTGCATTTGTTTTGAATTTTCTAACGTATATATGTTTTGGGTGTTGTACCCACATCAGGCGGCCCGCCCATCCTATCCTCCGTTAATAGATAGTATGGAAGGGGGGGTGGGGGGGTGGGGGGGCGGTTGGGTTGACATCCCGCGCCCCTCCTAAAATTTACACATTATTGTTTCAGTGGTTGGGGCGGCGAAGTCATGGTCGTCGGCCCCACCCCAATTATATGTATTATGTGTTTATTCGTTGGGATAGGGGCAGGGGTCATGGCCCGCCCCTAAATTTTTATATATTTTTTGTTTTTTAACCATAAAAGGACGTTTTTTAACTTCTAGGTTTTTTTACCAAAGGAGTCAATTTATCGATCCCACAAATTTGCCCAGAATTCGGTCAGAGCTGGCTGGAATCCAGTGGGCAGATTTCTACAGATTTGTTGACTCCTTAAACTGCCAAGTCAGCCAGTCAACCTACCAAATTTTACCAAATCTAACTCTCTCATATGAACTTGATTTGACGAACCTTTCACACCGTTGCGATTAGGATGACGAGATCTTCAACTTGAAACTGTTTTTTCCACATTTCTGCCACTTTTATTTTTGAGCTTTTTGCATAAGCCAATTGTACTTGGACCTGTACGATCCTCTTGGATCATCCACTATTGAGGTACCACACAGAACCCATCATCGATGAAACCATGCATGCAATGATGGTGAAATCCAAATTGAATTGTGAATCAAGAGCTTCACCTGTCGCTCCTCATGAGGGCTTCTTGTCGGCCTTCTTGTGTGTACACTTTGTGGCATAGTGTCCCAACTCATGACAATAAAAAAAATTAATCTTCGACAAGTCCTTCTTCTTGCCTTCCTGACCAAAATCTAGTTTGGAATGGGAGGACATCCCTTTCCCTTTAGTTTCGTTTCTGGCCAAGGCACAATTCTCATCATCGTCATGCTTTGATGAGGATCCATCTCTGGTGTTCCACCAAATCTCTTATTGCACCAAGTAAGACCACAAACGATCCCACTCTATTAGCTTCTCCTTCTCATTTACCGAATCATGGTAGTTGTTCCAACTATTTGGAAGGCCTATAAGTGGTAGGATTACCATATCATCTTCAGCAGCTGTAACACCAACACTTCCAAGCTCATCTTGACATTGGGTAAACTTGGTCAAGTACTTTGGTATTGTGTCACCCTTCTCCATCTTGATTTTCCTCGGCCTATCCTTTAGTGCCAGCTTCTTATGGTAACTGATGTTCTGAAATGAATATGTTAAGGCCTTCCACATTGCATATGGAGTTTCATTTCCATGGAGGTTAGAGATAATATTATCTCGAACTCCTTCTAATAGAATTATTCTAGCCTTTTCTACACACTTCTTCCACTCTTCTAGGTCTTATGCATCAGCTGGAGATGGCTTCTGGATTTCCTTGTCAATGAACTCCTTCAATCCATTGTCTTCCAAGACTGCTTCCATCCGGTCTCTCCATGAAATGTAATTTGAGTTACCCTCAAGGGCATACTTGAGCTTCAAACCATATAAAGCCATACTAAACCTGTTCCTAGCTCTTGAAGATTAGCTCTGCAAAACTTGTTTCTCCTGCAAGGACAAACTTATATTTTTCTCTCTTTATATTGATTCCTACTCTAACACCATTTATAGAATCCACGGAGATTCAAATTGATAATTGTAATATGCTAAAACAATATAATTGAGTCTACTCTACCAATTGCGGAAACCAATTACGATCGTGAAATCACAAAACATGAAAGAGAAAGAATTTCAATCACACATTACACAAATATTTCCTGGGGAAAGCCTCAGATAAAAATCCCACTATCTGTATATTGCATAAGTCGAAAATTATGAAAAGGTTACAATTATTTTCTCCAACCAGAGAAACCTTTGCACTGTTTATATCTGTCTGGCTGCTTCCTAGACAAGCCTTGGCCAATACTTAACCAATTTTCTGCCCTCCAACATCCCTATTTCCTTGTGTTTTTTCCTTAGGTAATTAGCCCTTATTAATTAGGTAAATTCCCAATATGAATTGCACAATACATCTAGGTCCTTCCTCTGACTGCATGCACCACATGTACAATTTGGATGCTTATACGACTAATAGTACACTTCCTTGAACTCAAATCTCCACTGTGTCTTTCTCAGGACTGACATGCATGAGTTATTTATAAGTGAATCATCAATTATCTGATTGATAACTATATGTGGTTCAAGTCCAAGTTCCACTCTTTGACCTCTCACTAGTTCCTCCATCAATTAGAACTAGTTAAACTTATTTTAATTCAGATAAACTAAGTTAATTAATTACAACTCAAAATAAACTCAACTAGGGCTCCTATTTTGTAGGATACACTTTACATGACTCAAATTAGACCCTTAACTCAAATTAACTAAACCAACTAAGTCATAATAACTTAGTTAACTCGTAAAAGTTGTCTTGTGATGTGGAATTACAATTTTATTCTAATTTAATTCAAGGGAAAATGAAATTAGAATCTTTCTTGGTGTCATTTTCAAAACTCCCTCTCAACAAGAAAGGGATTATCTGATGCCCTGATCCTTCCTCTATGGAACTCGAACTTGCCTCTTGACAGTTCCTTCATCAAGACGTATGCATCATGTTCCTCTATAGGAATGTACTCTAGCATCATGATCTTCCTCTACACAAAATCTCTGAGATGGTGGTGTCAGATGTCGATATGCTTGGAATTATCATGAAAAAATAGATTACCCGAGATTTTGATGCAACTTTGGTTGTCACAGAAAATCACCGTAGGATCCATCTGTTGACCAAATAACCCAACAAAGATATTCCTCATCTAGATAGACTTACAAGTTTCTTTACTAACAACCATGTACTTTTATTTTGTTGAACTGAGTGCAACTAATCTCACCTTCCTCTTGTACCAAGAAACTATTGTTGACCTAATACTAGAGATTCCACCTGATGTTATCTTCCTATGGGGTGGAATCCCTTACCTATCTTAATCTGTGAAGCCTTGCAGATTCACTCCCTATGTTCGCTTGTACCAAAGACCAAAATAAGTGGTGCCTCTAAGGTATCTCAAAACATGTTTGGATGCCTTCCAATAGAGCTTGGTTGGCTTAACCATTGCTTGACTAAGTTTCTTAACTGCATAACACATGTTTAGTCATGTGTTCACCAAGTACATAAGTGAACCCACAAGATTCTTGTAAATGGTAGCTTCTACCACTTCACTTGAAGTAGCATCTTCCTTCCTCTAATTCCCTGCCAAAGGAGTATCCATGGGTTTGTTGATATCCATGTGAAACTTCTTCAGTATCTCGTTGGCATACTTTCCCTGAGAGACAAATAGTTCCCCCTCTCTTTCCCAAATTTCCAAACCAAGAAATAATGCAAGAGCCCCATGTATTTCATCTTAAATTCTCTTGAAAAATATTCTTTTCAAGAATTTATCAACTTCTCATCACCTATTAGAATTAAATCATCGACATATAATACTATAATCAATAATTTACCTTCAACCACAATATGGTAAAGTCCAACCCAGTGAAATAGTTTTCGATCCTATTGTACCAAGCACGAGGTGCATGTTTCAGTCCATACAATGCTCGCTTGAGTCTGCACACATGAGACTCTTTATCAGAGGTCTCAAATCCTTTTGTCTACTCTATGTACACCTCTTCCTCAATTACTTCGCTGAGGAAAGTTGTGTTTATGTCCATCTGATGTATTTTCCATACCATTTGCGCTAAAAGTGTGAGAATATATCTGATTGAAGGGTACCTTGCTACTAGAGCAAATGTCTCCTCATAATCTATTCCCTCCACCTGAGAGAACCCTTTTCCCACAAATCTAGCCTTGTGTTTCTCAACACTCCCATTTGTTGCTTGCTTCACCTTGTAGATCCATCTCGATCCTACAACTGATTTGTCCTTTATCTTGGGACAACTTCCCATGTAATCTTCTTGATAATGGAGTCATAATTCTCTACCATGGCATTAAACCATACTAGCTTTGGAACTTCTTCCTCGAATGAGGATGGCTCGATCTCTACACTCTTGCTCATAAGAGTCATGTAGCCAGTGTACCGATCTAGGGACCTTGTCTGCTTTCATTGTGATGTAGGTGCTAAATTCTCTCTAGCATCATGCATCAACCTGTCAGCCTCTTTGGTGCACTTCCTTCCATATTTGGATGTCCCTTCATGAGTGTGTGCTTCCACTCTCTGCTCCTCTACTTGTGGCTACTCCACATCTTGAGGTTCTTATTTTGGAGCTAAAATCTCCTCATATGCATGCAACTGAAGCTCCCTCTCAAGGGAAATTCGGATGGCCTTCCCTTCATCGAATTTCACATCTCTATGAACCACTTTCATCTTATGAGATGGCTAGTACACCTGATAATTGTGAGGTGCATCAGTGTACCCAAAAATATGTGCAACCCAGCTATTGGTTCTATATTTTTTTGTGCAACCTTGGTAACATGAAAGTAAAATTATGAACGAAAATTTCTAAAGTGCGCCACATCTAGCTTTTTACTGGAAAAGGCTTCCTCTCATGTAATCATCCCAAGGATCCAATGAGGACTCTTGTTCTACACATACATAGTTGTGTTGCATGCTTCTGCCCATAAGTGCAACAGTAGGCCCTAATCATGTAACATTTCTCGTGCAGCTCCCACAATTATTTTGTTCTTTGTTTCTACAACCCAATTTTGTTGTGGGTTATGAGGTGCTATTAACTCTTGTCGAATGCCTTTTGATGCGCAGATTTATTGAATTCATTCAACATATATTCTCCACCTTTGTCTCTCCTGAGATCCTTCACTTTCTTTCATGTGTCTTTTTCAACAAGTTCTTTGACCTCGCAAAATTTTGAGAACGTTTGGTCTTTCTTGGTTGTGGAGGGTCTAGAGAACAATCCACACACATTTGAGTTAATTATTTCAAGGAACGCTTGCGCTCGACTGTAATTATAATGAAAGGTGTCTTTGGTGTACTTCCCCAATGTACACCCTTTGCATGTATCATACTGCTCAAGTGCACCCTTGGGAAGTACTGTAGAACTATTTTGCATGGTCTTCAAGGCTCCGTGGTGTAGATGGCCCAATATTCTATGCCATAACTCACTGATTTCTCATCTCTCCACCTTCTCTACTTTCATTCTCAAGGAATCACAACCTTCTACATCGAATTTGTATAGGTTCTTTACTCAACCCCAATCTTCTTCACCTATCCCATGGCTATGTGATGAAGGAACACCTTTCCTTTACTAAATATCACATCATAGCCATGGTCTTCCAACATAGCAACTGAAACTAAGTTCTTCTTCAAACCAAGAACATACATCTTTAAATGTGAGAGAAGAACTAGATTCCCTCTCAAAGGTAACTCTACCGATGTCACTTGCGTTATACCTCCCATCATCTCCCATCTCGGTGTACATCTGGAGGTCCTTCTCCTCTAATTCGCCGAAGAAATCTTTGTTGTTGGTCATATGGAATGAGGCTCCACTATCCAGGTACCACAAAGGACCCATCACCGATGACACCATGCATGCGATGAGGGTTAAATCCAGCTCCAATTGTGAAGAAAGAGCTTCAGCTATCGCTCCTCCTGAGGGATTCTTTCTAGCCTTCTTGTGCGAACACTTCATGGCATAGTGTCCTACCTCATGACAGTGAAAACATTTAATCTTCGAAAATTCCTTCTTCTTGCCTTCCTGACTAGAATCTGATTTGGAATGGGATGAATTCCCTTTCCCTTTCTTTTCCTTTTCAGCCAAGACACAGTTCTCCTCATCATCATGATTTCATGAGAATCCATCTTTGGTGTTCCACCGAATCTCTTCGTGCTCCAAGTCAGGCCACAAATGCTCCCACTCTGGTAGCTTCTCCCTCCCATTTACCGAATCCTGGTCGTTGTACCAGCTCTTGGGAAGACATAGAAGTGTTAGGCTGACCATATCATCTTCGCCAACTATAACACCACCACTTCCAAGTTCATCCTAACATTGCATAAAATCGATCAAGTACTTTGGTATTGTATCGCCCTTCTCCATCTTGATTTTATTGAGCTTGTCCTTCATTGCCAACTTCCTTTAGTCACTATTGTTATGAAACAAATTTTTTAATGCCTTCCACATTACATATGGAGTTTCCTTTCCATGGAGGTTCGATACAATATGATCTTGAACTCCTTCTAGTATAATTCTTCTGGCCTTTGCTACACACTTCTTCCACTCTACTAGGTCATGTACATCAGCTGGAGTTGGTTTCGAGATGTCATTTTCAATGAACTCCTTCAATCCATTGACTTCCAAGACTAATTCCATTTGGTCTCTCCAGGAAATGTAATTTGAGCTACCCTCAAGGGAATACTCGAGCCTCATACCATAGAATGCCATACTGATTCTGGTACTACCCCTTGAAGATTAGCTCTTCAAAACTTATTCCTCCTGCAAGTACAAACTCATATTCGTCTCTTTTCTAGTGATTCCTGCTCTGAGACCATGTATAAAATCCACATAGATTCAATCTGATAATTGTAATATGCTAAAACAATATACATGAATATACTCTACCAATTACGGAAACCAATTACGATAACAAAATCACAAAACATGAAAGAGAAGAATTTTAATCACAAATTACACAAATATTTCCTAAGGAAATCCTCAGCTAAAAAAGCTGCTATATTTATATTTCACGGGTCATAAAATATGAGAATATTACAATGCTTTTCTCCAACCAGATAAACCTATGCACTATCTCTATCTGTCTCACTTCTTCCTAGATAAGCCTTGGACAATACTTAACCAATTTTCTGCCCTCCAATATCCTCATTTCCTTGCATTGTTTCCTTGGGTAATTATCCCCTATTAATTAAGGAAATCCCCAATATGAATTACGCAATACATGTAGGGCCTTCCTCTGACTGCATCCTGTACAATTTGGATGATTATACAACTAATAATACATTGCCCTTGAACTCCAATCTCAATTGAGTCTTTTTCAGAACTAACATGCATGAGTTATTTATGAGTGAATCATGAGTTATCTGATTTATCACTAGATGTGGTTTAATTCCAAGTTCTACTCTTTGACCTCTCACTAGTTCCTCCATTAGTTAAAGCTAGTTAAATTGATTTTAACTCAGATAAACTGAGTTAAATAATTACAACTCAAAATGAACTAATGAGAGCTCATATTTTGTATGAGATACTCTACATGACTCAAGTTAGACCCTCAACTTGAATTAACTAAACCAACTAAGTCATACTAACTTATTTAACTCATACAAGTTGTATTTCGATGTGGAGTTACAATTTTATTCTAATTTAATTCAAGGGAAAATTAAATTAGAATCTTTCTTAGTGCCATTTTCAACAAAATATATGACCTATTATTCAATAAATAGCATATACTTCACATTAGAAAAATTATATAGCTCATTCTAAGGATCAAATTTTGTAATTGATTCAAGTGATCCCTTCAAATGACTCTGTAGTTGAACTGACAAAATGATACAAATATTTTGTGAACATAGCAATAACCAAAACCACATAAACAAAAAATAAATATATTAAAATATATATAAATTAAAAATATATATATATAACACTTACGCTATATAACCCACAAAGTTGAGCAGAACCTCATAATGGAAAATCGCATGCCCAAACCAAATCATCTCAATGAAGTCTTTTACTTTAATATTCGGAATTGACCTAGAGATAGGGATACCGTGTCTTTGTGAGTGTTGTACTTTACCAAGGGAATTGATTTTAATATGTATAAAATGCTTGTTTGGCATAACATAATTTGTTCAATAAATTATTTAATTTATTTTAGATCACAAATCCAAAGACTTATGAGAATTTTCAATTTTTCACTATGAAAAGCATAGTAGCATAGTTTATTAGAGCTAGCCCTTCAAGTTCCATTGGTGAATTTGATGAGGTAAAACAAAATATCCTTAGTAATGTATGTGTTGCACTCAGACATTTCTTTTCTTTTCATGGTTCATCACTCGGTAAGAAACAATGTTCGTAAGAATGTGTGCCAAGGGATTATTATTTATTATTTTTACTGTTTTCAACATTTTGAAGTATCTGAGCAAAGCAAGTTGTATGAATTGAGGGTTTTATAAAAATAATATGTTTCACACATTTGTATTGCTAAAGTACCTCTTAGTGGGGAGGTCTTAGTGGGGAGGTCGACTAGCTTAACGCCTCAAGTTAAATCTGGACAATGGATTTAAAAGCTAATTCAAATTCTTTACAAACATATAATAATAATAATATATTTTAAAATCTTTTAAATTATATATATAAATTATAAATGGAAAATCTTTATTATATAAAAAATTATGTAATACATATTAATCTCGATTTCATCTTTGTTTTATTATATGTCCTGTGATTGTGTACCTTAGTTTTAAGAGGACTTCCGATTATATGATTCCAATAAAGTTTGCTATGTGCATGCACTTCGACATAATCATATTAAATTAATTAATTAAAAATATGTAAGATATATATGTTTATGCTTTTTAAGTATTTTTTTTATTTTATTTTATTTTATGAGAGCTGAGAATGGCAGAAAATGGCAGAAAACCATGAAAATATTATTTTTTCATAAAATATTTAATTTAATTTAATTTATAAGATTTGATAACAATTTAATATTAGTAAATTAATAATTTTTATATTTTATATTAAAATTAAAACCAATTGGTCCAAGAAGTATAAAATAGATAGTGATGAGGTGTATTACTTAAAAAAAATCTAATCATATTAAGAGTTGGTATGACCTATGGGTGATATTATCTTTGGGTGATTTTGACCATAGAGAGTTAATATAACCCAAGTGTGATGTCATCCCGATTTTGACTGCTGAGAGTTAGTATGGCCCAAATTTAATGGGATCTCTAAATAATTTTAACCACTAAAATACCCAAAATTTAAATTGCAAATATTTTAAAACTCACCCAATATAAAAAATAAAAAACTAAAACTACTTGAAAATCAACTTAATCAAAATTTCTTTATAAATTCAATTTATGCACAACGATTTCGTATGTAGTTGTCATTTGATAACCAAGCATTCACATAATTAGAAGATGATGTATTAAATAATTGAGCCTCATCATCGATTTATTACATTAAAAATCATGCACATGTTTATATTGTATTTTTTTTTCCAGAAAACGAAAAAACGTTTTTTATATTGTATTACAGTAATCACGTTTCGCATGGATTCAATCGCATTCATCGCAGCATTATGATTTCCATAAGTTTTTAGGCTTGTGAGGATTTCATGCAATTTATTTTCCAACTTCTCAATTCCAATATTTATGCAACATATGGTAGTAAGAAACTTTACTTTTTCTTTGCTTAGCCTCCACTAAAATCTTATTATATCATTGGCATCCAGTTATATTGTTTTTGTTTTGTTTTTTTATTAATTATTATTAAAAATATTTTTGTTTTTTTAAATAAAAAATAATTAATTTTAATTTAGGTATGATTTTTTAAATAAAATTTATAAAATTTATTAAAATTTTGAAAAAAATTATAATAAAATAAATATATATAACATAATATATTAAAAAAATAAATAAATATATATATATATATATATATATATATATATATATATAAAAAATCAAGTGTCATAATAGTACATATATCAATGTCAATATCAATTTACTAAATTTCAATTAAATCTCATCAATTGTGAATATTTGATTTGATATGTTAGTGTTGAAATATTTTATAATTAAAACGTCATTAATAATTTGTATTGATTTGACATATTATTATTAAACTATTTTATAGTTAAAATGAATTAGTTTTTTTTCATTAAAATGTATTTTTTTGCAAGTCGATAGGAAATAGATATATAATTCTTATGTTCATATAGAATTTGAAATTAATAATGAAGAAATTAATAATAATAAAATATTGAGTATTTATTAAAATTAAATTATTTTAATATTTATCTTAAATAAGACATTATAAAATCAATTTTATCTTTAAAAAAAAATTTAAAAAATTGAAAAACATTTTTTATTTAATTTTCATTCAAAATTGTTTTTATATCTTAATATTAATACTATAAAGATTATATCATTTTTTATTTTTTAATATAGAATTGGAAGATGAAATATATATATATATATGTGTGTGTGTGTGTGTGTGTGTGGTGTATTGTTTAATATGAGTGAGGTGTATTATTTATCTATTCAACAAGGAATTGGTATGTGTGCAAATGCACTTGCTCATGTATAGATTCACATACTAAGAATTAATGTAAATCCATTTTATCTTTGATTTATCATGAAATCATTTGTAAACAAAGAGTACTCTACTAGTTTCACTTATACATTTGTGAAATTTGTGAAATTAACTTTTAAGAAATAAAATATATTTTTTAAAGGTGAATAAAAAATAAAAATTAAACTATTTTATAGTTAAAATGAATTAGTTTTTTTTTTGTCAAAATGTTTTTTATAGCTTTTGTCAAAATGTATTTTTTAAAAGTCAATAATAAATAAATATGTAATTATTATGTTCACATAGAGTTTGAAATTATTAATAATAAAATATTTGGTATTTATTGAAATTAAATTATTTTAATATCTATCTTAAATAAATATTTTAAAATCACTTTTATCTAAACTATATAAAGAAAGTAATTGAAAACATTTTATTATTATTATTTAAATTTCATTCAAAACTATTTGTATATCTTAATACTATGGAGATGATATATATATAGATGAAATTTAAAATTTTGTAAATTATATATATTATTGGTGTATTGTTTAATATGAATGAGGTGTATTATTTATCTCAATAAGGAATTGGCATATGTCCAAATGCATAGGAATTGGCATGTGTGCAAATGCACTTGTGCATGTATACACGAACATATTAAGAATTAATGTAAATCCATTTTAACTTTGATAAATCATGTATTCATTTGTAAATAAGAGAGTAGTTTACTAGTTTCACTAACACATTTGTGGAATTAATTTTTAAGAAATAAAATGTAATTTTTACAAGTCAATAAAAAATGAAATTAAACTATTTTATAGTTAAAATGAATTAGTTTCTTTTGTCAAAATGTATTTTTTACAAGAAATTAATTGTAACTGTTGAGATTGCAACAAGATGATGAGCTTAGTGAAAAGAGTCACCTTCACTAAGTGGGCCCACAGGCTATTTTTGGCACAAGTCTATTTTTAGACTATGTCTATTTTTAGACATGTCGATCATATTCTATGAGTTGCGGGATGCTATTTGTGGATGGTTAGTCAAGTTGGAAAAATAGATGGACTTCTATTTTTAGACATACTAGGCGGAATCTATTTTTAGATTGCCAGTCTAAAAATAGATATGTCGAATATTATTAGCTCTTAATAATATTTGGACTATAAACATTATCTTATTCTCTTGGAGCACTTCAGTTAAGTGCACAGATGTGGCACAGGAGCTGACAGAAGGAATTACGCTATTCTCGAGGGTTAAGTGGAGCTATTGCATGGAGACTTCAGTTAGAACTCATGTGACAGAGTTTGGTGGAGTTATTGAGGTAGTTGGTGGAGTTGTGTTCAGTTTAACTCAGTTAGACACAGTTGAGCTAGTTGTATCTAGTCTAACTGATTGACACACTAGTGAGAGTGGTGTGAATTAATTAATAATTAATTCACTAATTATTAACTCATTAATCAACTGAAGAATACATCAGTTAACTACAGTGCATGGACAGTTTCAGTGGAGACCAGTGGAGAGGTAGGTGAAAGAGCAGGTTGACTATCAGTTGTGACTATAGTGTTGCATGATTTTGCACCACACATTGATGGAGATGCCAATGAAGATTGCGTGAGCAAGGCTGGACCAATTCAAGTTCATTCAGAGCCAATATTTAGCAGGGATTGTGCAGTAGAGGCAGACTAGCAGGTGGCAAAGATCGGTGCATGGATTTGCTAGATCGGGCCTGATTAGTGTGTAGCGATTGTATTGTACTGAGAGCTTGATATGATCAGCTTTGTATGAGGATTGTTACATGATCTCTATGACATATATTATATACAGATAGTTGGGGTTTTTTAGCTTCAGTCTTTCCTGTTAAAACACTGTGTTCATAGGTGTGAATTTTTATGGTTTCAATGTGTGCATGCAATTGATTTAATTTCCGCAAGTAATGATCAATAGTAGAAGAGATTTTGTATTATGCATGAAGTCAAATAGTGTGTGATCAGGAGAATATTG
Source organism: Pinus albicaulis (assembly GCA_034641835.2). Lineage (NCBI taxonomy): Eukaryota > Viridiplantae > Streptophyta > Pinopsida > Pinales > Pinaceae > Pinus > Pinus albicaulis. The sequence goes on along the minus strand of CM076583.1, from coordinate 298,838,550 downwards.
GATGTATAACGCATTAGTTATATAATTTCTACATGGTATCAGAGCTATATTGATCATTGGAGCAATTGCAAATCATTGAAGCGGTTGAGTTTTGTGCTGGTGGAATTCGAATTTGCAGCAGTGTTTTCTTGGTGTCGAAGTTGAGATGTCTTTCAACGGATTGCGATTGGAGTATGCCCTTGAGGGCGGCTTGAATTATATTGCATGGAAGGACAGGATGGAGGCGGTGCTGGAGGACAATGAGTTGAAGGAGTTCATAGATGCAGAAATTCCAAAACCTGCTTCTAGCGATGCTGCCGCACTTGACGCATGGCAAAAGAAGACAGAAAAATGTCGAAGGATTCTGTTGGAAGGTGTGAAGGATCACATAGTGTCCAGCCTTCATGGTAAAGCTTCTCCATTCTTGACGTGGAAAGCCTTTGGCGTACTCTTTGCTCCAAAGCAAGAGCGATCAGTGGAAGTGGCGCCTCAAGGATAAGCTCTAGAAAATAATAATGGAGAAAGGCTACGATACCAAAGTAATTTCAGTAGATATTGTCCAAAGGCAGTGGATGGAGTGGATGAGTTGGGAAGTGTGGGGGTTACTGTAGATGAAGAGGACTTGGTGAGCTTGGCTCTCCTTGGGCTTCTGAAGAGTTGGCATTCCTATGAGGACTCTGTCAATGGTCGGGAGAAAATGCCAGGATGGGAGCGACTTTGGTCGGATCTTGTGTAGGAGGAGATAAGGCGGAGTACCAGGGATGGATCTTCATCGAAGAATGAAGATGAAGAAAATTGCGCTTTGGCTGCTAAAGCAAGGAAGGGGAAGAGCAAGAAGAATACTTCTCAATCCAGTGCGAAAAGCAAGAAGCAGGATATGTCCAAGGTGAAGTGCTTTCATTGTCACCAACATGGACATTACGCCACTAATTGTTCACAAAAGAAGAAAAATAAGCAGGCTGCTGGATCTGCAGCTGGAGAGGCCTTAGCCTCGCAGTTTGAGCTGGATTTTTCGCTGATTGCATGCTTGGTCTCAAGTGTGATGGGATCAGTGTGGTTTCTTGACAGTGGTGTTTCTTTCCATATGACCGGAGACAAAGATTTGTTTATTGATCTGGATGAGAAGGATCTTGGAGTGCACATCGAGATGGGCGATGATGGTAGATACAGTGCAACTGGTATCGGGACCATTTCCTTTGAGAGGGAGTCTGGAAAACCTTTCATCTTGAAGGATGTCATGCATGTTCCAGGATTGAAGAAGAATCACGATCTGTGTGATGTTTGGAAGACAAAGGGATATGATGTTTGTCTTTAGTGAGAAGGCTTTCTGCTTGATAAGACGTGGTGAAACCCGGAGGATAGGGGTTCGAGTTAAGAACCTTTATCAGTTGCAAGTAGATGGTTGCGCAGCAATGGCAGGCAAGGCACAAGAAGTGGTGAGCCGGGATGAGGGTGAGCTATGGCACAGGAGATTGGGCCATCTTCACCATGGTGCTTTGAAAATTTTGCAGCAGATTTCTACCGGGCTTCCCAAAGGTACACTTGTGCAATCATATCAGTGCAAGGGTTGTACTTTGGGAAAATTTGTGAAATCCACCTTTCATGAGAAGGATAGTCGCGCCACGACGATCCTTCAGAGAATTCACACAGACGTGTGTGGACCTTTCTCAGTAGCTTTGACAGCAAAGCACAGGTATTATGTGATATTTGTTGATGACTTTTCTCGCAAGTGCTGGATCTTCTTCATGCAGAAGAAGAGCGAGACATTCTCAAATTTCTGTGAGTTCAAGGCACTCGTGGAGAAAGAGTCGGGGAAGCAGGTGAAGGCTCTTAGGAGCGATTATGGTGGTGAATTCATCTCTGGAGAATTCAAAGACTTTTGCAGCGCAAAAGGAATTCGAAGAGAGCTCATAGCGCCTCATAACCCACAGCAGAATGGGGTCGCGGAGCGAAAGAATAGAATGATTGTGGGAGCTTCACGGGCGATGTTGCATGATCAGGGCCTTCCCATACACTTGTGGGCTAAGCATGCAATACTGCGGTTTATGTGCAAAACCGTTGTCCTCACAGAGTACTTGGCATGAGTGCACCCGAAGAGGCGTTTTCTAGTAAGAAGCCTGATATTTATCATTTGAAGATTTTGGCTCACCTATTTACATTCATGTGACGAAGGATGCCAGGAAGAAGCTGGAGCCGACCGCAGAGGTTGGGATATTTGTGGGGTACACAGAAACACCCCACAACTATCGTGTGTATTTTCCAGACAGTCAGAAGACTGTTGTGCGACGGGATATCAAATTTCATGAGGAGAAAGCCATGAAGTGTTCGCTTGAGAGGGAGCCACACTTGCATGCAGATGAGGAGCTATTAGTTCCTAAGGATGAGCCTCGGGATGTGGATCATCCATAAGAGGAGGTTCATGGAGTGGAAGAAACCACTCATGCAGCGCCAACCATCAGAGGGCGGAAGCGCACTACAGAAGTTGAGTGATTGAATCTTGATGCAGAGAATATTGTAGGAGCACCTAAATCCATGGCTGGAGGCAGGGGCTCGTCTGCACGGCCGTGCAATGGATACATGGCTCGATCGGCCAGTGGCCGTGTGAACCATCCTCTTTCAAGGCTGTGGAGGACCACATGGGTAGATGCCATGGTGGAAGAGTATGATTCGATTTTCAGAAACAGTGCATGGGAGATTGTCCCAAGGCAGGAAGGGAAATCAATGGTGGGTTCGAGATGGATCTACAAAGTGACACAAGCAGCTGACGGGAGTGTGGAGAAGTATAAGGAAATATTTTTTGCCCGAGGCTTCTGACAGATTGAGGGGATCGATTATGAGGAAACCTTTGCGCTTGTCGCAAGGTATTCTTCCATACGAACGATTCTTGCTTTCTCAGCGTAGATGGGGTGGCACATTCATCAGATGGATGTGAAGACTGTGTTCCTCAACGGGGTGATTGAGGAGGAGGTGACGGTGTACATAGAGCAAGCGAAAGACAGATCTTCTGAACGACCGTAGGTATGTGTGCGGGATCAAAGAGCATTGTATGGGTTGAAACAACTTTCGTGCTTTATGCACACTGACAGAACTGAAATTATTCCATCGGTCTTGGATTCACCAAAAATTAGGCGGATTTGAACCTATACCAGATTGTGGTGGAGGGTAAGTTGCTGATCATTGTACTTTATGTAGATGATTTGATTTTGACAGGTGATGAGCTGTTGATACTCTCATGCAAGGATGATCTTGCAAAAGAGTTTGAGATGAAGGACTTGGGCCTCCTTCATTATTTTCTGGGATTGGAAATTTGGCAGCGCAGTGATGGACTGTTTGTTTCTCAGGGTAAGTATGCCCGGGAGATACTGGAGAAGTTCAACATGCATGGCTGCAAGCCTGTTGATACTCCTCTTCCTGGAGGTTGGAGGAAGGAGGATGCTACTTCAGCGGAGGTAGTGGATGCCACTGTTTATCGACAGTTGGTGGGGTCTCTTATGTATCTGGTCAATACACGACCCGACATATGCTATGTTGTTAACCAGCTTTCACAAGCTATGGTTAAGCCTACCAAGCTCTACTGGAAGGCAGGAAAGCATGTATTGAGATATCTCAGAGGCACATCGGGATATGGATTATGGTATAGACAGTCGGATGAGGTGAGGCTATGTGGCTTCACGGATGCAGATTGGGCAGGGAGCCCAACGGATAGAAAGAGCACATCTGGAGGGATTTTCAATATCGGGTCGACAGTAGTTTCTCGGTACAACAGGAAGTAGAGATCCGTGGCACTCAGTTCAGCAGAGGCCGAGTATATGGCAGCGCATTTGGCTGCATGTGAGGCTATATGGATGAGGAAGATCCTGGTCGGGTTGTTCGGTTCACACTTAGATCCTACTGTGATTTATTGTGATAATCAGAGTTGCATCAAACTCTCGGTTAATCCATTATTTCATGATAGATCTAAACACATTGACATCTGGTATCATCATATCAGAGGTTGTGTGCGGCGGAAGATCATGTTACTTTCATACATTCCCACGGAGGATCAAGATGCTGATATCTTGACGAAGGCGCTCACCAGAAGCAAATTCGAATACCACAAAGGCAGGATAGGGGTGGCAGATAATCCTTATCTTGTTGAGAGGGAGTGTTGAGATTGCAACAAGATGATGAGCTTAGTGGAAAGTCACCATCCTTTAAGTGGGCACGCCAGAATATTTATTTTTAGCGCAAGTCTATTTTTAGACATGTCGATCATGTTCTATGGGTTGCGGATGCTATTTGTGGATGGTTGGTTAATTTGGAAAAATAGATGTGGACTTTATTTTAGACATCTTTAGGCGGAAATCTATTTTTAGACTGGCAGTCTAAAAATAGATATGTCGAATATTATTAGCTCTTAATAATATTTTGATTATAAACATTATCTTATTCTCTTCGAGCACTTCAGTTAAGTGCATAGATGTGGCACAGGAGCTGACAGAAGGAATTACGCTATTCCTGAGGGTTAAGTGGAGCTATTGCATGGATAATTCAGTTAGAACTCATGTAATAGAGTTTGGTGGAGTTGATTGAGGAGTTAATGGAGTTGTGTTCAGTTTAACTAATCTAAACATAGTTGAGCTAGTTGTATTTAGTCTAATTGATTAATACACTAGTGAAGAGTGGTGTGAATTAATTATTAATTAATTCACTAAATATTAACTCATTAATCAACTGAAGAATACATCAGTTAACTACAATGCATGGATAGTTTCAGTGGAGACCAGTGGAGAGGTAGGTGAAAGAGCAGGTTGACTATCAGTTGTGACTATAGTGTTGCATGATTTTGCACCACACATTGATGAAGATGGAAATGAGGATTGTGTGAGAAAGGATGGACCAATTCAAGTTCATTCAGAGCCAATATTCAGCAGGGATTGCATAGTAGAGGCAGGCTAGCAGGTGGCAAAGATTGGTGCATGGATTTGCTAGATCGGGCCTGATTAGTGTGTAGCGATTGTATTGTACTGAGAGCTTGATATGATCAGCTTTGTATGAGGATTGTTACATGATCTCTATGACATATATTATATACAGATAGTTGGGGTTTTAAGCTTCAGGCTTTCCCGTTAAAACATTGTGTTCATATGTGTGAATTTTTATGGTTTCAATGTGTGCATGCAATTTATTTAATTTCCGAAAGTAATGATCAATAGTAGAAGAGATTTTGTATTATGCATGAAGTCAAATAGTGTGTGATCAGGAGAATCTTGGATGTATAACGCATTAGTTATATAATTTCTATAGTAACATTCGACTTCTAAAATAATTACACAATAAAAAAAAATTTGATTACCTCTTTATTTTTCCGAAGTATTAAATAAATATCAATTATGATTTTCATTTGAATACAATGGACAGGGTCATTGACCCGTATGCATATGTTCTATGCCACACATATTACTTTGTTTCTCTTAAAATTTAATATAACCATATGTATTAAACCAAATTCTACGCATAGTCAAACATGATTCATATGATTTTTTTGGTTGAAAGACTTAATATGTTTAATACTATTCAACATACCCATATTAAAATCTTCAATTGGCATTTGGTATTAAGTTCTGGTTAGTTGGCATGCCAGTCTTGTTTAATGCTACAGTACATGGCAATAACTATTTTCGACAGCTGCCAGATCGCCTCAAATTCCTTCACGCTTTTCAAAGGTACCTCCTCGATCTCCGCTGTTAACTTATGTGTTAATATATGGTTGTGTTGCATTGGTGGGAGATTGAACTGGACTTCACTAACCCTAAGATTTCTTGGGATCTCCGTCCCAAAACTCATTTAGCTCAGCCCGCCGACTGTGTAGAGTTAGTCTGCAAATTTTCCTTCAAGGGTTCTGATCTCTGGATGGTAACTGTGTGAGGTTTAGCAGTATTCTCGCTACTTCCTCTGAAATGGATGAAGGTGCTATACCTCTAAGTGAATCTCAATCTTTCTTTCGCCATGAGGATTTTTTCGTTTTCAATAGGAGCTCCTCCTCTCGTCGCGTGCTCTCCGGTGAGTACTTGGCTTGAATTATTTTTTGAATTATTCATTGATTTTTCTCCCACTTCTGAGATACGAAGGGTTCGAATACATTCTTAGACTTATATATTTTAACTTACTGTCCTTATTGTAGAATTTCCGCATGGAGCTTCCTCCTACAGGTATTACTCCATTTCATACTTTTTCTTAATCCTGTGATTTTAAGTTCCTGCTACTAGGTTTTTGTTTGGTTTGTTTTGGAAAAGGCATCTTACCCTTGTGCCTTTTTGCTCCCTATGCAGGTATGTTTCTTTGACCCCAACTCTATGGTAGGGTGTTCATCTGTCTTGAGCCACTGTAACTCTTCGGCCCCAACTGATACACCGCTTCTCCTTTTCCTTTCCAGGTACCCTGGCCAACTGGAGCTACAGTTCTTGACTCTGGTTTTCTCGTCGAGTTTCTAGTATAGGAATTTTGCATTAAAGAAAAGTATTTGTAGAGGGCATAAACCCTATAGTTGAGTCCTTCAGTTTGTGACCGCAGATGGTCTTGGAGCACGATGTTAGCTTTTTTAGTTTGGAATAACTTATGAAAGGAATCCTGTAATTTTTATATCATAAGTTTTATCGAGTGAGAAAGGGTTAAATAGACTTATTTTCTTCTAAATGTTATCTCTAGATCGGTTCGACCGAATGCTACAACGTTTCTCCTTTGGTTTATGACTCATAGATGATATAATGATTTCTCCATTTCTGAAATTTAAAGAGTACTTTAATATGCATAATAAACATTTCTCTTATATGATTTTTCTACTTAAATGTTCCATCTGTAGAAGTTTATTGTTCCGCAAGGGCGAAGTTATAAATTCGGTATTTGTTTTGCTAAGAAAACTATTGTTTCCTTTTCTGCAATTTGGTGCGGAACTTCGTTAAATATTAGTTGATTGTTTTGTAAACATTTCTTTCAAAGTTTATATCAAAATGTCATATCAGGGTTGTACTTGAATACCTTGTTTTCTGCATAGTAAATTTAGTAGTAGAATATTACACAGTTTTCCCTTTCGCTATGGATTTATGATTCTCGTTTTCTTGATAATATGTTACTGAGTTTCTTTGGATATTTTTTTGTAATATCCCTGTTCTTTATTCAACCTAGTTTCGGTGCCCAGACCACCATTTTCTAAAATTATGTGTATAGTGATTCTCAATAAGTTGAATAGAACGTCTTGGGTAGGGTTTTGCCACAACCCAAGACCGCAAGTTCTAGTTTTTCGCCACCAATACTTAGAATGTATTTAAAGGAGTTGTAAGAAACAAAACCTCTATCATATTCGATATTTTAATAACTCACATATTCTCTTTTAAATTTGTTACACCTATAAATGTAATATTATTTGTGGATGCATAACCTCTTCATCCGCAGATTCATATACTACTTGTGTTAAACAGTTTCATAGAATACATGTTTATTTACTGTACACAGTTAAAATATGTTTATCTATGCATTCAAATGTACTTTCCTTTTTCACATGGTCATAATTACCAAATATTTACAGAACTAAGCCTTTCCATAGTAACTGGATACAACACCTGTAATAGTTAACACTATAATATTCATACATACAAATGGAATGCAAGATGACTATTTTTACTTATATGTAATATTATGGTTTAATTTGTGGTCCTCCCAACCATCAAGTGAGGCGATTACGTCCTCTACTTTCCCCCTGGCTCTAGATTTGGAATGACACGGGTTAACAGTGGATCTTACTTTTTGCTGTGACCTCAGGATAGCCAATCCAGTCAATTTTAGAAAGTCTAGTTTTTTAGGTTTTTTCTTTGAGTTATTTTCCACTGGTCACAACCAGCTCTGGAAAATCATCAACCTTTTTCTTACTAGAACAGAACCCCTACTCCTCCTCTGGGATCCATTTTTATCCTCATAGAAGTAGGTAACTGTCTTCCAACTGTCCCCAACCACCTCCAATTCTTGGAAACATTTTTACCATCAGTTATATGTATATTTATATATTTTAAATATTTTCCTTCCATTAATTAATTATTCCTAATTAATTAATTAGAAAAAAAATAACTTTTAAACAACAGTAATCATTTGAGTCTTTCTTCCTAACAATAATAAAAAAAATTGTCTTTTAACTAGTTAACACTTGTTAACTTTAATGAAGCTGTCACAACTTCCCACTGGAAGTAACACCGTCCTCGATGTTTCATTCTAGCTCTGCAAAGAGTTCTAGGTAAGCCTTCCGTATAAGCCTTCATCCTCCCAAGTAGCTTCATCCGGGCCGAAGTGCTTCCATTGCAATTTCACTTGGGTGATAGCTCTCTTTCGGAGTATGATTTCCTTTTGGTCAAGTATGCGTTGCAGCTCGACCCGGAATTCTCCGTCCGGTTCTACCTGAAACAATAAACAATTTCCTGGTCATTTTCTCATAAAGGAAATCACTTTGCAAGTTATGACTTCATTACTATCCTACATCTATATGCTGCCAATGAATCACATGCTTTGAGTCATGTACATAACGCTTCAACAGGGACACATGAAATACGTTATGTACTCAGATATGGCTGGGTAGTGCTAGCCGATAGGCTACAGGTCCTACCCTTTCAAAAATTTCAAAGGGTCCAAAAAATCTAGGTGCCAATTTGGCACAAGAGGACCACTGCAAAGTACTCCTTTTTGGCTTAATTCTTATGTACACATGGTCTCCTACAGCATACTCACGATAAGATATTTTCTTATCTGCACAGATCTTCTGTTGATCTTGTGCAGCCTTCAGATTTTGTCTTATTTTTCTCACCTCTTCTTCCATTTCCACAAGCATCTCAGGCCCTAATATTAGCTTTGTCTCAGGTTTGCCCCAATTTATGGGCATGTGACACTGCCTCCCGTACAAAGCCTCGAAAGGACTCATTTTCAAAGATTCATGATAACCGTTGTTGTAAGCAAATTCAACACGATGCAGGTAATCTTCCCACTTAGTTGGCTGCTTCATCGCATACATGCAAAGCATGTCTTCAATAACTTGGTTCACTCGCTCTGTTTGACCATCGGTCTGGGGGTGATAAGCAGTGCTGAAGTTTATCTGCGTTCCCAATCCTGAAAACAGGGTTTTCCAAAAAGCAGAAGTAAACTTAACATCTCGATCTGAAATGACAGTCTTTGGAATTCCATGCAGCCTAAAAATTTCCTTCATAAAAATATCAGCTATTTGTACAGTCTTGTAAGTAGACTGTACGGGTATAAAATGTCCAGATTTACTCAATCTATCCACTACAACCATTATAGAATAATTATGTCTTTTTGTTCTTGGTAATCCTATGATGAAGTCTAGAGATATGACTTCCCACTTCCATCCGGGTATAGGTATGGGCTGCAACAATCCTGCAGGATGTTGATGCTCTACCTTCACCTGTTGACATTCCAAACACTTACTTAAATTTTCCGCAATATTCTATCGCATACCATGCCAGAAAAATACCTTTCTAATCACGGTCAACATCTTCTAGTAACCCGGATGACCTGCATAATTGTTGCGATGATATTCATTCATTATCAACTCTTTCAGGTCTAATCGATTAGGCACATATACTTTACCTTTGAAGGTTAACATCTGGTCGTCATTTATTCCATACTCAGATGTGCCTCCCAACTTTTTTCTTTCTTCCATTTGATGCCGTAAGAACTGATACTCGAGATCTTTTTGTGCTTCTTTATTTACTTGCTCTGAAATTTTTTTTCCAGCTGATTATAATATAGCTCATATATACCATGTAATTTACTACTTAAAGTGTCAGCTACTCAGTTTTCCTTTCCTTTGACATGCTGAATATCCATGTCAAATTCACTTAAGAAATCATTCCATCTTGCCTATCTTGAATTCAAATCTGCTTGCTTGAAGTAACTCGTCAAGCTGCTATGATCTGTCTTTAATACAAAATTTTTTCCCAGCAAGTAGTGTCTCCATACCCGGAGCACATGAACTACTACTGTCAATTCCAAATCATATGCAGAATATCTCTGCTTGTGTTCCTTCAACTTTCTAGATTCATAAGCTATCACTTTGCTTTCTTGAGACAAGACTGCCCCAACACATTCTTTACTTGCATCTATACATACTTTGAATTCTTTGCTGGGGTCGGCTACTCTTAACACAGGAGCTGTAGTCAAGAGTTGTTTCAGTTTTTCAAAACTGTTTTGGCACTTCATGGTCCATTTGAAAACCTTTCCTTTGTATTGTATGGAAGTAATAGGAAAATCAATTCTAGAAAATCCCTCAATAAATCTTCGGTAATAACCAGCTAGCCCCATAAAAGATCTAATGTCTGCCACATTCTGGGGTACTCGCCATTCTATAATAGTTTTGATCTTTTCGGGATCAATAGATATTCCTTTAGCTGAAATAACATGGCCTAGATATTGGATTTCTGTTTTAAAGAAATCGCATTTATTGTACTTAGTGTACAGCTGATGCTTTCTTAGCATATCCAGGACAATTCTCAAATGTTCCTTATGATCTTCCTGATTTTTAGAATATATCAGAATATTGTCCATAAAAATAAGTATGAAATTATCCAAGAAAGGATGAAAGATTCCATGCATTAACCTCATAAATGTTGCTGGTGCATTTTTCAGTCCAAAGGGTAACACCACGAATTCGTAATGTCCATACCTGAACAAAATTCTGTCTTACAAATGTCTTCATCCTTAATTCGAATTTGATGATATCCAGATCTTAAATCTATCTTAGAAAACACTGTGGCCCCTTTTACTTGATCAAATAAATCATGAATTCTTGGTAGGGGGTACTTGTTTTTGACAGTTAACTTATTGAGCTGTCCGTAGTCCATGCACATGTGCATGGTCCCATATTTATTTTTAACAATTAATATTGGTGCTCCCCACGGGGACACATTTGGACGAATGTACCCTTTATCCAACAGTTCTTGTAGCTGCATTTTCAGCTCAGTTAGCTCTGGCACACTCATTCTGTAAGGAGCCCTTGACACCGGGGAAGCTCCTGGAAGCAATTCTATGGTAAATTCAATGTCCCTCCTTGGTGGTAAACCAGGAATATTTTCTAGAAAGACATCCAGAAATTCCTGCACCACTGGTATATCTTCCATTAAAGGTGACTTTTCCTTAGAATCTGCATACCCTACCTGAATTGCATACAATTGGCATCCTTTTCTTATACACTTACTCATTTGGGATGCTGTGATTGGGCATATCTGCAATGGATTTTTGATTCCTTGAATCTATTTCCGTGTGCCATCATGCATTCTGTAGTAGATAATCTTTCTTTTACAATCTACTAAGGTCCAATGCTTTTCTAACCAGTCCATGCCTTCCAGCTCAATCATCGTGGGCTGATAATCCACTTGTCGGTCCTCCAATGCCGCATTAATACGGGGAATGTTTCGTGCTACATCACCCACAGTAGAAGCTTCCTGCAAGTTTGCTACAGCATCATTTATTATTCGTTGTGGGCAGTTTTTGTAGTAATGTGCTTCACCACAACCCCAACATTGTAAGGGTGGCTTTGTCAGCTGCCCTTGCTCAGGCTTGCTAGATGCTTCTGTAGGATTTTCGTCTACTGTCCATCTGGTCCTCTGATGATTTCTGCCAAACTGTTTGCTGCCAGGATTTCGTACAAAATTCTTAAAGTTTCCACATTTTGCACCTTTGAAACTTGAATTACTTTTTTGTCCTTTCTTTGGTTGCCAAGTCTTGCCAACCTCCCCTTTTGCCTTGGATTTCTAATAACACATTCAAGCTTTACGAATGGCTTCATCCATAGTCTGGGGATTGACAAATTCTATTCTTTCTTTCATGTGTGTTCGCAAGCTGCTCAGAAACCTCTACACCTTAGCCTTCTCCTCTCGAAGATATGGGACATAACGTAACAGGGAGGTAAACTTAGTAATATAATCATCCATGGTCATCTGTCCCAGCTTTCGATCATAGAACTCTTTAGCTTTTTCATCATAAAATATTTCAGTCAGATACTTGTCCTTGAAGTATTGCTGGAATGATTCCCAGGTGAGGTCCTGTTCTTCAATACTATGCACATTCTTTACCTCCTCCCACCACAGAGTGGCTTTCTCTCTTAGCTGATATATTGTTAGTCTAGCCTTTAGGTTGTTGTTATATTCATACACCTGAAAATACTTATTCATATTTATTAACCATGCCTCTGTGAAGCATGGGCATTAGACACTAGCCAGCAATGTAGGAAGTTTTGTCCACATGTTGTGGCTAGGAGGGTTCAAAACATTTGAATTGTAACATCTAGGTGTCAATACCTCAACTAACTGTATCATTTAGATTAGTTAGATTTGTAGAAGTCGAATAGTTCAGTTCGACCCATCTATCACATTTCAGTTAGTTAAATAATTGTAATTAGGCTTTTGGTTTCCTAAACCGGTCCTCGCAGAGGAACCGAAGAGTCACACTATAATGTATATAAATGTAATCCCTCGGATGTGTATAGCATAGCAGAGAGGAAGAGTAGAAGAGATTTCTGCAATAAAATCTGTGTGTTTACAATTGCTTCCAGTTAAATGATTTCAGTGAACATTTTCCGTAGAACTGTCTCGAATCTTAATTGTGAAGAAATTGTTTAATTGTGAGGTGATTGAACCCTGTGTATGTATAATTAGTGATCTGAACCATTGTGCCGATTCTGCACCCCTCTATCTATCGTTTTCTCGAAATTTATTGAACAAAACTCTGTTGAATAAATCCCACCCAAAGGCGGGGCCTTTGCAGAGGAAAAATGGCCGTGAACTCTGTTTAAATGGTAGAATTCCCGCTTACGCCGAGATCCCTGACCTGAGTTAATGAATCAAAAGGATAGCACAACCCCGACTTAACCTTGGTTAATCACTGTACAAAAACCGCGAGTGGATTTTCAAGGCGGATTGCCCATATCGCATCGCTTTTGAGTGAATAGGCGGTATTTTCTGTTTGCGAGCGATTCCATAGGGAATGTGACGCGTGGTGGAGTGGACCCACGGAAAACCGCTGTCAAAGTGCGCCATCGCACGTTATAGTTCGTACCAGGATGCCGCGCAATATGCGTATGTGCCGTCAATTTGGAGCCTTGTGATCTAACGATGGTCGCACGATGGACTTGCCCGACGTTTAACTAAGGTACGGTGTGTGTGTCCGTTGGATTTTGCCGATGGTTTGTGCGGGCCCGGAGCATAATAAAGTTGTTAATTAAAAGGTTGGTGGAAAATTAACATAATTCTGGAGTGTAATTGTTATAAGGTTGGGGGTATAATATAGAGCCGAAATATATATAATAAAAAGGTCATTATTTATGTCATTTATCAAATTCCTCGAATTTGATAAATACATCACAGAAGTCAATTGAGACTACGTGGGGGAAGAGAACGGGGTTTCGGACAAGAAGTGCTGACAGAGCCACGCTATAGTTGACCATCTCTCTGTGGGGCTGACTTTCAGTTTTGTTGCGTCATTAGTGGTATCGGAGCCATTGTTTTAACGTTGTTTTTGTAGAAGAGCTGACATGGCAAACCGAGTTGGTAGAGGTGTTGGCAGAAGGAGGCCCATTTCCAACACAGAGGTGTTGGGGATGTTACAGAGGGTCGAGGCCAGAATGGATGCCATGGAGCAAAGACAGCCCAGAGATCCTGAAGACATCAGTGAACCTGAAACGGAAGAAGCTGAAGAAAATGTTGAGATTCCTCCTGACATGAGGCTCCTTAGAACTGTTATGGGGTCTTCAGTTAAGACCAGAATTGAAGTGTCGAGTTATACAGGGGGACTGAATCCAGAGGAACTGGTGGACTGGATAAACAAAATGAATAAGTGCTTTGATTATGAAGAAATAAGTGAGGATAAAAAGTTCAAGTTTGCAGTGACAAAGCTGAAGGGACATGCTGCACTTTGGTGGGATGGAGCTAATAGTAGCTCACCTCAGAATGCATTTACAAAGGATGATGCAAGGGGAAGAAGGGGTTCCTACAGAGGAAAAGGAAGAGGAGGCAGAGACAGAGGCAGGGGTAGAGAATTGAGGTGTTATAGATGTCAGCAAGTGGGACACAAGCACTATGAGTGTCCAGAGAATGTGGGTGTTGGTCCAAGGAATGCTGTTGTTTCCCAGGCTGGAGAAGAGGCAGAGATTGAAGAAGAAATTCTTCCAGAGAGGGGAGAATCCTTGGTGGTAAATAAGGTCCTGTTGAAGCAAGCCAAAGAGGTCACTGAGCCTGCACAAAGGAAGACTTTGTTTAGGAGCATATGCAAAGTCCAAGGGAAATGCTGCCAGCTAGTCATTGATAGTGGTAACACAGACAATCTGGTTTCCACTGAGGTAATAGAAAAGCTGAAGTTGAAGACAAGGGAGAATCCAACTCCCTATAGGGTGTCCTGGCTGAACAAAGGGAACCAGCTGGTTGTAAAGGAGCAGTGTGAGATAGAGCTGCAAATGGGAAAATACAAAGATAAGGTCCTGTGCGATGTAATGCCCATGGATGTGTGTCATATACTGCTGGGTAGACCTTGGTAGTTTGACAGAGCAGCAGTGCATGATGGCAAGAAGAACACTTACAAGTTCTTCAAAGATGGGGTACATCATACATTGATAACCATGGAAGAAGAAGAGCCATCCAGCAGAGTGATTGATCCAAAGACCTTGTTACTGAGCGGGAAGGAATATCTGCAGCAGATAGAAGAAGAAGAGGTAAGTTTTGCTTTTGTTTGCAAACCTAAGGTAGTTCTTACTTCTACAAATATTTCTGATTTGCCAGTAGAAATCCAAGAGATGTTAGACAATTACTGTGACATTGTTGTGGATGATTTACCTGATGAGCTGCCACCTGTGAGAAAGATCAGCCATGGACGGTGCCCTCCTAGTTCAAATGCGACAGGCGACCCTACAGAATGACTCCTAGAGAAAATGAGGAAATCAGGAGACAAGTACAGGAGTTGGTGGACAAGGGGCTGATCAGAGAAAGTTTGAGTCCATGTGGTCTGTTGATGTGGAGCCCAAAGAAAGATGGAGAGAATTTGGAGGATGTGCATATTCCAAAGCAATTAGCAAGGTCTGTCAGTTGATTCCTTTACCTTGGTGAGATTTAATGGTGTTTGTTTGGTGGTATAAATATTTCTCAAAGATAGATTTGAAGAGTGGATACCATCTGATTAGAATAAGAGAGGGTGATAGATCGCGCCTTTAAAACAAATGAGGCCACATGTATGAATGGATGGTAATGCACGATAGTGTGTTTGGATGATATATTAGTTTTAAATGAACTAAAGAAAATTTAAGGCATCTTAATCATGTTTTGAAGAGAAAATTTGCACCAAAATGGCGATAAATTTGAAGAAATATGTTCAGAGGATTGTTATATTTGGGGTTTGTTGTTTCTACAGAAGGATTGAAGATGGACCCGGAAAAGGTTAAGGCAATTGTGGAGTGGCCTTCACCCAGGAATGTTTTTGAGGTAAGAAGTTTCCATGGACTTGCTAGTTTTTACAGAAAGTTTATAAGAAACTTCAGTAAGATCAATGCACCCATAATTGAGACAATAAAGAAGAGCAAACAACCATTTAAGTGGACTGCTGAAGCAGAAAGAAACTTTAAAGTTTTGAAGCAAAAGATAACGGAGAAGCCTGTTTTGATTCTGCCTGATTTTACTAAACCATTTCAAGTAAAATGTGATGCCAGTGGAGAGGCCATTGGAGCTATGTTGAGTCAGGATGATAGGCCTGTAGCCTATTTCAGTGAGAAGCTAAACAACACCAGAAGAAAGTATTCCTCTTATGAGAATGAATTCTATGCAATTGTTCAGGCACTGAAGAAGTGGAGACATTATTTGATGTCCAGGGAATTTGTATTATATTCTGACAATCATGCTTTGCAGTATATTGTACAGCAGCCCAAGTTGAAACATAAGCATGCTAAATGGGTTGAGTATCTCCAAGGTTTTAATTTTTTTTTGAAACATATAAGTGGCCAAGCCAATAAAGTAGTTGATGCTTTGAGTAGGAGACACATGCTTGTTCAAGAAACAAATTTTGAAGTTGTAGGATTTGATTTTCTCAAAGAATTGTATAAAACAGATCCAGATTTTAAAGAAGCATTTGAGGCATGTAGTAACCCTGTTTTAATAGATAGAAGCCAGTGGCTGGATTATTTCTTGCAGGAGGACTTACTATTCAGAAGAAGCCAACTGTGTGTACCAAGATGTTCCATGAGGGAAAATTTGATCAAAGAGAAGCATAGTGGTGGACTTGCTGGACACTTTGGTACTGATAAGACTTATGAGCAGCTAAGTCACTTCTATTACTAGCCCAAGGTGAGAGTAGAAGTGGAAAAGTTTGTGAAGAATTGAAAAATCTGTCAGTATGCTAAAGGAAGGAGCCAGAATGCAGGATTGTACACTCCCTTGCCTATTCCAGACAGGCCTTGGGACATGGTGAGTATGGATTTTGTTCTAGGATTGCCCAAGACTCAGAGAGGGAATGATGCAGTCTTTGTTGTGGTAGAAAGATTCTCCAAAATGGCACATTTTATTCCATGCTATAAAACTAGTGATGCCACCCATGTTGCTAACTTGTTTTTCAAAGAAGTTGTTAGATTGCATGGGTTGCCCAAGAGTATTGTTTCAGACAGAGATACCAGATTTGTGGGTCATTTATGGAGGACATTGTGGAAGAAACTTGGTACCAAACTAAAATTCATCTCAGCTTATCATCCCCAGACTGATGGACAAAATGAGGTAGTGCATAGGAGTCTGGGAAATTTGTTAAGAAGTCTTGCAGGAGAACATCCCAAGCAGTGGGATCATATTTTGCCCCAGGCAGAATATGCATATAATGACTCACCAAACAGGAGCATAGGGCAGATTCCATTTCATATTGTTTATGGAATGCATCCCAGAGGAATATCAGAGTTAAGAAATATGGGAAAGGCAGAGCTAAGGAGTGCAGATGGTGAGGAATTTGCTTCAGAGATCCAGGCCATACATGAACAAGTGAAACATAAACTACAAGGTAGCAGCATCAGATACAAAAGCAGAGCAGACTTGAGCAGAAAAGAAGTTCGTTTTGAAGTATGAGATCAGGTCTTGGCACACTTGAGAAAGGAGAGATTCCCAAAGAAGCAGTACAACAAATTGAAGTTCAAAAAGATTGGGCCATGCAAGATACTTAGAAAGTTTTCTACAAATGCTTATGAGATTGAATTACCTCCTGATGTTGGAATATCTCCCATTTTTAATGTTGCAGATCTGTACAAGTATGAAGATGATGGTGCAGAAGAAAGATCAGCAGACAAGGAACAGATTGAGTGGAAAGAACAACTACCTCCAGCGCAACCATTGCAACTAGAGAAGATATTGGATAAAAGACCATTCAGAAGGACCAGAGGACAAGATTACTTTCAGTACTTGATCAAATGGAAGGACAAGCCAGAGGAAGATGCCACTTGGATGACTGAAGGGATGTTGCAGAAGATAGGCAGATCAGTGGAAGAGCTCATGGACAGGAGCCCATGAAGAAAATTTCCCTCCGGAGTCTGATGCAGGGGCATTAGACACTAGCCAACAATGTAGGAAGTTTTTTCCACATGTTGTGGCTAGGAGGGTTCAAAACATTTGAATTGTAACAGCTAGGTGTCAATACCTCAGCTGACTGTATCATTTAGATTAGTTAGATTTGTAGAAGTCGAATAGTTCAGTTCGATCCATCTGTCACATTTCAGTTAGTTGAATAGTTGTAATTAGGCTTTTGGTTTCCTAAACCGGTCCTTGCAGAGGAACCGAAGAGTCACACTATAATGTATATAAATGTAATCCCTCGAATGTGTATAGCATAACAAAGAGGAAGAGTAGAATATATTTCTGCAATAAAATCTGTGTGTTTACAATTGCTTCCAGTTAAATGATTTCAGTGCACATTTGCCGTAGAACTGTCTCGAATCTTAATTGTGAAGAAATTGTTTAATTGTAAGGTGATTGAACCCTGTGTATGTATAATTAGTGATTTGAACCATTGTGCTAATTCTGCACCCCTCTGTCTATCGTTTTCTCGAAATTTATTGAACAAAACCCTGTTGAATAAATCCCACCCAAAGGCAGGGCCTGTGCAGAGGAACAGTGGCTGTGAACTCTGTTTAAATGGTAGAATTCCCGCTTACGCCGAGATCCCTGACCTGAGTTAATGAATCAAAAGGATAGCGCAACCCCGACTTAACCTTGGTTAATCACTGTACAAAAACCGCAAGTGGATTTGCAAGGCGGATTGCCCATATCGCACCGCTTTTGGGTGAATATGTGGTATTTTCTGTTTGCGAGCGATTCCATAGGGAATGTGACGCGTGGTGGAGTGGACCCACGAAAAACTGCTGTCAAAGCGTGCCATCGCACGTTATAGTTCGTACCAGGATGTCGCGCGATATGCGTACGTGCCGTCGATTTGGAGCCTTGCGATCTAACGGTGGTCGCACGATGGACTTGTCCGACGTTTAACTAAGGTACGGTGTGTGTGTCCCGTTGGATTTTTCCGATGGTTTGTGCGGGCCCGGAGCATAATAAAGTTGTTAATTAAATGGTTGGCGGACAATTAACATAAGTCTGGAGTGTAATTGTTATAAGGTTGGGGGTATAATATAGAGCCGAAATATATATAATAAAAAGGTCATTATTTATGTCATTTATCAAATTCCTCGAATTTGATAAATACATCACAGAAGTCAATTGAGACTACGTGGGGGAAGAGAACGAGGTTTCGGACAAGAAGTGCTGACAGAGCCACGCTATAGTTGACCATCTCTCCGTGGGGCTGACTTTCAGTTTTGTTGGGTCACTCTGCCACCTCTTCAGCCTCACCATCAAATGTTGGTGGTTTTATTTTACAAAATTCTCCTTGAAGTTCTACTTTCTGCCTCTTTACTTCTTGCGAATCTGACAAGTTGCCAGATTCTGCCTCATTAAAATTTTTATTCTTACTTCGTTGAGAGGGGCTCCTCTCCACTCTTTTTGTGGTGTTATTTCCTGTTTGTTTCTCATTTTCTTCTTGCATACCTCTATCAGTACCAGGATGTTCCACCTCCTAGTTTTGTTTATCTAACAGACTTTTTAATATATTTTTCTGGTCTTGCAGTAGTCGCTCATTATCTTTTCGAATGTGCACCATTTTCTCTTGCAGCTGTTGAACAATATTTAACAAGAAACTGGTTTGGTGCTATTGTTCTTCCAACAGCCTACTATTTTTCTATTTTTTTTCAACACTTAGCTGAACCCACATCTTTGGGTTCATCACTGGTTGTACTTGGGGTTCCCCAGTGTCTTGAGGGGGCTGCAGCGGGGTTTCTCTTCTCATTATGTTCTCTGTTATGCTGTTAAATTCTTTCTCTTTGCATCAAGTTACACATAGCTTGAACATTAGTTTGACCCCTAGGGTCCTAGCGTAGTAACCTGGCTTTAATACCACTTGTAACATCCGACTTCTAAAAGAATTACACGGTAAAAAAAAAAAAATTTGATTACCTCTTTATTTTACCGAAGTATTAAATAAATATCAATTATGATTTTCATTCGAATACAATGGACATGGTCGTTAACCCTTATGCATATGTTCTATGCCACACATATTACTTTGTTTCTCTTAAACTTTAATATAACCATATGTATTAAACCAAATTCTACGCATAGTCAAACATGATTCATATGATTTTTTTGGTTGAAAGACTTAATATGTTTAATACTATTCGGCATACCCATATTAAAATCTTCAATTGGAATTTGGTATTAAGTTCCGGTTAGTTGGCATGTCATTCCTATTTAATGCTACAGTACATGGCAATAACTATTTTCGACAGCTGCCAGATCGCCTCGGATTCCTTCGCGCTTTTCGAAGGTACCTCCTCGATCTCCGCCGTTAATTTATGCGTTAATCTATGGTTGTGTTGCATTGGCAGGAGATTGAATTGGACTTCACTAACCCTAATATTTCTTGGGTTCTCCGTCCCAAAACTCATTTAGCTCATCCCACCGACTGTGTAGAGTTAGTCTGCAAATTTTTCTTCAAGGGTTCTGATGTCTAGATGGTAACTGTGTGAGGTTTAGCATTATTCTCGTTACTTCCTCTGAAATGGTTGAAGGAGCTATACTGCTAAGTGAATCTCAATCTTTCTTTCGCCATGAGGATTTGTTCCTTTTCAATAGGAGCTCCTCCTCTCGTCGCGCACTCTCCGGTGAGTACTTGACCTGAATTCTTTTTCGAATTATTCATTGATTTTTCTCCCAATTCTGAGATACAAAGGGTTCAAATGCATTATTAGACTTATATATTTTAACTTACTGTCCTTATTGCAGAATTTCTGCATGGAGCTTCCTCCTACAGGTATTACTACATTTCATACTTTTTCTTAACGCTGTGATTTTAAGTTCCTTCTACTAGGTTTTTGTTTGGTTTTTTTTGGCAAAGGCATCTTACCCATGTGCCTTTTTTCTCCCTATGCAGGTATGTATCTTCGACCCCAACTCCGTGGTAGGGTGTTCATCCGTCTTGAGCCACTATAACTCTTCAGCGTTGGCTGATACACCGCTTCTCCTTTTCCTTTCCAGGTACCCTGGCCAACTGGAGCTACAGTTCTTGACTCTGGTTTTCTCGTCAAGTTTCTAGTATAGGAATTTTGCATTAAAGAAAATTATTTGTAGAGGGCGTAAACCCTATACTCGAGTCCTTCAGTTTGTGACTGCAGATGGTCTTGAAGCATGATGTTAGCTTGTTTAGTTTGGAATAACTTATGAAAGGAATCCTGTAATGTTTATATCAGAAGTTTTATCGAATGAGAAAGGGTTAAATAGACTTATTTTCTTCTAACTGTTATCTCTAGATCGGTTCGATCGAATGCTACAACGTTTCTCCTTTGGTTTATGACTCACAGATGATATAATGATTTCTCCATTTCTGAAATTTAAAGAGTACTTTACTATGCATAATAAACATTTCTCTTAAATGATTTTTCCTCTTAAATGTTCTATCTGTAGAAGTTTATTGTTCCGCAAGGGCGAAGTTATAAATTCGGTATTTGTTTTGCTAAGAAAAATATTGTTTCCTTTTCTGCAATTTGGTGCGGAACTTTGTTAAATATTAGTTGATTGTTTTGTAAAAATTTCTTTCACAGTTTATATCAAAATTTCATATCAGGTTTTGTACCTGAATACCTTGTTTTCCGCATAGTAAATCTAGTAGTAGAATATTACACAGTTTTCCTTTTTGCTATGGATTTATGATTCTTGTTTTATTGATAATATGTTATCGAGTTTCTTTGGATAAATTTCTATAATACCCCTGTTCTTTGTTCAACCTAGTTTTGGTGCCCGGACCACTGTTTTCTAAAAGTCTGTGTATAGTGATTCTCAATAAGTTGAACAGAACGTCTTGGGTATGGTTTTGCCACAACCCGAGACTACAAGTTCTAATTTTTCGCCACCAATACTTATAATGCATTTAAAGGAGTTGTAAGAAACAAAACCTCTATCATATTCGATATTTTAATAACTCACAGATTCTGTTTTAAATTTGTTACACCTGTAAATGTAATATTATCTGTGGATACATAACCTCTTAATCCGCAGATTCATATACTACTTGTGTTAAACAGTTTCACAGAATACATGTTCATTTATTGTACATAGTTAAAATATTTTTATCTATGCATTCAAATGTACTTTCCTTTTTCACATGGTCATAATTACCAAATATTCACAGAACTAACCCTTTCCATAGTAACTGGATACAACACCTGTAATAGTTAACACTACAATATTCATACATACAAATGGAATGCAAGATAACTATTTGTACTTATCTGTAATATTCTGGTTTAAGCTGTGGTCCTCCCAACCATCAAGTGAGGCGATTACGTCCTCTACTTGCCCCCTAGCTCCAGATTTGGAATGACATGGGTTAACAGTGGATCTCACTTTCTGTTGTGACCTCAGGATAACCAATCCAGTCAATTTCAGAAAGTCTAGTTTTTCAGGTTTTTTCTTTGAGTTATTTCCACTGGTCACAACCAGCTCTGGAAAATCCTCAACCTTTTTCTTACTAGCATAGAACCCCTACTCCTCCTCTGGGATCCATTTTTATCCTCAGAGAAGTAGGTAACTGTCCCCAACCACCTCCAATTCTTGGAAACCTTTTTACCATCAGTTATATGTATATTTATATATTTTAAAGATTTTCCTTCCATTAATTAATTATTACTAATTAATTAATTAGAAAAAAAACAAAAAACAAAAAAAATTTAAACAAGAGTAATTATTTGAGTCTTTCTTCCTGACAATAATAAACTAATTGTCTTTTAACTAGTTAACACTCATTAACTTTAATGAAGTTGTCACATTAATAATAAAAAAATGTTTAGTATTTATTAAAATTAAATTATTTTAATATCTGTCTTAAATAAAATATTCTAAAATCAATTTTATCTAAAGGATATAAATTCATGTATAGACTCACATACTAAGAATTAATGTAAATTCATTTTAACTTTGATTCATCATGCATTCATTTGTAAACAAGAGAATAGTCTACTAACACATTTGTGGAATTAACTTTTGATCTTTCTGAATGATAAATTAAATTTTGATCTTTATGAATGAGAAATCGTAAAGAGAATATCAAATTTTGATCTTTATGAATGAGAAATTGTAAAGAGAATATTAAATTTTGATCTTTCTGAATGAGAAATCATAAATAATATTAAATTTACATTTAATTTATTGAAATGGTTGAATTCCGAAATAATATTTTAATTTTACACGTGTTCCATCTGTTTCATCTCAATCATCACGTGGGAGCAAGATAAACACCTTTATCACTCAACTTCCACAAGAGGAATGTCTTATTACTCAAGACAAAGGACCATATGATGTCTGCATATATTTATAATTTATTTATATTTATACCAATGCAAATCTTTTGAAAAGGAGACAAGGATAAATACCTTTATAAAGTTGTCAAAATATTTTAATTTCTAAAATATTTCTAAAGTACTCTTGGAATGGTAGGTATATATAAATGTTAGATATATATAAAAATATTAACATTTCAGTTATCAAATTTATTTTATTTTAATTTCTAAGTTACTCAATATCAACTTTTTCATTTTACCTTTTTCCTTAAATTTATGCATTTGGTTAAACTTATTTGTATTTGTTGGAGCAAAACACACAATGGAAACTAAATAAAAACAGACACACACAACATTCAACCATGAAAAACAAATATTTTAACATGGTTCACCCAACCAATCTGGGCTACGTCCACCTAACAAGGCATCGGCAATCTCATTCATCAACTGGAGAAATACAATAGTAGAGTTTCTCATCTGCTCATCTCTTCCACTCACCTCACACTCCTCATGCACATTTGCCTCTACGGGCTTACATTTTATAGCTGGGAGTAGAAACAGAATCATAAATTCACTCACAACAAATATAGGATGCATTAACTCCACATCAGAAATAGATGGAGTCAATTTAGCAACAAATCCTATTGTTGTCACATTCATGAGATTTTCTCCAAATTTAATTAAAAGAAAAATCTCAACAATCTCCACCTTGACAACAAATTAGCCTGATACCTTGTTCCATTATTATTTTTATCTTTTCTGCAAGCTAAGAGAAGCCAGACACCATCGTCGCTTCTCTAACAAAACTGGTTTCATGAACATGTCTGCACAGTTTTCCTTTGTATGCACCTTTTCAAGAGAGACTCCCCTTTCGGTGATAACTTGTCTTACAAAATGGTACTTGATAGGTATATGCTTTGATTTACTATGATAGGCCGGATTTTTAGCCAAATGAATTGCACTTTGACTATCACAAAATAACTTGATGTTGTCCTGCAGCCTACCAAACTCACCAAACAAACCTTTCAACCAAACCGCTTCTTTGCAAGCATGTGAAGCAGCTATATATTTTGCTTATGTAGTGGATAAAGCAACAATGTTCTGTAGCTTTGACATCTAGCTAATATCTCCACCTGCAAGAGTAAAGACATACCCTGAAGTTGACCTTCTCTTATCCAAATCACCTGCAAAATCGGAATCAACATATCCGCAAACAAATTCACTACTTCTGTTATAAGTGATACAATAATCACTTGTGCCTCTCAGATACCGAAGCACCCATTTCACTGCTAACTAGTGTTCTTTTCCTGGATTTTCCATATACCTGCTGACAACCCCAACTGCATGTGAAATATCTGGTCGAGTACAGACCATCGCATACATAAAACAACCTACTACATTGGCATATGGAATTCGAGACATATATTCCTTTTCTTCATTAGTGTTAGGACATAAACTTGAAGAAAGTTTAAAATGAGAAGCTAAAGGGACTGAAACATGCTTCACATTGTTCATACCAAACCTCAAGAGTATTTTCTCAATATACTTCTGTTGTGATAGCCACAGCTTACCATTGCTCCTGTCTCTGAAAATCTCCATGCCCAAAATTTGTCTTGCTACTCCTAGATCTTTCATATCAAACGTCCTAGCCATTTGAGCCTTTAACCTGTTGATCTCAGTTATGCTTTTTCTTAATAAAAGCATATCGTCAACATAAAACACTAAGATAATGAACATGCCATTACTTAATTTCTTAAAGTAAACACAATGATCATATTCACTTCTTATATAATTTTGACTCATCATGAAAGAATCAAATTTTTTGTATCATTGTCGAGGCGACTGCTTCAGACCATAAAATGATTTCTTGAGCCTGTAGACAAATTTATTGTTGTGATTTTGAACAAACCCTTCCAGTTGTTCCATGTAAATCTCCTCATCTAAATCTCCATGTAAAAATTTATTTTTAAGATCTAGTTGCTGTAATTCTAAATCAAGTAAAGCAACTAATGCTAACACAATCCGAATTGAAACAATTTTTACAACTGGTGAAAATATATCATGAAATTCAATGCCTGCTTTCTGAGAAAAACCTTTCGCGACCAGCCTCGCTTTGTACCTGTCTTCTGTATCATCAACACCCCTTTTCAATTTGTAAACCCATTTACATCCCACATTTTTCCTGTCTTTAGGAAGTTCTACCAGATCCCATATGGAATTCTTGTCTAATGCCTTCATCTCGTCCTTCATAGCCTCTTTCCACTTACCATTGTTAGAACCTTTTATAGCTTCCTGATAGCACAAAGTTTCATCATCGTTAGCAGTTAAAGCAACTGAAGTAACATAATCATCATACCTTTTAGGAAGTCGTCTGATTCTCATAGACCTCCTTAAAGATGTTGCTGGTACTTCCACAATTTATTGATTATTATTTGTAGGAACTTCTTCATGATCTGCATCTGAAACACGTTCATGATCTGCATCTGAAACTTGTTCATGATCTAAATCTGAAACTTGTTCATTTGGACTATCATCAGTATTTGAACTGGTTTCAAACTGAATGTGTTGAAGCTTAGGTACATTATCCTGTTTCAATTTATCATCTACATCTAGATTTTCAAGTGAAGATTCATTGAATTTAACATCTCTGTTAATGATGATCTTGTGAGTAGTAGGATCCCACAACCTGTATCCCTTAGTCCCATCACCATATCCAACAAAGATATATCTTTTTGATTTAGGATTTAATTTAGAATGCTGATGTTTCGGAACTAGAGCATATGCATCACAACCAAAAAATTTTAGTTTAGAATAATCACATGGACAACCTTTCCATACCTCCTGAGGAATTTTGCATCCTATTGCAGTTGATGGTGATCGATTTATCAAGTAACAAGCTGTAGAAACCGCTTTTGTCCACAATTCCTTCTGCAAATTGGCGTTACTAAGCATACTTCTTTCTCTCTCTAAAAGAGTCTTGTTCATGCGTTCAACAACTCCATTTTGCTGAGGAGTATATACAGTGGTTTTATGGCTTTCAATCCTAGCATCCTTGCAATAATTATCAAATTCCTTTGAAGTAAACTCACCACCATTGTCAGTTCTTAAACATTTAATGATTCTTCCAGTGATGTTTTCAACTAATGCTCTAAACTATTTGAAAACTGTGAATACATTAGACTTCTTCTTTAACATGTAGACCCACACTTTTCTAGAGAAATCATCAATAAAAGATACAAATATGACGATCCTCCATATGAGGTTGTAGGAGATGGACCCCAAACATCAGAATGGATATAATCAAGGATTCCCTTACTAGTATGTTTCCCAATTTTAAACTTCTACTTGCTTTGTTTCCCATATAGACAATGTTTGCAGAAATCTAACTTAGAAGATTTTAAACTAGGAAGTAACTTACGATCAGATAAAATTTTTAATCCTCTTTCGCTCATATGGCCCAACCTTTGATGCCATAAATGAATAGAATTACTGTCATTTTCAGATACTGTAGAACCATGATCTGACTCTGTTCTTCCTTCTAACTGAAAAAGATTTCCAACTTTCTTTGCTTTCATTACTAGTAAAATTCCTTTATAAGATTTCATTACTCCACCTTGAATAAAGGTTTTATATCCATTTGTGTCTAGTACTCCTAGTGAAATGAGGTTTTTTCTTAGTTCAGGTACGTGTCTTACATCAGTTAGAATTTTATTTGTCCCATCAAACATTTTAATCTGGATGCTTCCAATTCCCACAATATTACATGAGACATCATTTCCCATGTAAAAAACTACATCATTGATTGATTTATAAGTTTTAAACCACTCTCTATGAATGCACATGTGATTTGACGCACCAGAATCTAACAACCAATGTTGATCATGATTAGACAAACTAACTGATAACACTTCATCACTCATACCTGAAATGGATGCCGAACCTGTATCTATCGTGTTTGCTTCTTTCTTTTCTATCGAAGAGTCTCCTTTGGATGTTTGTTGTCTCTTCCAACAGTCCTTCTTCAAATGTCCTGATTTTCCACGAAACCAGCACTCTACCTTACTCTTCTTCCCTTTCAATTTTGACCGCGAGTTTTTGTGCTTACTAAAGCGTCTTTCTTTAGAATTTCCTCTGACCATCATTGATTCTGATGTAGAGGTTTCTGAATTTGACCTTTTCCTTGTTTCTTCAGATAACAAAGCTCCAACAACATCATCAAACTCAAGGGTTTCTGATGAACTAAGACTTATAGAAGTAACAAAATGATCCCAAGACTCGGGAAATGAGCATAATAAAGCTACAGCTTTATCTTCTGATTCAAATTTTACTTCTATACTTTCTAATTGCACCAGGAGAGTATTAAAGGTATTCAGATGATCAGTTATCGTCGTACCTTCCTTCATGCGCAAGCTGTACAACTGTCGCTTCAGAAGAATCCTATTGGTTAAGGATTTTGTCATGTACATCTTTTCAAGCTTTGTCCACAAACCAGCAGTAGTTTTCTCTGACACGATGTTAAGCAAAACATCATCCGCCAAACACAGTCGAATGTCGCTCAGTGCTCTTTCATCCAAGTCACTCCATTCGTTATCTTTCATGGTGTAAGGATGTTTGGCTTTTCCCAATAGCGCCTTCGCCACGCCTTGTTGCACTAGTAGATCATACATCTTCACTTTCCAGATCTCGAAGTTGTTTTTTCCATTGAACTTCTCGATCTCAAACCGAGCACTTTTTGTTTTTGCCATATTTAGTAGCTCGTGTCACAAAATCTCCAATTGCAAATTTTAATAAATGAAGTTTTTTATTTAAAAAACTCCCTTAAGTTAAAAAAAAATGCCCTTCACCTATAAAATGCCTTTCCCTTAATACCATATGCAAATGGCATTTAAATTACAAATCGATTTAAAAAACTTTTACAACATGAAGTGCCAACATTTTTCAATATAACCGATAGTATTTTAAAAAACACTCAAATCGAAATATACAAATCGATTTATACAAATCGATTACAATTCGGCATTTAAAAAACAAATCGATTTGATTTGCATATTTATAAAATCGATGGCCTAGTTATAAAAAATCGATTTGATTGGCATATGTATAAAATCAATTTGAATGGCATATTTATAAACTCATGATTTATACCAAACTCACAGCATTTTACTACGGCACCCTTCTCCACTCAACTCACGGCGCTGCCCCAATTCAACAGTCAACACTTGGCTTTCAACGCCATGTAAACTTGGCTCTACGTAACAGATCCTCGACCCCCGTTCACAACACTTGGAACAACAGCTCACGTCCACGGCAAACGGTCCACGTTCAACCACGTTGAACCAGGCTTTGCAGTCTCACAGTCCACACAGAAATATCACAGCACACGGACTTTTCACCTCCAGGCAGCTCATTTACAACAACGGTGTTTTTCGTTTGCACCTCAGGTATAGGGGTTGGGCTGCATAACAGAGCAGCACTGAATTTTTACAATGGAGAACTCCGTTACAAGGATGGGATCCTCGACAAGATCCTCAATCGACGATTCTAGCACTGCAACAACGCTCAGCTCTTATGGCAGCATACACAGAGTTTGCACCAGCGCTTCTTGCCAACGGATTTGCCCTTACAGTGCTCCTTGCCAGGCAGCTTATACAAGTGCTCTGATACCAATTGTTGGAGCAAAACATACAGCGAAAACTAAATAAAAACAGACACACACAACATTCAACCATGAAAAACAGAGATTTTAACGTGGTTCACCCAACCAATTTGGGCTGCGTCCACCTAACAGGGCATCGGCAATCTCATTCATCAACTGGAGAAATACAATAGTAGAGTTTCTCATCTGCTCATCTCTTCCACTCACCTCACACTCCTCATGCACATTTGCCTCTACAGGCTTACATTTTATAGGATGCATTAACTCCACATCAGAAATAGATGGAGTCAATTTAGCAACAAATCCTATTGTTGTCACATTCATGAGATTTTCTCCAAATTTAATTAAAAGAAAAATCTCAATAGTATTTATTTAAAAAAGATATAAATATGTAAATATTTTTTTTTCCTAATTAATTAAGTTATTAAAAGTTTAAAAAAATCATTTTAAATTTTATATATAATTATGTTTTAATTCTATAATTAATTATCTTTTATATTAATATCAAAAAATAATTAATTAGTTTTTATATTAATATCAAAAATTATTTTCATAACAAATAATTATTTAAAAAATATTAAAAATTAAAATTTTCTTAATTAATTATTACTATGTATTAAAATCTAAATTAAAAAGTGATTATTTTAAGATATTTTTATTATGAAAATAAATAAAATTATATGAATTATACACTTAGTAATGATATAAAAATGTACTTCTAAAAAACCAAAACATCCAATAATTCAACTCAACTTTATTTATTTATTAAATACTAATTATTATAGATATCCATAGATATCTTTATCAAATCATAATTTTAAAAAATTATTATAATTGAATTTATTAAAAAAAATACAAATACATAAATAAAATTTTAAAACAAATCCAACAATTCTTTTACTTTTAAAAAAATTCATCAAATAAATTTAATTTTATTAAACATTATTATATGAGTGAAATAATAATATTATTGGTTTTATCTTAATTATAATAACTTCCTACTTTTACTTTTATTTGCATAAAAAGCCGATGCTGTTAAATTAAGTATAACTGTTTAATATGTTTGTTGTACGAATTTTTACTTTCCCTTTCCCTAAATCCAAAGCCTCCACTAAATTCTATTCAATTAAAATTATATGTAATTGATTGAAAAATGAAATAAGCCAATTTTCAAACCCATATGTATTACCTCAGTTAACCAAGGTCATAATAAAACAAATCTTAGTTTATTAAAAGCTCGTACTCTTGCTCGTAACTACACTACATAAAGCACATTTAATGAAATAAACCACATTTCAATATGTGGACTAGTGTTCAATCAAATGTTAAATATTTCATTGGAAAACAAGTTGCTGAATCGACAACCTTGCATTTGGGTTTGGAGCCTTCACCGCCTTTGAAATCCCAAACTTTAATCTAAAGATTTGAAATTGGACAAATTTTTTTTTACGGTTGCCAAAATAATATAACAACCTGAATACTCTATGTCATTTGACACTCACATAACAATTAGAATAAAAAACCTACCTTGACAAATGAAACCCATAAAAGTGACTCACGTAGGATTAGAATAAAAAACCTACCTTGACAAATGAAACCCATAAATCTTTTATATATAATATAATATAAGTATATTCTCATTCATACAATAGCAATCCATTTTTTCAGATTTGTTTTAAAAAATAAAAAAATATATAATTATTGAACTTTTGATATATAATTCATAAACAAATAAAACCGAAGAGTAAAAAAAAATTGTTTCTCACAACTAAAACAAAATAAACAATACAACTTCTCTTAGAAAAATAAAATAAATAAACCAATCATTTTTAGGCCGATAGGCCTTTTCTTATGAAAGAGATGCAGTTTTGGATCGTCAACATATTCATTATGCTATTGACACCTGTTCTCTGACTGATTTCCGATCTTTTTCGATCTGTAACAAACCTCCACCGGCCGTCTCCACTCTGTAACAAACCTCGACCGGCCGTCTCCGCATGATGTGCCTGCACCCAAGACTTGCAGCCGGGGTGGATGCTCTCACTCGCAAACACGTTACCATTGCGTTCTGTTACACCATAAGCCCCTCGGATCTTGGCGCACGGTTCCCCAAGGTCGAGTCGCTGAAATTGAAGGGAAAGCCTAGGGCTGCCATGTTTAATTTGATTTCGCAGGACTGGGGCGGATACGCGGAGCCTCCACTCTTCGTCCCTACAGATTCCCTTTGGCGCACAGCTTCAAACCTCGACCGGCTTCCTCTGACACATGTTCTGATCTGTTGGCAAAAACCACTTATTCTGATCCGGCCGCCTCCACTCTTCGTCCTTGCAGATTCCCTTTGGCGTGCAGCTTCAAACCTCGACCGGCCGTTGCAGAAATTGTTCACAGATGATGAATCTCCGCATCATGCTCTAACCTGTTCCCCTGACACCTGTTCCTGGTTTCCGATCTGTTGGCAAAAACCACTTATTGTTATCTGGCCGCCTCCACTCTTCGTCCCTGCAGACTCCACATGATGTTGTACACGATCGCTCCAAAGCCTTAATTACTGTCACGCCTTCTGTTAAGTTTTTGTTTGTCTCCATGCCGATTGTCGATGTGCGATTCGATCCTCACACCTCTTCTTGCGCCAACCAAACCAGTTGTTCCACCACCAGGCAGGGCGAGAACGGTTTCTCGTTATGATCTCACGTTTGTCAGAGCTTCGTCAGTTAGCAAAAATGGGCTGAATTTTTGTCGCGCTTTTTCTGAATGCAGCGTCCGGGATCTGGTGAAGGCTTTGCGAAGTTGAGCAGAAGCAAGACCGTGGCCACTTCCAGGAGAATCAATACCTTGCAGGAAACCCTTACCTATCACGCCTAAACTCATTTTCTTATTTATCAACATTGGTTCGGTCAACTATATTACACTGAAAGCAGTGGTGAGCGGTCTACGTATTCGGCCCATCAATAGACGAGGAAAAGCCATTAGCTGTCGCCTGCTTGTCGTCTGTGAAAATGATTATCCCAGTTCGATGTTTTACCTGCGGAAAGGTAATCGAATGCCCAAATTTTCTCTGCAAATCGTTTTTTGCGTGTATGTTTTCAGCTGGTTATGTTTTCAGAGATTTAGGCACATCTTCTTATATATGTGCTTGGCATTCTTCTTTAATCTTGGATTTTTGGGTTTATCGGTGTGTGCAGGTGATTGGGAATAAATGGGATACGTAACTCGACCTTCTGCAGACCGACTATACTGAAGGGTACTCGTTATTCTTGTTTTGGACTTTCTGATTTGATTTCTCGTGTTCCATCTTTCATGTTTTTCTTATTTTACTCTGATTTGGTTTAGTAGAAAAAATCAAGCGAATATTTAAAATTTAGATGTGAAGCATTTGATAAAGGGCACAGTGTCCTAACACCTCACATGATTTTGTACTGAAATGCGGCGTGGGCCGTTGAAATATATGAAAATCTAAACCCGACCCTGGAGTAATCCTTTATGCCAGAGCCACCTTAAGGAGACAGCTAGGGTTTTTTCCAAACCCTAATGTTGTACTATGTTGAAGACGCGCATCTTCCATGATGTTACAATTGAAAAATTACTGAGTGGTTTTAGTACTCCGAAGGGATACTCAGGTCGGCATAACTGTTAAACTGAGTTAACTGGGTTTCGAGTATGAAAATTTGCAGGCAAGTTAAACTTGCCAGCAGCGACCCAGACGTGCAAGTACTTGTGGGTTATTCGCTTCCCAGTGACTTCTACTCCAGGGCAGATGGAAAAGCTCGCTCACATCAAATATAAATGGCAAAAGGGAAAACACAACCCTCGGCGAGCTGATTCTCCACATTATTTCACATATTATTGATTGATTGATTGTGTTTTTGAAGTCTTGAAAACGATCTGGCCTAGAGGATGTTTTTAATAGATTCAAAGTGGATATTCGTTACATTTACCGCTGCTGAAATGTTTTGAAGCATTTGTCCTTAGATTTACTATTCTATAGAAACATGGTTCTGCCCTTTGTTATGTTTTAAGAAATGAATGGTCTAATGCTGTGCAGTTTTGCAGGCTGTACGTTATGTTCAGTGTTTCTAATGTTTGCTATTATGATCTCAAGCTCATGCTTAGTATTTTTCAACCATTACTAGATTGAAATGCCTATTGTGTTTTGGAAATTGCACACTATAAACACAGTCCTTTAAAACAGTTTTTAAGAAAGTTGGTCGCTTTGTCAGTAGTTGGCCTATACAATTCATTTGGGATGTTCCCTTTTCTATTAGTCCAAACTTTTCAAAGAAGCTGCAAACATGTTTCTAAATACTCTCTCATTTAACCTTAATTTGTGATTTTATAGTGTTGAAGTATCACTAGAAAAAGGCAAGTTGTGATTCAGTGTCATTGGTGGAAATAATATCGTATTAGAAGGTGAAAATCATAGCATACTTCAAACACAGTAACATATATGTGTTCTTAGATTTATTTCCAGCATATAATATGTTTAATATCATACAGTGGAGTAGTTCTACTCCAGACATTTTCAATCACTATAGTTTCTAGGGTGAGAAAGTCCTATAGGGTGCTTAGAACTATAGGGAAATCGTTTTATACGCTTATGTTATTTGAATTTCACTGCCTTTTACATTAGGCCCTGCCATTGTTTCTTTTTAGTATTTTGTAATGACAGCAAGGATTCCATTTTTCATTACATAAAATAGTTTCATCATTATTACACAAATATAACTCTAAAAAATGCTCTTATTTCTTCATTGGTGTTTTATTCTATTGCCTAGGGACGCTCTTGATGCATTGGGGTTGGTGTACCTTGCAAGAAACTTGAGTTCACTGTAAAATTACATGGATAATGGTCTTCTATCTAGTGTGATGATGCACACAGCTTCTTGAATTATATTCATACTATTCCAAGAGCATCTTTTTGGTTGAGGATTTCTGTGTGTTTTCATTCAGTTGCTTTTCTTGAACAGGATGTCTGCATGACTGCAACATTTGAAATGATTTGTAAGCAATTTTTTCTACCATATAATCATATAAATAATGACATTATACACACTCTGATGTTGTGCAGTTGTTTGAATAATCAATACGAGTTTTAATGTTTTTGTCAGTCACAGTTATTATGCTTGACAGAGGCTGACTTCTGTGTGAAAATTTCATTTTTTGATATATTATAGATGGATCAGAGCACAAGTAAGTGGCATATCAAATTTTTTAGGTTTCTTTCATTTTTTCCTTTTTTTCTCCTTTTGCATTCTTTTAGTCTTTCAAGAGGAAGAAGATCATGCAAGTGAATTCTGTGGGCATCAATAGAATCATAATAGAATCATTTGTTCTCCTTTTGTTCTATCTTGTGCCTGCTCTTCTGTTCATCCATGGGGTTGGGGTTGGGCTTTTGCAGCTCCATCAGATTTGAGCAGTGAACTTGTTGCCACATCTTTTATGCACTAGACAAGCCTCTCTTTGTCTTTCTGTACCTACCATGAGAATATGTCCATTGTCTTGATGCAGTGATCCAGTTGAATTCTTGTGTTCTAGCACCCCGTGACATTGTGCGATGGCTATTTTATCTTGTAGTTTTCGAAGAGTGGTGTTCATGTATTGCCTCTGGAATGCACGTTTTGATGGAATATGCAGAGGCAATATGTTTAGGGGCCTAATTCATGAAATGGGTATGTTGACCTGGCCAGCTTGGGCTCGTGCAAATATACTGGAACATGCCTTGTGTGTCTCATTTCTAGCATTCATGCAGCAGATCTTCTGCTTCTGTTTATTGTAGAGTTAAAAAACTGTTATGGTCATTGAAATCTAGGAAACTGCCAGAATGGTATCAGGGCCTGAGGTTGTGGAGGTTGGTATATGTAGGTGATTGAGGTGAAAAATAATGTATATGTAGGTGATTGAGTGATTTTGAAGTTCCTTTTGTGTTCATTTGAAACAAGAATCCCTAGGAATGATTCATGAAGCAGGGTGTCAGTGAGCAAGAACCTAAGTCAGACAATCGATTGTAAGCAAACTTGAGTTCACTGTAAAATTACATGGATAATGGTGTTCTATCTAGTGTGATGATGCACACAGCTTCCTGAATTATATTCATATTATTCCAAGAGCATCTTTTTGGTTGAGGATTTCTGTGTGTTTTCATTCAGTTGCTTTTCTTGAACAGGATGTATGCATGACTGCAACATTTGAAATGATTTGTAAGCAATTTTTTCTACCATGTAGTCATATAAATAATGGCAGTATACACACTCTAATGCTGTGCAGTTCTTTGAATAATCAATACGAGTTTTAATGTTTTTGTCAGTCACAGTTATTATGCTTAATTCAGTTAATGGTTGCTTTCTGTTCTCACTTTCTCCCAGCGGTCCAATTTCTCAGAGGGGAATGTTTATTGCAATCCAGAAATATTATGTCTAAATGGAAAAATTGAGCTGATCAAAAACAACAATCTGAATATCAAAATAAAAGAAATATTGTTCCTATTGTTATTATTTTGCCACCTTTAAAGCTTGACTAGTTGTTGTTTCTTTTCCAGCAAATACAAAACTTTTGAAGATGGCCTAACCCTCCTTTCTGAGATGACAATGGACTTACTGGTACATACTTGCATCTTGTTCGTAAAATTGGAGTTGTGTAGTTGGTTAACCAACCATTTTTTTTTTTCCTTTTAAAATGATTTCCATTTTTGCAGAGGCACCTTTCTTTCACCTTCATCGCTAATGGAGACTGTCTAACTTTTACCATCTTTTTGGGATATTTTCTAAATACTATGTAATGTAATTCATAGTCATGAACTTCCACAGCAGAAGATTGGTTTGCAATACCACAAATTTCCAGAAAAGACATCTAATGGGTAGAAGAAGAATTAGAGCGGTCCTCCTCTGCAACAATCCCGACTACTTTAATACAACCTAACGAGACTCTGCCATTTAGAATTTCTTTTATTCTTTTTATCTTCTCAGCTTAAGAAATATAGTAAAATTGATCTTCGTCAAAATTCAAATTCTCAGTTTCTACGTTGAGTGAAAAAGCCCAACAACAAGAGACGGAACCACAATCTATCGAAGATGAAGATTCTTTTACTGAATTTGCAGATTCTTTAAGCAGCAGAGTTTATGAGAATGAAAGGCAGTGGGATAAAAGAGCTACCAGAAGAAAATCCTAACGCCACGCCTACTTCTTTGCTTCCATTTCTTCGAGCGCTGGGATTACGAGCATGGTTGTTGCGGCAACTATCGATTTGTTTGGCAGATGCAGGTTTACACTTCAATTCTCAGCCCTGACTATCACTTTTCCCATCTTTTGAATACTTCCACTTCACAGTTATGATAATAGACTGTTAATTATTTCACCTCCAGGTGGATATCAGACCCATTTAGATGAGTGTGTGCTTTTGGATATGAATTCTTGGTGGTCTGTAACTTTCTTGTCTTTATGCTCATATGTATGAGATGACATGGGTATATTACCTTGCTTGTTCTCTGATGGAATTTGTATGCAGGGTGCAGAGATTACCTACACAGAGATGTTTGGCACATTTTCATTAGCAGTGGGAGCCACGGTATGTGTAATTTCTTTACTTGAGCTGTTGGTATTAGATTTGGAACTAAATATTCAGAAAATAATGACTCCAGATGTGCTTTTATAGGTTGGAATGGAATACTGGGCTCGTTGGGCTCACTGAGTTCTCTGGCATGTCTCGTTTTGGCATATGCATGAGGTATAACTATAGTTTACAGAAAGGTGGACCAAGAATTAATTATTTAAAAAAACAATCCAACTGTAACATAGCAGATATGTTTTGCACTATGCAATCCCCTTTTGTTCCATTGATTACAGGACTGTTGAGATGTTAGTTTTACATTGTAATTGAAAATCCATTTTCTTTCGGCAGTCTCATCACAGGCAAAATGTGCAGTCAATTTTGTTGAATGTAGCATATTGTGGTCCATCTGCAACAAAGCTAGCATGCAAATGAAATTTCAATGGTGAACTAGTCTCAAATAATTTATTTTTATTTTCAAACAGGGTTATGCTTCACAAAAAGTTTTATTGTTTGGATAGCCCTGCAACTAAGAGATTCAACTAAGTTTTAATGTTTGGCATTTAACTTCAAAATTTGAGATTTTCCAATACATTTTTTCCTTCATGTCAAAAAACTAAAATTACTTCAAATTAATAATTCACATACAATACTCCTATCGGCCTCTCTTTGCACCTTCTTGGGCAATAGCTAGTTTTATTTTTGGAGATTTTCCACTAGTAACTTAGTCTTACATAGTCAGCACACAGTTATTAACTCACTCCATCGTAACGCACTAATAGTCAGTGCACAGTTATTAACAACTCCCTTACAAATCACTATTCGTCAACAAACAAATTACTAGGGGAGGGACGCGGTTTGTTGGGCGCCCTCCCGTCCACCTCAGCAAACGGAGGCATAAACCACGTGGACGTTGTACGACAGCTGCCCACTCGGACCGGCCACGTGTTGGGTTGGTGGGTCAATTGAATGCGCGGGTTTTAATGCCACCTAGGGTTTGTGCTGTCCGTTTTCCCGCGATGTCTATCAACTCGCGTTCATTCTTGCTCGGGACCGGTCTGTGGGCGTTCAGCTCCGCCGGTGGTGGTCGCTGCAGGTTCGAGAACCTGCGCAACCTGTTGCGATTTCATGTTAGCGGTTGTGCGTTTCAATGCTCACTACTACATGTTAGCTGTTTGTCGCAGAATGTAAACCTGTTCGCCAGTTCCGGGTTCTTGAGATTGTTGGGTATATGCATTTGTTGCTTGCTAGACGTTGCAGCTCGCCGACGCCTCCTGTTCTTGGACGCGAAGTCTGTCGTTGTGTCCATGAATCCTCTGATGCTGGACCGCCAGGGTTTCGGTTCATTTGCTCTTTTTCGTCAACCTGTTCAGGTATTGTTGCATTTCTTTTATTTTTTACTGGTCGAATGCCAATTTTGATGATAAATTGCTGATTTTCTTGTAATTATGCAGGCACAGGGTTCCATGGTTGGCATTGGCGATGGCGAGGTTCATTGTGGCGGCTTCTCTGCATCCTCGGCGGCGGCGGACCTTCGGCGACCTCTGGTAGGATTCTCTGAATCCTACCAATCATTCTGTGTGTTATTTAACACTTTCTCACTGTGTTTATCAACACTTTCAGTCGCTGTTCGGTGGAATTATGTTTAACTGTTCTTGTTTTATTGGGTATTGTTGGTATTAGACCTTTATATGGATATGTTCTTGTTTTCTTGGGTATAGCTGGTATTAGACCTTTATATGGATATCTTGCAGGTCTGGTCATGAATGAGGTGGGTGTTTTGTTATGAAGCCCCATATTTTCAAGTGGTCTTATACATGGCAAATGTTGTTATAGTGGATAGCAGTTGGAGTTCACTATCTTAAGTTCGTGCTGTTTTCTGCAATTTTTTGTTCAAACCTTGTAACGGGATAGTTTCTGTTGTTTTCTGTTTTCATCTCCATTCACTTCGTTACCTTTTTCTGGATAGTATGCATCATAGCAGAGCTGAATTCTAAAATTAACAGGTAGTTAAAGAAAGTGCTGTTGCGTTGGTCTGTAATAGTTTGGACTAATTGCCCTTAATCAGTGTTCTACTTCTGGGCTTAGTATTATATCTGTGGTAGCTCTCCTATGATTAGTAGGGATGAGAATCAACATTTTTAAGTTTGTGTTTTCTTTGTTTTTAAGTCTGGATAAGTCAAATTCCGCATGCCGCGTTCTTCCAGCTGTATAATGTATCCACTTCCCCACTCGCCTCGCCTTTACAATTACAGTAGTTCGCCCATTGTGTGTCCCTTCCCCGCATTACAAGTTACTGGACGAACCCGCATTGTACTCACCTCACCTCATCAAAATGCCCGGGTGCTGGACTCTGTATAATGTATAAGTCAAATTCTGCATGGGCCATTTTTATGGTATTGTTCAGGGCAAAAAGGTCCATGAAAAGGGAATAGCACAAGAGTTTCTATGCTCACAAATTATGCTCGTCTTGACAGAGAAACTGTAATAGGTCATCATTTAATTGTCTTCAAAATCTAATGATACAGTTGAATTTTCAAATACTTATCACTTGATTATTATTAAAAAAAATTATCGCAATTCATTATATATCACAGTTTGCTATCATCTTTTAGTTTTCAACAAGTATTTATAGGTTTGAGATGGGCCATTTTTATGGTATTGTTCAGGGCAAAAAGGTCCATGAAAAGGGAATAGCACAAGAGTGTCTATGCTCACAAATTATGCTCGTCTTGACAGAGAAACTGTAATAGGTCATCATTTAATTGTCTTCAAAATCTAATGATACCGTTGAATTTTCAAATACTTATTACTTGATTATTATTAAAAAAAATGATCGCAATTCATTATATATCACAGTTTGCTGTCAGCTTTTAGTTTTCAACAAGTATTTATAGGTTTGAGATGGGCCATTTTTATGGTATTGTTCAGGGCAAAAAGGTCCATGAAAAGGAAATAGCATAAGAGTGTCTATGCTCACAAATTATGCTCGTCTTGACAGAGAAACTGTAATAGGTCATCATTTAATTGTCTTCAAAATCTAATGATACAGTTGAATTTTCAAATACTGACAGTTGAATTTTCAAATACTTATTACTTGATTATTATTAAAAAAATTTATCGCAATTCATTATATATCACAGTTTGCTGTCAGCTTTTAGTTTTCAACAAGTATTTATAGGTTTGAGATGGGCCATTTTTAGGGTATTGTTCAGGGCAAAAAGGTCCATGAAAAGGGAATAGCACAAGAGTGTCTATGCTCACAAATTATGCTCGTCTTGACAGAGAAACTGTAATAGGTCATCATTTAATTGTCTTCAAAATCTAATGATACAGTTGAATTTTCAAATACTGACAGTTGAATTTTCAAATACTTATTACCTGATTATTATTAAAAAAATTTATCGCAATTCATTATATATCACAGTTTGTTGTCAGCTTTTAGTTTTCAACAAGTGTTTATAGGTTTGAGATGGGCCATTTTTATGGTATTGTTCAGGGAAAAAAGGTCCATGAAAAGGGAATAGCACAAGAGTGTCTATGCTCACAAATTATGCTCGTCTTGACAAAGAAACTGTAATAGGTCATCATTTAACTGACGTTACAACTGCTCTTAGTAAGTCTTTGTAGCATCAGGTAGATGCAACGTATATTAGCATTTACCATGGGTATTCCTCACTCTTACAAGTTTGTTTCAAATGTGTTTCTGTAGCATTAACTCATGTTGGTTATTTTGATAGAGATTCATGTAGTGTTACTCCTATTGAGCTTGAGAGGATGCTAGTTATAGTAGGCCTGTGATATCTTGAGCCTTCTACTGCAATTTTACATGAATTAGATTGTGCACTTTTTGCTAATTCTGCCTGTTAGTGGTCTTCTTTTGAGGCATGCTTGTAATCTTGGCACGGCCTTTTTTTGAGCCATTTCCCTCTTGTGGTGCGTGCAACCAGGGCACATTTTACACCACCAATTTTGCAGGCTTTTGGGCACGTTTTCAGCAGTTGAGTGAGCAGAAATGCTATCATATTTTCATTATGTATTC
The DNA here is from genome assembly GCA_034641835.2 of Pinus albicaulis. NCBI lineage: Eukaryota > Viridiplantae > Streptophyta > Pinopsida > Pinales > Pinaceae > Pinus > Pinus albicaulis. The sequence goes on along the minus strand of CM076583.1, from coordinate 298,798,409 downwards.
ACTTATTTTACAACATATTTTGAGCATTTTTTACAGTGTATTTTTTATAGTTTAGGCATCTTTTACAAAGAGGTAATTATTTTGTTGTTTGAAGTTAATTACTGCTGAAACAAATTAATTAGTTTGGAAGGTTTCTTGTTTCTTATTTGAAACATGGCTTGTTATTTTGATAGAGATTCATGTCTTGTTGTTGGTTATTTTGATAGAGATTCATGTAGTGTTACTCCTATTGAGCTTGAGAGGATGCTAGTTATAGTAGGCCTGTGATATCTTGAGCCTTCTACTACAATTTTACATGAATTAGATTGTTCACTTTTTGCTAATTCATCCACTAATGATATGCAAGAGCTTGAGTCTAACACTTAAAATGATCTTTCACATATTGATTTGCAAAAACCACATGTTGCATCTTTTGTTCAACTAGCATTGGATTCTTCACCAACTACATCTTAATTGTATTGGCAGCCTCATCATTATGGTTGGAGGCATTCTCGCTCTCTATCCAAGTATCGCTATGCTATGCCAATGATTCTTCTTACTAATCTGTGAAGAAGAGGCCAAAAAATAAATATGGCTGGGAAGATATCTTGCTTATTAAACAGTCTTCAAAAACTATGACAGCCCTATCACAGTCATTCTAACATATCACCGATTTGAAACTAGTTTTGTCTCATAAAAAAATAGCTCCTAGGTATGTTCATAAACAGTCCCTTAAAAAAATATACATATAGATATTCAGCTTTAAACAGCCCCATGATTATACTTAGTGTAGTAGAAAGGAAATTTGAGATCTATTAAGATATAAAAATCCAAAAACATCTAACACTCCATAACTGTTGACGCCCTACTCTCCATATCTTGCAGCGTTTGACAAGTAAATCAAATTGAATCGTTCCATTTCGGGAATCCATGGTGGCTTGTACCAGGATTTCTGAGATCCAAGTAAGACACTTAAAGTGTTTCTGGTAGAATACTTCGGTGTTACAAGAAACACAATAAGACACTTATTGTGCTTCATGTAACACAAAAGTATCCTATTAGAAACACTTGAGGTGTCTTTCTTAGTTCTCAGAGGTCCCTGGTACAAGCTGCCATGGCGCCATGGATTCCCGAAATGGAACGATAAAAAGTATTTACTTTGTCAAACACTGCAACATATGGAGAGTAGCGTGTCAATAGTTATGGAGAGTAGGGCGTCAAAATTCATACTTTGGGAGTCTTGTTTGAGATGATCCCTATAATGATGTACGAAGAGATTGTATCTATTGAACCCTTAGATTAACATCTCATGTTAGGTAGATATAACCAGATTGGTTTTGATTATGTTGTTAGGCTACCTTATTTTCCTAAAAAAAAGATTTAATTATGAAAAACAAAATTACATTCACTATGTGTTTTTCTACATTTCAGATATATCCTTAAGCATAGGAAGTGATAAAAGTATGGCTGGAAGATATCTTGCTTCATAAACAGTCTTCAAAAATGTCAATATGACAGCCCTATCACGATCATTCTAACATATCACCGATTTGAAACCAAACGTAGAGTCCATCCAAAAATCCACATCATAATGTGGTTACATCCAAAAACATTTAACACTCCTATTCTTTATGGCCTTGAGAATCTTCAGTGCCAAACACTGAGTTTCCTGATTGAGCCAAGTAGGTTGGCCTTCCCAAAAAGGCTTGATTAGGTGGTGGTTGATTGCTGCCATATAATTGAGACCAATTTGTCCCTTCCATCCATGGAGGAATTGAGTACCCGTACCTCACACTTGCGTTAAGTGGAGGTGTGTGCTGAGCATACATTGAATTCAGACCTCCTATGGTAGGAATAAGGCAAGTGGGTAAACCCCGATTTTGATACTGAGGCACTTGAATGTTTATGAGGTCTTGGAATAATGTTGTATTATTTGCAATGTTGTCCAATGTGTTGGACATGTTCCTGGATTCATTCTCATTAACTGTGCTTGCATTTATGTCAACCATATGAGTCAACCCTTGTTCCCTTTCAAGCATTTGTTGAGCCTTCCTTGCTTCCTTTTCCTGTCTTGAGATTTGTTTTTGTTGCTCCTTCTCTTGCCTTGCTCTCTCTCTTTCAAGCCTTTCATCTGCTCGACGTTGTGCTGCAATAGCCCTTGTTGCCTTCTTCTCCTTGGCTTGATCTTTTTTTTTTTCTGTTTTAATTCCTGAATTTCCATTTTCTTATTTTCAGACTCAACAAGGAGCTTTATATAGTCTTCAGAGGTGAGTAACTGTGAACTTCGCCCCAAACAAAGACTATTGGTTGTTCCTTGCTTCTTTTTCATTGACACTCTTTCTACCGGTAGCTTTAAGAACCGCCCAAGTAACTTCTCCCTCCCTCCCACCTGCATGTCATTGCTTGGCACTTCAGTATCCGTGGCACTTGATTGAACTATGTTGTTTTCTTCATCTGCTGCCTCATTATGTCCTCCATCTTCTTCTGCTGCCTCATTATGTCCTCCATCTTCTTCCATTGATCTATTGTCCACAAAAAAATGAACAATTTCACTATTCAATTCAGCCACTTGTGAAGGCATGTTCATGCTTTGTTCATTGGTTCTTGAGACACTATGGGCGTTCAAATTAATCATGTTTTATGCCAGCCATGATGGTGGGTTTACTTGGCTAGGCAATGACAATTGGTCATTTTCAATTTCATGCCCAATATCAGCAATTTCATTTTCTGCATTAACAATATCAACATTTTCTTCATGCCCAATATCAGCAATTTCATTTTCTGCATTAACAATATCAGCATTTTCATTTTGAACTAAATCTGCATTAACAATATCAGCAATTTCTGTTTCAACAAAATCTGCATTCTCAACTGCATGTTCAACAGTGTTGCCATCAATTTGTTGACAAGTATATTGTGTTTCACATACCTGCTCATCATCATCAGCATATAACTGTCCTTGAGAGAGGGAAATTATATTATCAGTTGCAACCACATCATCATGTTCATTTACTTCTTCTTCCACTTCCTGTCTTTCTTCCTGACCATCCACATGGAAAGCTTGGCTACAAGCAGTATCATGCATAAGAGCATCGTAATTTAGTGGCCATATTCCTGTCCTTCTAAAGCCAGCCTTGATATTTGATGGTGTCAGAGCCCTTTTAAAAGCCTTACTTGCAAGCTTTGCTAACTCGAACCTTTTGACCTCAACCCCTGGATTCTTTGCCATCCATGCAGCACGTTCTGACCTGAAATAGTTTTTGAAAGGGCCAAACACACTAACATCAAGTGGCTGCAATCTGTGAGTGGTATGAGCGGGCAATGTTAAAAGGTCAATGCCCAAATTGTATGCTTCCTCAATTGTTTGTAGAGCCATGTGGCTTCCATGGCCATCTAATATCAACAAGTGTCTGTTATTAGGTGAGACACCACCTGGCACAGATGCAGCAAAGTGGCAAAGCCAATTTAAAAACAACTCTTTAGTCATCCATGCATGGGGATGTGCAGCCATGCATGCTCTAGGTTCACAGTTTTGTATATAATTTTTCAACTGATTTTTACCTTTGAAAAGATAAAATCCTGGGATTGAAGCACCAATTGCATTGACACAACATAAAATGGTTATCCATTCCCTACTCTTAGGCAAAATCTTTGGCACGTTTCGGCTGCCTCTTTTGGCAATTACCCTCATGCCACAATTCCTTCCCGCCTGTAAACCTGTTTCATCATAGTTCCATATACGGTCTGCATCATAAGAATGTTTATCGTATGCACTAGAAAGAGTGTTATAGAACTTACATACAACTGCAGGGCGCAAATTTAATGCTCTGTCTCTGTCAAGGCCCTCAGCTGTACGCAATACAAGGTCTGGATGCCTTTTTTTTAAACCCAAACCACCATGATTTACCAGGAAACCCATCTTTGAATGGGTTTGGCCTCCCTTGACAGATTTGAGCAACTGTAGATTTGAGTTGTATCAACTCTAGCCCATGTCCCAATTGGGCCATTTCTTTACACCACTCAACTACCTCAGCCTCCTCCTCTTCAGTCATAACTGTAACAGGCCCTCTACGTTTGGTGTGAGTCAGCCCATTTATCCAATAATGTATTGATGAAGGGGGAATAGTATGCTTCTTTGCAGATGCCCGAATAGAATATCCATTGAACTCTATGTCGTCAATTGCAGCTAACATTTCTTCTTTTGTCCAACCTCTTATAGCGCTGATCTTTTTAGTCGAAGTTGCACCTTGGACTATGGTTGACGGTGGCTCTGTGGCTGATGGTGCCACAACATCAGCTTCAGCCACATGCTCATCGTCAACAACATTTCCTGGAGCATTGGTGACATTGACATCACCTGTTCTTTCTTCATCTGATGAGGTGCATCGCAGTTGGGCACCCCTGGTCACTCTTCTGCCACTTCTCCTTGTGTGAGCGACATAACTCACTCTTGCCATGGATGCAACTACCTGTAGGCTGCAAAAGCACCAATTGCAAGTTGTTATTCATAATTGAAAAGAAGGATTGTTTTCATATGATGAATACAGCTTCTATGCATAGCAATTGCAGATATATATGTTAATTTCAAATGCTACAGCTTCTATTTTCAGCTACTGCAGATATATATGTTAACTTCAAATGCTACAGCTTCTGTGCTCAACTCCCTATTGCAGATTTGCAGATTTTTTTTCAGCGACCTATTTATTCAAGGTTTTGTAATTTCTAGCAACCTATTTATTTTAATTCCAATCGGTCACTCAGAGATTGATCTATAGTTGATAGTAACCAGGTTATGTATGAACTGGCAAGAGTGATTGTATGAACTGGCAAGAGTGATTGAAAAAGTTTCATTCTGTTATAAAAAAATACAATACCAGTAATGAAGGCTTCAGTGATATGAAATGGTTTGAGTTTATTTTTCTGAATCCATCTTATTGAATTTTTTTTTTTAAGATTTAGATTACAAATAGAATACAATTGTGATTTGAAATGGTTTAAGTTTTTTCTTTAAGTGTTTTTTATCATGAATATTTATAAATTCAGCCTATAAGTTGCCTTGGGGGCTCGAGTCTTACTTGAATGCATAACAAACTGTTTGTAGCCAGTTGAAAGTGGGAAGTTACATAATCAAAATTTATGATTCTGTTTGCTCCATGCCATTTGGTTGTAAAAGTACTAAAATTTAAAACATACATTTGGCAAGATTTGACAATAAGTTTAAAGTAAAGTATCAAAAATATGGCAGAGCTACATTGAAATTACATTGTCTAGAAATGCACTTCCATTCCAAGAGAAGATAAGGTAGAGTCAACAATAACTTCACTGGTCACAAAACTGAAGTTAATCTACTTAGTGTGCAGTTGCATCAGTGGGGACTTCCCATTTTCTTGCACCCTATGGCTCCTCTTGTCATTAGGAGCTTAAAAAACATATTCAAATCACATGCTAGGATGGCTCCTCTTGTCATTAGGAGCTTAAAAAACATATTCAAATCACATGCTAGGATTACAGAGCTGCGCACCACCTCTTTAAACCTATTTGTTTTGGCCCAAAATTCAGAGTTAAGCATGCGAGGAACTCTCTCAGGTGCACTTGTTTCTGTTGCTACTTCTTTAATAGCAGCTCATTTAGGCTGTTGTTTTACACAGAATTCTTTGTCGCAGAGTAGTTGGCTTTTATACAGCCTGGCTGTACTTGTTTGATTGGACGTGACCTTAGGCCTCTGAGATGTTTTCAAGGTTTGTGTGCTTTACACCTATGCAGGTGGCTTCACAATTACATTCAGGGTTTAGCAATAAGATGTTATTTTCCTGGCAATTCTTTGGCAGCAAAGTAGTTTTTTGTTTTGAAGTCTGGCTTTGCTTTTGACCGGTCTCATGTAGCCCTAGATCTTTTCATTACTTTGAAGATATGTGCCCTTTAAACCCCTCCATTTGACTTCATTCACACAATTAGGTTTTGCCTCTTTGGCTAGCTAGTCATCTGCCTGTGTTTTTGTATTTATGTTGAGTGCGAAGGAAAATGGGGAAGTAGGAGATACTAAAATTGTTTGGATAAAGTGACCAAATCCTCTGGACAAACTTTAACAGGTTCTGACGACAAACTAATTTTAGATAGTTTGATCAACCCAACAACTTGAGACTTTATTTTAGATAGTTTGATCAACCCAACAACTTGAGACTTTTATCTGAAAGGTCTAACTTGAGACTATTATCTGAAAGGTCTCTTATAACTTGATTGTTCATGCTGACCTGTCATTTTTAATATAAAATTTGCAGGCATATATTGACCAATATAACCTTTCCAATTGTTTGATACATCCTAGAATGGAGACTACAAAAATTGTAGTGTACACGCAGGGTGGGTTTTTCTACAAAAATATAGTGTTTTTGGAAACATTTTTCTATAAAATTTGCAGGCATATATTGACCAGTATAACCTTTCCAATTGTTTGATACTCGCTCTATGTGATTAGATTGATTAGATGAATACTGGACACCTTGGTAAGAGCTTGTATTACTTGAAGTACTGTAGATATGCTGTTGTAAACAAGATACCTTATTTCAATGAACCTATAGCATTAAATAACATACCTTAGTTCATTAACGTGGATTTAGAAAATTCTGTGTTGCTCTTTCAGTTTGTATCTATGAGATTAACGTGGATTTAGAAAATTCTGTGTTGCTCTTTCAGTTTGTATCTATGAGTTTGGGACCTGTGTCTAATTTCCACAAAATTGTGATCCAGAACATTTAAGTTGTCTAGTATTATGGATGAATGTCAGAAATAACTGAAATAAAGACTCATAAATCACTGAAAACTGAGACTCAGAAATGAAAATAAAAGTGTAAGAAAGCTGAAATAAAGACTCAAAAATTAAAATAAAATTGTAAGAAGGATGTAAACTAACCTGAATATACTGTGTTCTTTTTTGGGGTGTGTTCTGTCTGGGTTGTCTCCAAGGTTGGGTGTGTTTTGTGCTGGATTGTCTCCAAGGCTGGTGAATAACTTGAAACTGAAAAATGTAACTTCAACAGTGGTTGAACTTCTTTTATAGTTATTTGCAGTTGAATTTTATTGGTGACAATGATGGACATGGATTGCAATGGCTTCATTTTGCATGTGTGATCGGGATTGAATTTGATGTGATCTAATGGCTGAGAATTTTTTTTTGTTGATCCATGTGTTTGATCTGTTTTGATAGGAAATCATTTATTGAATTTATTGGGTGGGTGTCATTTATTGTACACAGTGGGTTTAAATGTTGTTATGGGGTGGGTGTCATTTATTGAACACAATGGGTTTAAATGTTGAATAACACAGCAGTTATGGTTGACATACATTTATTTTTATTATGTGCAGGTATTGATATTTACTTCTCATACACAACATCAGAGCTGATCAGATGGGTTGAAGTGACTGGCTTTTTGTACTTATTGACTTGACCATTTTGGAAGGAGAAATGGTTTTATGAGTTTTATAGTTTAAATGTTGGGATTTGTAATCTTGATACTTATTAAGCTATTTATGGACAGTTATGGGTTATTTATGGACACATGTGGGCCGAGTCAATGACTTGGGAAATTTTGAACATAATTTAATATATATTTGAACTTCATGCTATTTTATTATGTTTAATTATTGGTTGCATATATGTCTATTTTTGGTGGGTTGATGGGTGTATGGATACATATTTCATGAGATGCAGTGGAAACAAATTGAGAAATATCAGAAGCGTTTGATTACAAACAAATTCAAAATTAAAAGTGTAGTTCCTTATGCTATCATGTTAAGTGAAACAGGGGCTACTCCTATTGAATAAATTGCTATGATGTGAGTCATAAGGTATCTGAAAAAAAATTGAGCAAATTGAAGAGGGTAGTTGGCCTAAGGTTGTGTTTAGTGACAGATTGTGCAAAAGAAAGAAGACTTGGATGCGACAAAATAACAAATGGTTTAGTAAATGGGGTATTTGCTTGAGCATGTGTCCTACAAACAGTAAAGAGATAAAAACTTTTGTTATGGATAAGTTCCACAAAATACTTGGGAGAAAGAACTAGGGAGAAAGAAGAAGTACTACATTGAAGAGTTTAACCCCACGCATAACCATCAACAAAAGGCGTACATAGAGGCTAATATTTCTTGGAAATCTAAAATTATTATTGCTTAATTAAGGACTAATTCTCATCAACTCCGTTGTGAAACAGGGCACTGGAAAAGACCAAAAGAAATGTGGGAGGAAGGAGTATGTATTTTTTGCTCCTCCAGAAAAGTGGAAACAGAAAAACATTTCATTTTAGAATGCGAGGCCTTCAAAGATAGCAGGGAAACTATGCAGGTATTCTGGCAGCTAGTTCTTGGGATAATCTATTCAGCGAAGAGTTTGTCGATAAGCTAGAAGCGGTTATTGTAAAAATTCACAAGAAAAGCGCTGAATACAAGAGCCAGATAGAGAAACAATCTGTCCCATAAGCTATTTTTAGCCTCGTGGACATTAAAAATACTTTCTTTCTTTCTTTATTTATATCTTAATATAGTTATTGAGATTATATATATATATATGAAATTTAAAATTTTGTAAATTATATATATATTATTGGTGTATTGTTTAATATGAATGAGGTGTATTATTTATCGCAACAAGGAATTGGGATATGTCCAAATGCATAGGAATTGGCATGTGTGCAAATGCACTTGTGCATGTATAGACGAACATATTAAGATTTAATGTAAATCCATTTTAACTTTGATAAATTGTGCATTCATTTGTAAATAAGAGAGTAGTTTACTAGTTTCACTAACACATTTGTGGAATTAACTTTTAAGAAATAAAATTTATTTTTTACAAGTCAATAAAAAATCAAATTAAACTATTTTATAGTTAAAATGAATTAGTTTTTTTTTTTTTTTTTTGGGTCAAAATGTATTTTTTACAAAAAAATTAATAATAAAAAAATATTTAGCATTTATTAAAATTAAATTATTTTAATATCTATCTTAAATAAAATATTCTAAAATCAATTTTATCTAAAAGATATAAAGAAAGTAACTGAAAACATTTATTTTATTTAAATTTTATTCAAAATTGTTTTTATATCTTAATACTATGGAGATATATCATATGAAATTTAAAAATTGTATATATATATTATTGGTGTATTGTTTAATATGAGTGAGGTGTATTATTTATTTGTTTAATAAGGAGTTGGCATGTGTTTATGTATAGACTCACATAGTAAAAATTAATGTGAATCCATTTTAACTTTGATCCATCATGCGTTCATTTGTAAACAAGAAAGTAGTCTTAAAACACATTTGTGGAATTAACTTTTGATCTTTCTAAATGAGAAATTAAATTTTGATCTTTATGAATGAGAAATCGTAAAGAGAATATCAAATTTTGATCTTTATGAATGAGAAATCATAAAGAAAATATCAAATTTTGATCTTTATGAATAAGAAATCATAAAGGCAATATTAAATTCTGATTAAATTTTGATCTTTATGAATGAGAAATCGTAAAGAGAATATCAAATTTTGATCTTTATGAATGAGAAATCGTCGAGAATTTTAATCTTTATGAATGAGAAACCGTAAAGAGAATATTAAATTTTGATTTTTCTAAATGAGAAATCGTAAATAATATTAAATTTACACAAAATTAGTTGAGTAATCGTAAAGAATATTAAATTTACACAAAATTATTTGAGTTAGACCATTATTGAAATGGTTGAATTCCGAAATAATGTTTTAATTGGGAACAAGATAAACGCCTTTATCACTCAACTTCCACAAGAGGAACGTCTTATTACTCAAGACAAAGGACCATACTTGTATTGAAATTCGCAAATAATGTTTAATTTTACACATGTTTCATCTCAATCAATCATCATGTGGGAGAAAGACAAACGCTTTTATCACTCAACTTCCACAAGAGGAACATCTTATTACTCAAGACAAAGGACCATATGATGTCAGCATATATTTACAATTTATTTATATTATATACCAATGCAAATCTTTTGAAAAGAAGACAAGGATAAATACCTTTATAAAGTTGTCAAAATATTTTAATTTCTAAAGTACTTTCAAAGTACTCTTGGAATGGTAGGTATATATAAATGTTAAGTATATATAAATATTACCATTTCAGTTATCAAATTTATTTTATTTTAATTTCTAAGTTACTCAATATCAATTTTTTTATTTTATTTTTTTCCTTAAACTTATTCATTTTGTTAAACTTATTTGTATTTATTTAAAAAAGATATAAGTATGTAAATTTTTTTTTTTTTTCTAATTAATTAAGTTATTAAAAGTTTTAAAAAAATCATTTTAAATTTTATATACAATTATGTTTTATTTCTATAATTAATTATCTTGATATTAATATCAAACAATAATTAATTAATTTTTATATTAATATCAAAAATTAGTTTCATAACAAATAATTATTTAAAAAATATTAAAAATTAAAATTTTCATAATTAATTATTACTATATATTAAAATCTAATTTAAAAAGCTAATATTTCTAAGATATTTTTATCATTAAAATAAATAAAATTATATGAATTATACACTTAGTAATTATATAAAATGTATCCCTAAAAAACAAAAACATCCAATAATTCAACTCAATTTTGTCTATTTATTAATTATTAATTATTATAGATATCCATATATATCTTTATTAAATCATAATTTAAAAAAAAATTATTACAATTGAATTTATTAAAAAAAATACAAATACATAAATAAAATTTTAAAACAAATCGTACAATTCTTTTACTTTTTTAAAAATTTCATTAACTAAATTTAATTTTATTAGACATTATTATAGGTGTAAACTAGTGGAATATTATTATATGTGTAATATTTTTTTTTTATCTTAATTATAATAACTTCTTACTGTTATGAAAATAACTTCTTACTTTTACTTTTATTTTTACAGCCAGATGGTAGATCCTTGAATCTTGATTCAGGGATCAAATCATTCATCTGTTCTAGATATCCGAGACCATATTTTGGCATATTAGATGGTCTCATCTTGCTGAACATTTCTGTCAATCTGGGGTCTTCATTTTCTAGTGATGGCAATTCATGCATCATCAGTACATGTTCTGACTCATGAGGGAATGGAATGTCAGAGCATTTAGGATTTGGACATGGGTTAACTGAGGTAGAAGCTGGGGCTTCTCCTGTCCTAAGATGATGATTTTCATGAATGACTAGATAGGCAAGACAACTGAGATTGACCAGGGTTTTGCACTCTGGGCAAGAGACTTCAATAGAATTAAAATTTACAAGCTGAGCAAACTCGAATAAAGAAATGTGTTTACAAGAACTAGAAACAATACTGGAGCAGGATGTATCTACAATTTCTGATTTTTGTACAAAGGGGACTTTTTGTAGGCTTCTTCAATCCTACGTCTGTCAATGGTAGATCTTCTGGGAGAGGACAGAGTGGCTAAGGATTGATCTTCATGGATGCTGGCAGAAGTAATATTCTTTGCAAAGATAGGCTTGGGGTTAGGAATGACCCAATGTTCTGGGAAATTCAGATCTTCCCACATGATAGCTTGATGTTCTACCTTCTGGTTTTTAGAATCGAGAAGAAAAACAACACTTGTTTTTGAATCTCTGCTAGGAGCATGGAGGACAGCCGGATAAAGGGTGTTTATGTGACGAAAACAACCTCTGGTCTGGATGACAATATTATTTCTTTTCTTAAGCATATCAAACCCTGAAGTCTGTATTTGAAGTTGTAAAATCTTTTCTATAGTCTCATCAAATACATAGACTGAAAAATTAGGGTAACAATCAAACCAGACAGGACCATTAGACAGTGGGGCTAAAATTCCTCCAATAATTGAATCAGTGTATTTACTATGAGTGAGGTCTCTCACAGTGGCTAAGACATAAGTGTCTAACCCTTGATGTGTGAGAGCACTGATTCCAACCTTGATGCATCCAAGATGCAGATACTGAGTTTTTAATCTTCTTGCTTCTGCCTGAAGCTGCTTTGGATCTAAAAGGGGAATGGACTGGACACAGTCTGAATTCTCTTGTATAGAACTGATTGACTCCTTTATGGATATTCTAGTGGCAGCCTTAAGATGAAAGGGTGTCACATCTGAATATACTTCTGATGCTGAAATACTTGGGATTTTCCATCGGGCAAATGGCTCATTTTCTTCATAAACTAATTCAGATAAATTCAGAACTCTATTTGAAGCGGTAACAAACATATCCCTAAGGGGATTTTTTTCAGCCTTCTCTCTTTCATCTAATTCTCTAAAAGAAATCGATTTTCTGAAAGAGTCCATTTTTCTTAAATAAAGAGAGGATGATTTTGAGTACTAGCCTTTCTTGAACCAGACAATCTTTCTGGCTCTGATACCAATTTTACGCAAGGGCTTCACTGATCGAAGCTTGCAACAACTACAACAAGCTGACTGGCCTTGTTGAGTCTCTTCTTTGTCTTTGATCTCTCAAATTCCTTTACACGAACCTACTTCTACTGTCACGCTCTAACAACCTTGGCGTCCCTAGGTGTTTTCGCGAACCTCTGGTGAACCTCAAGTGAACAAAGAGAGATAGATACTACCTCAATAGACAATATAAAGCTCAGAGTTTCAAGTACTCAAAGATGCGGAAAAAACTTCTTCTCTTTATTGATATCAAAAATTTTCATTACATGAATCTTTTGGACTCGGATTTATTTCCAAAGATCGACTATTTCAGCATTTACCAGTGATAGCTTCTCAATAGATGAGATAGCGTTCCGGAGGCTTCCTGGCTGAATACAGACTCTGTCTAAGAAATATAACACACAAACTATCACACAGACTCAAACTAATGATCTGGCCACTTTAGGTTCTCACCAGTGCTGAGCACACTAATGCGCATGCTTCTCAGATCCACTACTAGACTTGAGTCACTTCTTCGTGATGCAAGCAGATCAAGCTTAGAGCTTGCAGATGTAGAGTAGGAAGAGAGAAAACTCTGACTCTAAACACACACAAAGACTCAAACAACCGATGCTGAAAGAGTGAGCTTTACCCTCCTTATATAGGATGAGAGGGGGGACAAGCAATCAATTCGGATCTGTCAAGGACTAAGACATGGAGGAGGAATCATTGCTTTCGGGTAACGCCGAGGCGACATCCGCGCAAAGATTCCTTCTTCCGGACATAAACATGTGGGTGCCAGTGCTAGGTACAAAGTGGATGCCTTTTGGTATAGAAGGCCCATGAGAACTGTATAAAAGGAATATTTACACTGTGAAGCTTTTTACCGGAAAGCTCACATGAAAACCAGTCACTGCCAGTCTGTGACTAGACATCATTATTACACAGTGGATGTTTTTAGGGAATCCACAAAAACCACTTAAAGATTTTAATTTCTTTCTTCAAGGATTGATATACCAGGAAACCTAAATCTTTTGTAAACATGTTCATCCCAGGCTTTAGTATAAATCCTTCTTACAATCATTGGTTTGCCAAGTATGATCTGATGTTTGATCTTTGTCATAACTAGCCATTCATAATGGTGGGACATGTACCTATGGAGTATATCATAATCTTCTCTCATTGTAGGCATCAGAAATTCTTCTACGTTGCTGTGTGTAGGATGAAAACATTCAATGTTTCTTTCATTACACCAATTACAAAGACTTTGGGTATAAGATTCATAATAGACTGGATCTAATGCAGTTTTATTAACTCCATAGTCTCCCCACCAATTTTTCAACCAATTACTTTAGTGGTTCATCTGCATTATCCATGTAGGTCCAAATTTGATTTTGGTGTAATGAGTTTCACCTTTGCCATCGACATTTAATATGTTCCACCATAGCTTTTTGTATCCTGTGAAGTCATAAATAGTGTCCAGAAATATCAGAAAAGGATTATTACCTGGCCATAGTGCACTGCCGATTGTCCAACTAGGATCTCTTGTCCTATTAATGCAGAAGTATCGATGATATACTCGACTCCTGTCACTTCCTTGGGTCCATATCATACTGATATCATGAAAGTCATTTGAGAGACTTTCTTCAGCAATATGGGCATCCATCATGCTTCTTGAGTAGACCATATCATGTATCCACTTGTTCCCTTTTGGATACACCTTTCTTTCTGGTACTAAGTGTTGTAAATTTGTATGTGGCTATAAGTTTGTGTCCAACACTTTAGTACTTCTTAGTTGCCAAGTTGGTTTCCAATTGTCTCTATATTCTGACCAACTTTTATTTTCTGATATGGATCTTAGCACTTCTTGCTGCTGATTAGGATCCCATTCTGTCATTATTACCATTACTTGCTCTTCTTCTTGTTCTTGTTGCTGAATATATTCCCGGCTTAAGAAGTCTGGCAAGTGATTATTTACCCCTTTGATATGTTCATCTTTAAAATCAAAATTTGCAAAAAGTGCTTGCCATTTAGAAAATTTGGCTTCTCTGGGCTTCTTAATGTCCTTTGTAAGGACCTTTCCTAATGCTGAGGCATTAGTTCTCAGCAAAAATGGCTTATTGACAAGATGTATTGTAAATTTATCAATGAAGTTTCGGGCAGCTTTTACTTTTCTTTCAATAACAGAGTAATTTTTCTCTATTTTGTTCCAGGTTCCAGAAGCAAATTGCACTACCTGCTCGATCTTGTCTTTTTCATCCTTCTTCTGTTTTAATACACCTCCCCATCCAATGTCGCTGGCATATATTTCAACAATTTTGAAAAAACTTTCATCAACAACATACAATATAGGCAGTGTTTTTACCTTGGCTTTAATCTGTCTAACTGCTTCAGTGTGGTCTTCTGTCCAAGGTGAAGGATTTTTCCTCAATCTCTGATTTAACAGAGATTTGTCTACTACACAATCTTTATAAAAATTCCCAACATAATTCAAACATCCTAGAAATCTTTGAAGCTGTGTTTTGTCTAGGATGACATCAGGGAATTTATCTGCAAATTCCATGGCATGGCTTTGCAAAGCAATTTGCCCATTCTGGATTGTGTGCCCCAAGAATTTTATGGAGGTCTGGAATATTTCAATCTTCTTTTTACTGAGCACCAGACCATTTTGTTTGACCAACTTTATAAATATCTTGATGTGCTTAAAGTGGTTCTGAATATTTTTTGAAAAAATAAGAATGTCATCTATGTAAACAAGCAACCAATCTGCATAAGGTTTGAATATAGAATCCATAACCTTTTGAAACTTTGATGGAGCATGCTTGAGGCCAAACGGCATGACATTCCATTCGTAATGTTCGGCTGGGATACTAAAGGCAGTTTTAAACTTATCTTTCTCTGCTATTGCAACTTGCCAAAAACCAGACTTTAGATCAAATTTTGAAAATATCTTTGTGCCGGAGATCCTACCCAATAAATCACCTTTGTGCGGAATAGGATAAGTATCATCGGCAAGAACAGAATTCAGGGGCTTATAGTTTATTACAAGCCTTGGAATGCCTTTGATTTGTTCTGATCTTTTGTTGACATAGAACCCATAGCAGTTCCATGGGCTGCTGGATTCTCTGATTAGCTTTCTGCTCAATAGCTGATTTATTTCTTTTTCACAAATATCCTTGTATTCCTTATTCATTGGAATGGCTTGGATTTACAGGGCCTACCCGTATACTCAGTTTTGTAGTGTAATTCTACACAATGTTGTTTCCTGTGCCATAAGGCATTTGGTTCTTCTGAACAACATTCTTTTTCTATGACTGATTTTAATTCAGAGATTTTTCTCTGAATGTCAGGAGACTTCAGCTGCTCTTCTATATGGATGGTAGACTTAAGATCCTTGAGCTCTGTGAGTTTATTTTCAGCCTTTTTAAGTTCCTACATAGCCTATACCATGGTAGAGACCCTAGGATTTGAAACATAGGGCATGTCTATTCTTTTGGATTTTCCTTCTGAAGTAGATCCAGTTATAAAGTAACCTGCTCTATTGTTTTTCAATTTGATAGAGCCATGGGGCTCCACTGCTGCTAGGAAGACATTTCCTAAAATTCAATCAACTGGGATGTCTCCTATTGCAAATTTTAATTTTATGCAATGAGTATCAAAGCAAACAGCAGCTTTGGGAACTTCATACTGTAGGGTTTTTTCTCCTAACCCTATTATTTTCCTGGAGGCTGATATCCAGTATTTGGAGGGGATGACCTTTTTATTGAAAATATTTACATATGCACAAGAATCTAAAAGTGCAGTGAGGGAAAACATTTCTCCTTTAATACAAACATTAATCTGAACATGATGTTGTTGGTATTCTATGGCTAGAACCCTCATTTCTCTGAATCCTACTGTAGGATCCTTTTTTCCCTCAAGAATTTCAACATTGGATTCTGTAAATGGAGCATTGTGCAGTGTGTAATTTGTACAGTGGCCTGAAACAGGTTGTGCCATTTCCTGTTTTCCTTTTTCTAACTTAGCAACTTGGGATTTTAAAACAAAAATTTCAGTTTTGAGCATGTGGATTTCTTTACTCACCTCCCCCAAAGTGAGTGAGAAAACTTTGTTCTGTTGCTGATCCCGCTGGTAGGCCTTGGTATTTCTTTCATAAGAAGCTTCGAGAAAGAGAGGCTTCTTACTGGCACTTTTTCTGGCTGAAGATTTCTGTGACATAAATGTCTCCAACAATCTGTTCTTGAGATCGCCTTCTTCCATTGCACGGATCTGTGCAAAAATCTTGAGCTCATCTCCATCTGTTTGTGCCATAAGAACTTTTAGTTTAGAACTAAAATCTTCTGCGAGAGAATCATCAGATGAAGAGTCAGATTCGCCATCAGAATAACATCCACATTTACATTCTTCAAAATTTGAACAATAACAATGAGCTTGTAATTCTTCAACAAAAGAACTAGAAGAAGAAGATTCACTGCATGAATCTGAAGAGTAATCATACAGCTGTTGTTGTTGAATGAAGAGGCGAGTACAGTTTTCTGCCTTATGGTGTGGAGATCCACACTTGTTGCATTTATCCTCAGTTTTTACAACTGTCTTACCTTTATTAGGAGGCTGATATTTTCTGCCTCTTTTTTTCTTTGATTCTGCTCCATCAGGACATCTATTAGCTGTGTGGCCAGGTTTACCACATAACCAACATATGAGTTGATTTAGCTTTTCTTTCTTCTGGGTTTTCAGATGGATGTCTGAGGGCTGATAATAACACCTTTCTTTCTGGTACTAAGTGTTGTAAATCAGTATGTGGCTGTAAGTTTGCATCCAACACTTTAGTACTTCTTAGTTGCCAAGTTGGTTTCCAATTGTCTCTGTATTCTGAACAACTTTTATTTTCTAATATGGATCTTAGCACTTCTTGCTGCTGATTAGGATCCCATTCTGTCACTATTACCATTACTTTGTCTTCTTCTTCTTCTTGTTGCTGGATATATTCTCGGCTTAAGAAGTCTGGCAAGTGATTATTTACCCCTTTGATATGTTCAACTTTAAAATGAAAATTTCCAAAAAGTGCTTGCCATCTAGAAAATTTGGCTTCTCTGGGCTTCTTAATGTCCTTTGTAAGGACCTTTCCTAATGCTGAGGCATCATTTCTTAGAAAAAATGGCTTATTGACAAGATGTATTGTAAATTTATCAATACAGTTCCAGGAAGCTTTTACTTCTCTTTCAATAACAGAGTAATTTTTCTCTGTTTTGTTCCAGGTTCCAGAAGCGAATTGCACTACCTGCTCTATCTTGTCTTTTTCATCCTTCTTTTGTTTTAATACACCTCCCCATCCAATGTCACTGGCATTTGTTTCAACAATTTTGAAAAAACTTTCATCAACAACATACAATATAGGCAGTGTTTTTACCTTGGCTTTAATCTGTCTAACTGCTTCAGTGTGGTCTTCTGTCCAAGGTGAAGGATTTTTCCTCAGTCTCTGATTTAATAGAGATTTGTCTGTTGCACAGTCTTTATAAAAATTCCCAACATAATTCAAACATCCTAGAAATTTTTGAAGTTGTGTTTTGTCTAGGATGACATAAGGGAATTTATCTGCAAATTCCATGGCATGGCTTTGCAAAGAAATTTTCCCATTCTGGATTGTGTGCCCCAAGAATTTTATGGAGGTCTGGAAGATTTCAATCTTCTTTTTACTGAGCACCAGACCATTTTTTTTGACCAACTTCATAAAGTTCTTGATGTGCTTAAAGTGGTCCTGAAGATTTTTTCAAAAAATAAGAATGTCATCTATGTAAACAAGCAACCAATCTGCATAAGGTTTGAATATAGAATCCATAACCTTTTGAAACTTTGATGGAGCATGCTTGAGGCCAAACGACATGACATTCTATTCGTAATGTCCGGCTAGGATACTAAAGGCAATTTTAAACTTATCTTTCTCTGCTATTGCAACTTGCCAGAAACCAGACTTTAGATCAAATTTTGAAAATATCTTTGCACCGGAGATCCTACCCAATAAATCACCTTTGTGCGGAATAGGATAAGTATCATTGGCAAGAACATAATTCAGGGGCTTATAATTTATTACATGCCTTGGAATGCCTCTGATTTGTTCTGATCTTTTGTTGACATAGAACCCATAGCAGTTCCATGGGCTGTTGGATTCTCTAATTAGCTTTCTGCTCAATAGCTGATTTATTTCTTTTTCACAAAGATCCTTGTATTCCTTATTCATTGGAATGGCTTTGGATTTACAGGGCCTACCTGTATACTCAGTTTTGTAGGATAATTCTACACAATGTTGTTTCCTGTGCCAGAAGGCATTTGGTTCTTCTGAACAACATTCTTTTTCTATGACTGATTTTAATTCAGAGATTTTTCTCTGAATGTCAGGAGACTTCATCTTCTCTTCTATATGGATGGTAGACTTAAGATCCTTGAGCTCTGTGAGTTTATTTTCAGCCTTTTTAAGTTCCTGCATAGCCTGTACCATGGTAGAGACCCTAGGATTTGAAACATAGGGCATGTCTATTCTTTTGGATTTTCCTTCTGAAGTAGGTACAGTTATAAAGTAACCTGCTCTATTGTTTTTCAATCTAATAGAGCCATGGGGCTCCACTGCTACTAGGAAGACATTTCCTAAAATGCAATCAACTGGGATGTCTCCTATTGCAAATTTTAATTTTATGCAATGAGTATCAAAGCAAACAACAGCTTTGGGAACTTCATACTGTAGGGTTTTTTCTCCTAACCCTATTATTTTCCTGGAGGCTGATATCCAGTATTTGGAGGGGATGACCTTTTTATTGAAAATATTTACATCTGCACCAGAATCTAAAAGTGCAGTGAGGGAAAACATTTCTCCTTTAATACAAACATTAATTTGAACATGATGTTGTTGGTATTCTATGGCTAGAACCCTCATTTCTCTGAATCCTACTGTAGGATCCTTTTTTCCTTCAAGAATTTCAACATTGGATTCTGTAACGGAGTACTGTGTAGTGTGTAATTTGTACAGTGGCCTGAAACAGGTTGTGCCATTTCCTGTTTTCCTTTTTCTAACTTAGCAACTTGGGATTTTAAAACAGAAATTTCAGTTTTGAGCATGTGAATTTCTTTACTCACCTCCCCCAAAGTGAGTGAGCAAACTTTGTTCTGTTGTTGATCCCGCTGGTAGGCCTTGGTATTTCTTTCATAAGAAGCTTCGAGAAAGAGAGGCTTCTTACTAGCACTTTTGCTGGCTAAAGATGTCTGTGACATAAATGTCTCTAGCAATCTGTTCTTTAGATCGCCTTCTTCCATTGCACGGATCTGTGCAAAAATCTTGAGCTCATCTTCATCCGTTTGTGCCATAAGAACTTTTAGTTTAGAACTAAAATCTTCTGCGAGAGAATCATCAGATGAAGAGTCAGATTCGCCATCAGAAGAACATCCACATTTACATTCGTCAGAATCTGAACAATAACAATGAGCTTGTAATTCTTCAACAGAATAACTAGAAGAAGAAGATTCACTGCATGAATCTGAAGAGTAATTATACAGCTGTTGTTGTTGAATGAAGAGGCGAGTACAGTTTTCTGCCTTATGGTGTGGAGATCCACACTTGCTGCATTTATCCTCGGTTTTTACAACTGTCTTACCTTTATTAGGAGGCTGAGATTTTCTGCCTTTGTTTTTCTTTGATTCTTCTCCATCAGGACATCTATTAGTTGTGTGGCCAGGTTTGCCACATAACCAACATATGAGTTGATTTAGCTTTTCTTTCTTCTGGGTTTTCAGATCGATGTCTGAGGGCTGATAATAATGTGTATTTGGGACATACTTATAATATCCCTTTCTTTTGGATGACCGTGAGGGGGTTCTCCTCTTATTATTTTTGTTGGCAAATTTTTCTCTTTTCTGAGCCTTCTTTTCCTTTCTCTTATACTTTCTTCTTTGAACTAGGGGATCATCAATAGTGATGCCATATTTACTGCAAAAATATTTGCTGTCAGGCAGTTTAGACATCTTTTCTAAAGATTTATTCATCTTTGAACTAGTACATAGGGTTACTAGTACCTTTGTGATAATTGCATATATTTCTCCCCAAGTGTAAACTTAAAAAGGAAATTGAAAAGAATCTTGCAATTTAATAATATCAACTAATTTTGATGGCAATGCTGCAAGATAAACTTGTTTCCACAAGATATTTTTAGGATCTTTTACCAGGAAGATCCTCTGCATCTAATCTCGATGGAAATATTCATACTGGCTCATTTTCATACATTTTAAATTCATCAGGATAATTTCATTTGTCAGTTCACTTGATCTGATGCTACGATATTCTTCAATCATGTGCGATTCTGACTCCAATCATGTTATTTGTGGGAGTACCATCTGGATGAAAGCTGATATCTCCATTTTCATCTTTCAAAATTTCTTCTTCCATCTTTTTGATCAAAGCTGGAGAAGTTTCAACTTCTCACCATTTTGCCAAGGTTCCAGTGAAGCATTGAATCATAATTTTACATGTTTCAACTTTAGATTTTCCTCTGACACACATGAGCTTATATTCAGAAATCATCTGATCAATCACTTTCCTAATTTGCCCCATGCTGAGATTATCAATATTCCACTCTTTATGACATTCAGGATAAAAAGAATGGGTCTCTGGAAGTTTACCCATTCCACTAAGGTCTGGAGCAGAATATCTAGTAAACTGACTTTCTAGGGGTTCATAGACTGGAAGGACTTGAGTTTCAGGCTCTTTGTCAGATTCTTTTATTAAAGAGGCAAGAGTAGTTCTTTCTTCTGAAGGTTTTTGAGAGGACTGTGAGGACTGTCCAACTTCTTTCGGGAAAAGATGGGGAAACTTGTCAATAACATTGACAGGGTTCTGGATATGTACATTTTTTCTTCTATGCAAAAAGGAAAGGCGAGACAGGTTGTACGTCTTGGAAGGATTAAGCTTGTCAGTTATGAGGCAGTTATGTTGAAAATAACTTAACAAAAACGATGAAAAGGAGGCTATACAAACATCTTTCCTGATCCTAGTTGGAAAGTGATCACCTAAACTAGGTGGGGACCACATGTGATTTTTGTCGAAAAGTCTATTTTTAGACATATGGAGCATGGTCCAGGGGTTGCAGTATGTTATTCTTGGAGTATTGGTCATGTTGGTAAAAATAGATGGGATATATTTTTAGGTCAAAAGAAGGTCAAAGGCTGTTTTTGTTGCCTCTCTAAAAAGTATGAGTCGAATATTATTAGCTCTTATTAATATTTGGACTATAAACATTATCTTATTCTCTTGGAGCACTTCAGTTAAGTGCACAGATGTGGCACAGGAGCTGACAGAAGGAATTACGCTATTCCTGAGGGTTAAGTGGAGCTATTGCATGGATACTTCAGTTAGAACTCATGTGACAGAGTTTGGTGGAGTTGATTGAGGAAGTTAGTGGAGTTGTATTCGGTTTAACTAATCTAAACATAGTTGAGCTATTTGTATTCAGTTTAACTAATTGATACAATTAGTGAGAGTGGTGTGAATTAATTATTAATTAATTCACTAATTAAATACTCATAAATCAACTAAAGAATACATCAGTTAACTTCAGTGCATGGACAGTTTCAGTGGAGACCAGTGCAGAAATAGGTGAAAGAGCAGGTTAACTATCAGTTGTGACTATACTGTTGCTATTTGCAACACACAAATAGGTGGAGTAATCAATGAGGATTGTGCAGTTCAATCCAGGTGGTTTATCTATATAAAGAGGCCATCCCATAGCATTGAAACAGGCAATTCAGGTTGGCTATCAAGTGGCTAAAGGTTGGAGCATGAGTTTTGCTAGATCTGAAGCACATTAGTGTGTAGCAGGAGGTAGTGCGCAGAACTGCAAAGAGCTTTGTACTATGATTGTTACATGATCTCCATGACATGTGTATAATATACGAATGGTTCTGGAGTTTCAGCTTTAGCTTTCCATAAATACGTGTCCATATGTGTGAATTTTTGTGCTTTAATGTGTGCATGCAATTGACTTTATTTCCGCATGTGATGATCAATGGTGGAAGAGATTAACTGTACTCCCATGAAGCTAAAATAGTGTGCTAAATAGGAGAATCTCGGTGGATAACATATAGGTTATTCAAATTTCTACAGATTAAATATAAGACCTCTAGTAGAATAAGCTTCACTTACAATTCTACTTTCTACTTCTTCTATCTTGGTCAGAGATTCTCTGGAATAAGACTTAAGCAAAGAGGAATCAAACTGTACATTATTCAAAGCATTATTTATATCATTCACAGAAACTTGTAATCTATCAAATTGTTCTTTGACAAAAACAGTTTTGGCAACATTCTTATCAAGGCCCATTATAGCTGTGTTTGACCAGTTTTGCTGCTCACTGGATTTTTGTATTCTGCCATCTATGCCAAGGGCATTATCATCCTTTAACACCAAAGGAATGGCCTTTGCAATGTTCTGACCTTCTCCTAGGATGATGCCTCTATAGGGAGGAAAAGTAGTGGCAGTTTCAACTTTGCTACCATCAAGGGCTGACCAGGAATGCTAAGAGGAAGATGTTATGGCGTCAGTCATTAATACATTATCAGATTGTTTATTTTGCTTCCATGAATAGAAAGATATCCAATTGTTAGTTCTATCCATATAATCTTTCCACTCTTCTGACAATCTGAGTTTTTCTTCACATGAGTGAGTGAGACCAAAAGAATCGGCCTCAGAATGAGTATAAATATCCCAGTTTAGCATCTGTTTCATCCACTAGGTTTCAACCTTATGCTTCTTGCACCCATCCATAACAGTAAAGAATTTGTGCATCTCCATGACTGAAGGCTTTTTACAGTTAGATGGTAGATCCTTGAATCTTGATTCAGGGATCAAATCATTCATCTTCTCTAGATATCTGAGACCATATTTTGGCATATTAGATGGTCTCATCTTGCTGAACATTTCTGTCAATCTGGGGTCTTCATTTTCTAGTGATGGAAATTCATGCATCATCAGTACATGTTCTGACTCATGATGGAATGGAATGTCAGAGCATTTAGGATTTGGACATGGGTTAACTGAGGTAGAAGCTAGGGCTTCTCCTGTCCTGAGATGATGATTTTCATGAATGACTAGATAGGCAAGACTACTGAGATTGACTAGGGTTCTGCACTCTGGGCAAGAGACTTCAATAGAATTAAAATTTACATGCTGAGCAAAATTGAATAAAGAAATGTGTTTACAAGAACTAGAAACAATACTGGAGCAGGTTGTATCTACAATTTCTAGATTTTTGTACAAAGGGGACTTTTTGCAGGCTTCTTCAATCCTATGTCTATCAATGGTAGATCTTCTGGGAAAGGACAGAGTGGCTAAGGATTGATCTTCACGGATGCTGGCAGAAGTAATATTCTTTGCAGAGATAGGCTTGTGGTTAGGAATGACCCAATGTTCTGGGAAATTCAGATCTTCCCACTTGATAGCTTGATGTTCTACCTTCTGGATTTTAGAATCGGTGAGAAAAACAACACTTGTTTTTGAATCTCTGCTAGGAGCATGGAAGACAGCCGGATAAAGGGTGTTTATGTGGCGAAAACAACCTCTGGTTTGGATGGAAATATTATTTCTTTTCTTAAGCATATCAAACCCTGAAGTCTGTATTTGAAGTTGTAAAATCTTTTCTATAGTCTCATCAAATACATAGACTGAAAAATTAGGGTAGCAATCAAACCAGACAGGACCATTAGACAGTGGGGCTACAATTCCTCCAATAATTGAATCAGTGTATTTATTATGAGTGAGGTCTCTCACAGTGGCTAAGACATAAGTGTCTAACCCTTGATGTGTGAGAGCACTGATTCCAACCCTAATGCATCCAAGATGCAGATACTGAGTTTTTAATATTCTTGCTTCTGCCTAAAGCTGCCTTGGATCTAAAAGGGGAATGGACTGGGCACAGTCTGAATTCTCTTGTATAGAACTGATTGACTCCTTTATGGATATTCTAGTGGCAGCCTTAAGTTGAAAGGGTGTCACATCTGAATATACTTCTGATTCTGAAATACTTGGGAGTTTCCATCGGGCAGATGGCTCAGTTTCTTCATAAACTAATTCAGATGAATTCATAACTCTATTTGAAGCGGTAACAAACATATCCCTAAGGGGATTTTCTTCAGCCTTCTCTCTTTCATCTAATTCTCTAAAAGAAATCGATTTTTTGAAAGAGTCCATTTTTCTTAAATAAAGAGAGGATGATTTTGAGTATTGACCTTTCTTGAACCAGACAATATTTTTGGCTTTGATACCAATTTTACGCAGGGGCTTCGCTGATCGAAGCTTGCAATAGCTACAACCGGCTGACTGGCCTTGTTGAGTCTCTTCTCTGTCTTTGATCTCTCAAATTCCTTTACGCGAACCCATACACGAACCTACTTCCACTGTCACGCTCTAATAGCTTAAACACAGCCTCCTGCCTTCAACAGCCTTGGCGTCCCTAGGTGTTTTCACGAACCTCTGGCGAACCTCAAGTGAACAAAGAGAGACGGATACTACCTCAACAGACAATATAAAGCTCAGAGTTTCAAGTACTCAAATATGCGGAAAAAGCTTCTTCTCTTTATTGATATCAAAAATTTTCATTACATGAATCTTCTGGACTCAGATTTCTTTCCAGAGATCGACTATTTCAGCATTTACCAGTGATAGCTTCTCAATAGATGAGATAGCGTTCTGGAGGATCCTGGCTGAATACAGACTCTGTCTAAGAAATATAACACACAAACTATCACACAGACTCAAACTAATGATCTGGCCACTTTAGGTTCTCACCAGTGCCGAGCACACTGATGCGCAGGCTTCTCAGATCCACTACTAGACTTGAGTCACTTCTTCGTGATGCAAGCAGATCAAGCTTAGAGCTTGCAGATGCAGAGCAGGAAGAGAGAAAACTCTGACTCTAAACACACACAAAGACTCAAACAACCGATGCCGAAAGAGTGAGCCTTACCCTCCTTATATAGGATGAGAGTGGGGACAAGCAATCAATTCGGCTCTGTCAAGGACTAAGATGTGGAGGAGGAATCATTGCTTTTGGGTAACGTCGAGGCGACGTCCGCGCAGAGATTCCTTCTTCCGGACATAAACATGTGGGTGCCAGTGCTAGGTACAAAGTGGATGCCTTTTGGTACAGAAGGCCCACGAGAACTGTATAAAAAGAATATTTACACTGTGAAGCTTTTTACCGGAAAGCTCACGGGAAAACCGGTCACTGCCAGTCTGTGACTAGACATCATTATTACACAGTGGATATTTTTAGGGAATCGACGAAAAACACTTAAATATTTTAATTTCTTTCTTCAAGGATTGATATACCGGGAAACCTAAATCTTTTGTTAAATATGTTTGTTGTACGAATTTTTACTTTCCCTTTCCCTAAATCCAAAGCCTCCACTAAATTCTATTCAATTAAAATTTTATGTAATTGATTGAAAAATGAAATAAGCCAATTTTCAAACCCATATGTATTACCTCAGTTAACCAAGGTCATAATAAAGCAAATATTAGTTTATTAAAAGCTCGTACTCTTGCTCGTAACTAGACTACATAAAGCACATTTAATGAGATAAACCTGCATTTTCAATATGTGGACTAGTGTCCGCTCAAATGTTAAATATTTCATTGGAAAACAAGTTGTTGAATCGACAGCCTTGCATTTGGGTTTGGAGCCTTCACCGCCTTTGAAATCCCAAAATTTAATCTAAAGATTTGAAATTGGAAAAAAAATAAAATTACAACCTGAATACTCTATGTCATTTGACACTCACAGAAGAATCAGAATAAAAAACCTACCTTGACAAATGAAACACACACACAAATATATATATATAATTTAATACAAGTATATTCTCATTCATACAATACAATAACAATCCATTTTTTCAGATTTATTTAAAAATATAAAAATATATATAATTATTGAACTTTAGATATATAATTAATAAACAAATAAAACCGAAGAGTAAAGAGAAACTGTTCCTCACAACTAAAACAAAATAAACAATACAACTTCTCTTCGGAAAATAAAATAAATAAACCAATCATTTGTTTTTTTCTGAGATTTTCCACTAGTAACTTAGTCTCACATTGTCAGCACACAGTTATTAACTCACTCCATCGTAATGCACTAATAGTCAACACACAGTTATTAACAACTTCCTTACAAATCACTATTCGTCAGCAAACAGTTACTAACTCCTTTAATAAATCACTATTCCTCAACATTTGGGGTTAGGACATGGATTGACAGAAGTGGAGGTTGGGGCTTCACCCGTCCCTAAATGATGATTTTCATGAATAACTAGATCAGCTAGGCTGCAGAGGTTAACAAGATTTTTACACTCTGGACAACTAACTTCGACAGAGTTAAAATTTTAAATTTGGGCAAATTCAAATAAAGAAATATGTTTACAAGCATGAGAGGCAGAAGTAGAACAAGCAGTGTCTACAAGTTGGGGATCTTTGTACAGGGAAGACTTTCGGCAAGCTTCTTCAATCTTTTTTCTATCAATGGTTGACCTTCTGGGAAAAGACAGAATAGCAGAGGATTGGTCTTCACGAACACTGGCAGAAGTAATACTTTTTGCAGTAAGGGGTTTTGGATTTGGGATGACCCAGTGTTCTGGGAAGTTCAGATCTTCCCACTTGATGGCTTGGTGTTCTATTTTTTGATTTTTTGAATCAGTGAGAACAACCACGCTTGTCTTTGAGTCTTTGTTGGGTGTATGGAGGACAGCTGGATAAAGGGTGTTTGTATGCATGAAACAACCCCGAGTCTGTATGGCTATATTATTTCTTTTCTTCAGCATATCAAACCCTGAAGTCTGAATTTGGAGTTGTAGAATCCTATCGATTGTTTCATGAAATACATAAACTGAGAAATTTGGATAACAATCGAACCATACAGGGCCATTTGATAATGGAGCCACAATTCCTCCAATGATAGAATTAGTGTACTTATTATGAGTCAGATCTCTCACAGTGGCTAGTACATACGTATCTAGCCCTTGATGAGTTAAGGCACTGATCCCTACTCTGATGCATCCTAGATGCAAATACTAAGTTTTTAATCTCTTAGCTTCTGCCTGAAGCTATTTTAGATCTAAAAGGGGTATAGACTGGATACAGTCTGAATTTTCTTGGATAGAGCTAATAGACTCCTTTATAGATATTCTAGTAGCAGCCACAAGATGAAAAGATGACACATCTGCATAAACTTCTGAGGCAGATATGCTTGGAAGTTTCCATCTTGCAGATGGTTCAGATTCTTCATATACTAACTCAAAAGAATTTAAAACTCTACTAGATGCAGTAGCAAACATATCCCGAAGGGGATTTTCTTCAGCTTTTTCTTTTTCATCTAATTCTTGGAAAGAAATAGATTTTATGAATGAGTCCATTATTCAAATAAAGAGTATTTGCTCTTGAGTACTAACCTTTACGAACCAGATACCTTTCTAGCTCTGATACCTTTGTATCACTCCATGTCTTTGTATAGATCCTTCAGACAATCATAGGCTTATTTAGGACAATTTGGTGCTTAATCTTGGTCATTACCAACCATTCATGATGTTGTGTCATGAATTGGCATAAAATTTCAGTGTCTTGTACATGGCGAAGTTCTTTTACAGTTTTACAGGGAGTATGGAAACATTCAATCCCATTTTCCATACACCAGTCACATTTATTCTGGAAATATGACTCATAAAATACAGGATCCATGGTTGTTTTATTAATACCATAGTCACTCCACCAGTCTTGTAACCAGTCACACTATAAATTCCGTTGCATTATCCAGGTTGCACCAAATTTGAGCTTGGTGTAGTGGGTTTCATTCTTTCCATCTTTGTTTAAAAGATCCCACCACAGCTTTTTATATCCTGAGAAGTTGTAGATAGTGTCAGGAAATATTAAATTTGGGTCATTTCCCGGCCATTGGTTGAAGTTGGTCCACATCCACTCAGGATTTTTAGTCCGATTTATGACTAGATAATTGTGATAGATTCTGCGTCTATCTCCTCCTTCTGACCAGATTACTGATATGTCTAAGAAATCATTTGCTAATGGTTGTTCAGCCTCATGGGATGTTGACATGCTTTTTGAGTATATCATGTCATGTATCCATTTACTTCCTTTTGGATATACTCAGCGTTCTAGGACAAGATGCATAATATCAGTATGATTCTGTAAATTTGCATCCAGAACTTTGGTGTTTCTCAGCTGCCATGTTGGCTTCCATTCTTCTCTATATTCTGGCCAACTCTTGTCTTCTGGAATAGATTGCAGGATCTCTCTTTGGTGACTCTAGTCCCATTCAGTGACTATCACCATAACATGCTCTTGTTCTTGTGGCTGGAGAAATTCCCTACTTAGGAAATCTGGCAAGTGATTATCTAATCCTTTAATGTGTTCAACATTAAAGTCAAAGTTTGCAAATAGGGCTTGCCATCTGGCGAATTTTGCTTCCCCATGCTTTTTTATGTCCTTGGTTAGGACTTTCTGTAATGCTGATGCATCAGTTCTTAACAAAAATTTCTTATTGATAAGATGGATTGCAAACTTGTCAATAGAATTCCAGGCTGCCTTCACTTCTCTTTCTATTACAGAGTAATTTCTTTCTGTTGGGCTCTAGGTCCCGGAAGCAAACTGGACTATCTGCTTTGTTCCATCCTTCTTTTGTTTTAACACACCTCCCCAACCAATATCACTGGCATCTGTTTCAACAATTTTTGAGGAAATATCATTAGCAACATATAATATTGGAAGAGATTTTACCTTAGCCTTTATCTTTTTGACAGCAGCTGTATGAGCATCAGACCAAGGAGAAGGATTTTTTCTTAATCTCTGATTTAACAGAGATCTATCCTTTGCACAGTCTTGATAAAAATTTCCAACATAATTTAAACATCCTAAAATCTTTGGAGTTGTGTTTTATCAAGAATAATATCAGGAAACTTAGTTGCAAATTCCATTGCATGGCTCTGCAAGGAGATTTGAAAATTCTGGATCGTATGTCCCAGGAATTTAACTGACGTCTGGAACATTTCCATTTTCTTTTTGCTAAGCACCAAACCATTATGCTTGACCAGCTTCATGAAGATATGTACATGTCTGAAGTGGTCTTGGATGTTTTTAGAAAAAATGAGAATATCATATATATACACAAGTAACCAATCAGAGTAAGGTTTGAATATGGAATCCATAACCTTCTAGAACTTGGATGGTGCGTGTTTGAGGCCGAATGGCATGACATTCCATTCATAGTGGCCAGCTGGAATACTGAAGGCAGTTTTGAATTTATCTTTCTCTGCAACTGCTACCTGCCAAAATCCTGATTTGAGGTCAAATTTGGAAAATATCTTAGCACCAGATATTCTCCCTAGAAGATCTCCCTTATGAGGGATTGGATAGGTATCATCAGCCAAAACTGAATTTAGTGGTTTGTAATTTATCACTAGCCGAGGGATCCCTCTGATTTGTTCAGATCTTTTATTTACATAGAATCCATAGCAGTTCCATGGGCTATTGGATTCTCTGATCATATTTCTGCTTAAAAGCTGATTTATCTCTTTTTCACATAAGTCCCTATATTCCTTATTCATAGGAATGCCTTTGGACTTACAGGCTCTGCCTGTGTATTCAGATTTATAAGGCAATTCTACAAAGTGTTGCTTTCTATGCCAAAAGGCATTGGGTTCTTCTGAGCAGCATTCTGTCTCTATTTTATTTTTGATTTCAGAGATTTTCCTTTGAATTTCAAGGGTTTTTAACTGTTCCCCTATATGAATGGTGGACTTAAGATCTTTGAGCTTTGTTAATTTTGTTTCAGCCCTTTTGAGCTCCTGCATGGCCTGAACCATAGTTGAAATTCTTGGATTTGAGATATAAGGCATATTTATCCTTTTGTAATCTCCATTCGAGGTAGGTACAGTGATGAAGTAACCGGCTCTGTTATTTTCTAGCTTGATTGAGCCATGTGGTTCAACAACTACCAAGAAAACATTTCCTAATATTGAATCTACAGGAATGTCTCCTACTGCAAATTTCATTTTGATACAGTGAGTTTCAAAGCAGACAGCGGCTTTAGGTACCTCATATTGCAGGGTTTTTTCTCCTAACCCTATTATTTTTCTGGAGGTTAAAACCCAATACTTAGAGGGGATGGCCTTTTTATTTAAAATATTAACATCTGCACCAGAATCTAGAAGTGATGTTAGGGAGAACATTTCTCCCTTAATACAATTTTTTACCTAAACATGATGTTGTTGATATTCTATTGCCAAAACTCGCATTTCTTTGAATCCTAATGTAGGATCTTATTTTCCCTCAATAATTTCAACTTTAGATTCTGTGAAAGGTGCACTGTGCAGAGTGTAGTTGGTGCACTGTCCAGAAACAGGTTGTGCCATTACCTGTTTTCCTTTTTCTAATTTTTTAACTTGGGATTTCAGAACAGAGATTTCAGATTTGAGCATGTGTATTTCTCTACTCACCTCTCCCAAAGTGAGTGAACGAACTTTGTTCTGCAGTTGATCCCTTTGATAAGCTTTTGTGTTTCGCTCAAAAGAAGCTTCTATATAGAGCGGCTTTTTACTGACGCTCTTATGTGTTAAAAGAGAGAATCCATACAGGTGAAGATAGTTTTTAGAAGAGAGGAATAACCTGTTTCTGAGTTTATATATTAACCCAAACTCAGAAACTAACATGTTTTTGGGTTAATAAATAAACTCATAAACAACTCTTATGTGTTGTTGAGGCTTGGGACATGAAAGCTTCAAGTAATTTGTTTTTCATTTCTCCTTCTTCCATTGCTCGAATTTGAGCAAAGATTTTAAGCTCTTCTTCATCTGTCTGTGCCATAAGAACTTTTAGCTTGGAATTGAACGGTTCTTCTAGAGAAAGATCAGATGAAGATTCAGATTCATCATCAGAAGAATAATTACAATTGCAATTTTCAGAATCTAAACAAGAACATTGTAAATGGGCTTGTAGTTCTTCTATGGAAGAACTGGAAGAGGAAGATGTGATGCATGTATCAGAAGAATATTCAACAATTTGCTGTTGTTGAATTACTAAGCTTGGACATTTTTCAGTTTTGTGATGTGCAGACCCACAATTTCTGCATTTGTCTTCAAACTTTACCACTGTCTTTCCTTTATTAAGAGGCTGAGACTCTTTGCCTCTATTTTTCTTTGATTCATCATCATCAGGGCACCTGTTTGCAGTGTGACGAGGCTTACCACACAACCAACATGTGATTTGATTCATCTTTTCATTTTTATGTCTCTTAAGATGAATGTCTGATGGCTTATAATAGTGTGTCTTTGGGACATATTTATAATATCCCTTTCTCTTTGGAGATGGCCTGGAGGAAATTTTTCTCTTATCATTTCTACTGATGAACTTTTGTTGTTTCTGAGCCTTTTTAGCGTTTATTTTTGTTTTTCTTCTTTTGACAAGGGGATCATCAATTGTGATGCCATATTTGCTACAGATAGATTTACTGTTTGGCAATCTTGAAAGCTTTTCTAGAGATTTGTTCATTTTGGAGCTACTGCACACACTGACTAAAGCTTTAGTAATGATTGAATAAATCTCACCCCAGGTATAAGTTTCAAAAGGCAACTGGAAGAATTCTTGCAATTTGATAAAATCTACCAGTTTAGAAGGTAAGACTGCAAGATATCCCTGTTTCCATAGGAGGTTCTTGGGATCCTTTACAAGGAAGATTCTTTGCATCCAATCCCTATGGAAATCTTCATAGTGACTCATCTTCATGCATTTTAAGTTTATCAAAATAATTTCATTTGTGTCTGTAACAACAGACTTAGTGCCACACCAATGTTCAATGATCATGGAGGTCACAGCTCCTATCAAATTATTTGTGGGAGTGCCATCAAAATTAAAGATTACATCTCCTACTTCATCCTTTAAAATTTCTAATTCCATCTTTGAAATTAGCGCTGGAGATGTTTCTACTTGCCACCATCTTAACAATGTTCCCACCATCTTAAAGTGGGACCCGCACGTGTTTCGTAGATTGAAGTGGAAGTACTCTGCAAAAAGGTAAGGACACGTGGCAGGTGTCGCCAGGTCAACATAATTTTGTCTACGTGGCAAACGGTTCGAGGGTTTGAGAAGATAAAGCAGCAGGTGAAAGCAATGGTTAGGGGTGTGTAGAGAACAAGTTTGGGAAACAAGAGCAGAGAGCAGCCAATAGAACACGACTTCAATAATTCACTTCACAATTCAATGGCTTTTTGTCTTTTTCTTCATCTTTGCTTACCTGCTATTCCTTCGACTCCAAGTTACCCGCGCGAATTTTACCACTGAAATAAATTTAATCCCTGTCTGAATTAAACCGTCGCCAACGTGCGTTTCTTGATTTTTCAGATTTACTGAAGTTGCAGTCCATGATTGCATGAAGAAGCTCATAGTTATAACGAGTGTGGATTGTTTAAATTATCAGTCCACTGGTTTACTAATTTGGATTCTCAGTGTGAAAAAGATAGGAAGCTTAATATTAAAAGTGCATTAGAGTTTACAGCATGATCACAGAGGATATATCTAGGGTATTCAAGAAATAAGGAGAGAAATCTTGCCCATCGAGCTACTTGTGCAAGATTTGCAACGAGAAATTCGTCTCCGGAAGAGCTCTTGGCGGTCACATGGGAGGCCACACCCCCGCCTTCATCGTTGCAGACACGCTGACGGAAAATGAATGTCGGAAGATGCCCAGAGCTTCGGGTCGAATATCAATGGAGAAGAAGAATATTAAAGAGGGATTGGATAGTAATGGGAGTAATTTAATGTATGCTCTACGAAGGAATCCCAAGAGCAATTGCTGGTTTCCAGATCAGGACTACTCGTTTCTGTTGGGTCAAGGGTTCGATTCCAAACCCGTCGGTCCTTATATAATTTCATGTGATCTGCGTGCGAAAGAATTCCAAAATCTTTATGAGCATTTTGCTTTTGAAACCAATAATGAAGAAAAGGACATGGCAAAGTGTCTTGTAAGTCTTGCAAATGGAGCAAGCACTGCTCAAAGCCCACAATTCCAAGCGGCAGCTAAGGAGCCTGGATCAGGTGACCTCAAGAATCCCAACACTGGTTCCCAGCTTCTGAAATGCATCAAGAAGAAACAAAAATTCAAGAAAATTGTTGGAGACGGCGATCTTTATGATAATGGCCAGAGTAAGAAGGCCATGCACAAATGCACCACTTGCAATAAGTCTTTTAATTCCCATCAGGCACTAGGAGGCCACAGGGCTAGCCACAATAGGGTCAAGCGTTGTTTCTCGCAGATACAGGAGAAACAGAGCCAAGAGGAAAAGATTACTGGTGAGGAGCTTATTCCTGGAATGGACTCTCAACTGCCTGGCAGTTTCCACAAGCCTCGTCCAAAGGAGAAGACTAAGGATTCTTGTGTCAAAGCGAGGGATAAAACGACCACAATTGAGGTTGTTGCTTTTTCAGGGAAAAAGACTCCAACAGTCCATGAATGCTCATTCTGTGACAGGATTTTTCCTTCGGGTCAGGCTTTGGGTGGTCACAAGAGATGCCATTGGGGTGGTGCTGGAGCTTCTGACACTGTTAGTACTATTTCAAGCAACAAGGAGACCCGTATGCAGGACTCCCCTATGCAGCAGCAGCAGATGCCTGCAAGAGAGGAGTTCTTGGACCTAAGCTTGCCTCCCCCTGTTGCTGATGATTGTTATGCTCGAAACCTCAATACTTTGGGTAGTAATGCGCTGTATTCTCATGGATTTTTTAACGCCCAAAACTATAGCAACACGAAACAGGGTCAGTGAAAATAAATTCGATTTGGCAGAGGATGTGATTCAGAGTTCCCAGCGAGGGCAAAATCTTGGTTGCAATTGTAAGCCACACAATTGTGCGAAGTTAATTCCTTCTTTACAGTTTCATTACTATTCACTGAGCTTTCAGGCATCACGCGGTACCCTGATACTTTGATATATCAGCTATAACAACAATGCTTCGTCCTTTTATTTTTATTTGATTTATCACTAGATGTGGTTCACTCTGTTTTTTTTAACTTTCACTAGTTCTTCTATTAGTTAAAATTAGTTAAATTGATTTTAACTCAGATAAATTAAGTTAAATAATTATAATTTAAAATAAATTTAATCAGAATTTTTATTTTGTATGAAATTACATAACTTCTTTAGCTTGAATTAACTTAATCAACTAAGTCATACTAACTTATTTAATTAGTACAAGTTGTATTGTGATGTGAAATTACAATTTTATGTACAAATTGTGTTGTGATGTGGAGTTACAATTTTATTCTAATTTAATTTAAGGGAAAATTAAATTAGAATCTTTCTTGGTGTCATTTTCAACAAAATCTATGACTTATTATTCAATAAATGGCATATATTTCACATTAGACAAATTATATAGGTAATTCTTGAAGTTTTCTAGTTGAATAAGTGATCTTTTCAGATGAATCTGTAGTTGAGCTAACAAAATGATACAAATATTTTGTGAACATAGCAATGACCAAAACCAGATAAACAAAAAATAAATTAATTAAAATATATATACAAATTAAAATTGATTAAATATTAAAATAAAAATTATATATATGTATTAATTTAATTTTATATTTATAAATATAAGCAACCAAGTACACTATAACTAATAACCCCCAAATTTGAGCAAGAACTTAACAATGCCCAAACCAAATAAAGAAAAACATCTACCTAGAAGTTACTTCTAGTATAAGAAATGTCAAAGATATAACACTTTGATGTTTTAAATGTTATCACTCCATAAAGTCTTTTACTTTGATATTCGGAATTGACCTCCAGATGGGGATAGCGTGACATTGTTAATGTTGTATTTTGTAAAGAGAACTATTTTTGTAATATGTAAGAAAGAAAGAAAGTAAGTATTTTTAATGTCTATGAGGCTATAAAATAGTGTATGGGATAGATTGCTTTTTCATCTGGTTCTTGTATTCGGCTTTTTTCCTATGAAATTTTACAATAATCGCTCCTAGTTTCTTGACAAACTCTTGGTTGAATAAAATAATTATTTGACATAACATAATTTGTTCAATAATTTATCTAATTTATTTTAGATCACAAATCCAAAAACTTTAATAGAGAATATTTATGATAATTTTCCATTTATAGAATGTTTTACTCTCAAAAGCATAGTTTATTAGAGCTAGCCCTTCAAGTTCCATTCAAATAAATAATAGAGGTGAATTTGATGAAGTAAAAGAAAATATCCTTAGAAATGTGTTGCACTTTGACACTTCTTTTCATGGTTCATCACTAAATAAAAAACAATGTGTCAAGGGATTATTATTTTCAGCGTTTTCATATTGAAATATTTGAGCAAAGTAAATTATATAAATGGAAGGTTTTATAAAATTAATATGTTTCACAAATTTGTGTTGCCAAAATACTTCTTATTGAAGAGGTCTTTAACTAGCTTCACTACAAGTTAAATCTAGACTATAGATTCTAATTCAAATTCATTACAAGAATAATAATAATATATTTGTAAATCTTGTAAATTATATATATATATATATATATATATATAATATAATATAATATAATATAATATAATTCTAATCAAAATACATATTAATCTCGATTTCACCGTTGGTTTATTATACTTCCCTTGATTGTGTTCCTTAGTTTTAATAGGACTTCCGATTATATGATTGCATTGAAGTTTGCTATGAGCATGCACTCTCCATCTATGACATATACATATTAAATTAATTAATTAGAAATATGTAAGATATATCTGTTTATGTTTGTTTTACTGAGACAAAAAGTATAAGTATAATCGAGTAGAAAAAAGATATATTAGTTATATAAAATTAATATTGAATATAGATTAAATGATATTTTTATATTATTATTATTGTTTTTATAGATTTACAGTTGTGTAGTTGTGTAGATTATTAGTGTGTAAAATATAGTATTTATTGTTTTTTATTTAAATTTTATGAGAAGTTGAGAATGGTATAAAATTATTACGAAAATATTTTATTTCATAAAATATTTAATTTTAATTAAATTTACAAGATTTGAATAACAATTTATTAATTTGTGTATCTTATATCAACATTAAAATTAATTGGCTTAGGTGGAATAGAATAAATGGTAATGAGATGTATTTGTTAAGAAAAAATTCAATTATATTAAGAGTTGTATGGCCTATGCGTGTTGTAATCTTTGGGTGATTTTGAATGCACAAAGTTAGTATGACTCAGGTGTGATGTCATCCCTGGATTATTTTGAGTGCAGGGGGTTAATATGACCCATATGTGATGTGATCTCTGAGTATTTTTAAAAACTAAAATGCTAAAAGGAAAGAATACAAACATTTTAAAACTCACCCAACATGAAAAATAAAATCTAATTGAAAGTCAACTTAATCAAAATTTATTTATAAATTCAATTTATGTACAACGATTTCCTATGTAGTTGTCATTTGATAGCCACTCATTCACGACAATTAATAAATCATAAGCTATCTAATATTAAATGCGATGGGGCAGTATATAACCACCAATTAAATGTAATTTCGTTTAAATCTAACAATAAACATATACTACTCCACCACATTTAATATTGTATAGCTTACTATATATGACTTTCCATCATTCATAAAAAAAAAATAACGATATATTAAAGCTTACTATATATGACTTTCCCTCCTTCATAAAAGATGATGTATTAAATAATTGAGCCTCATCATCTATTTGTTATGTTAAAAATGATGCACATGTTTATATTGTATTACACTAATCATGTGTCGCATGGATTCAAACGCATTTATCGGAGCATTATGATTTCCATAAATATTTAGGTTTGTGAGGATTTCATGTAATTCATTTTCCATACCATGTGAGGGTCGTGAGGGTCCCAATTATATGGTAGCTAAATATTTTCAATACAACATCTAGATTCTTGTTGCGAATATGAATGGTCCATCCATGACATGCTTTTGATATTATTCACCCTTTTCGCTATATTATATTTTCATTATCTATGTTACATATCGCTACCGATGCCACTGCCTTCAAACTAGATCCACAACTATCACCTTATAATGATTTTGTTAACTAATCAATTAATTTGTTGCATGTTAGTTGACAGCGTAACATTTTTGTCCAGGTGACAGTATAATTTCTAACAACACGAAATGGAATCTAACAATATGAAATCTTAGAAGTGGAATATCTAAATGGAAAAAAAAATCATGGGATAGGTAATCATTTATTGTCTGGTTGTGATTAAATACTTCTATTATTTTTTCTTCAATAGAAGAAAGTTCAGGTTGTTTCTCAAATTCTCTGGAACTTCAGTAAATTCTAATGGGTGTTAGTTATATTTGAAGAAAATATAGCATTTACATTATTCTTGTGATATTTATAAACTTTAGATCTCTATTTTCTCCTCCCTTTGAGGTTCTAATGGAAAATTTATCGTTAGTCTTTTTGGTCTAGACCCTATATCCTCCCTTTGAGGTTTTAATAGAAAATTTATCATTAATCCTTTTAGTCTAGGGCTTTTAGTCTAGACCTTATATTTGATGTCTCTTTAATTGTCCAATAACCCAATTACATAGCTAAGTTCAACACGCTTATGTTTTTTTTTTCCCTGTATGGATTAGGTCCGAAAGTAGTAAGAATCCAACAAGGATATCTCTTAATTGTTGTATTTCGCTGTAATTCTATCTCATATCTTAAATGTGTTTGATATCTCTTAATGGTTGAATTTTGCTGTAATTCTATCTCATATCTTAAATGTGTTTGATATCTTTAAGTGTTGGTGAAATGGAAGAAAATGTAGTGGTACTATTGATCCATTGTTGCAATATACAAATAGTTATCATAGATTCATCTTAAGCATAGATCCATTTTAAATATGGATCTAACATGAGTGGATCAAATTTCTTTAAGTGCAAACATAAATCAGTTAATATACATCTTCAAATAGTTTATTTGAATCTGTTTTCTATATATAGATATATATGAAGTTGATATCGACATAAATTAGTTAACATAGATTTTCAAATAGTTTATTTGAATCTCTAGCTAAAATATTTTTGAAAAGTATAAGATTTAAACATTTAATTCACACATTTTTTTACTTCTAATTACTTTAGAACATATTCATTATTTTTTATTATAAACCATATATTTTTTTTAAATATTTTGTAAGCTAGGCTAAACTATATTAGATCATAAAAGAAACTTTACATAGACATTGAGCTGAGATAGCAAGCGGCGCTTAGCCAATCCTAGCCTTAGTGGTTTTCAAAATAAAGTAGGTTTGGGGCTGCCTCTTAGGAGGAAACCAGCCCCTTAATAGAGTCATACAATCATGTTTTACAAAATGTCCGTAACACATTAAAAAAAAAAAAATAGCTATAGTATGTCATGAGTTGACAAAAAACCGAAATGAACCAAGCAACTGCACAGTCATGGTGTTCCTTCATCTTCCTCTGTTGCGGGGTCCTCCAAGGTCCTCCTCCTCAATGAAGCATCCATAATCATGTGCAATGGCCTCCTCCTCAGTTGTAGGCTTGCAGGGGAGCTTCAGAGGGGCCGCGTGAATGATAGGAGCGACAATGTACTCTGCGTCTAAAACTCTGGTCCAGATTCCATCTGAATCCATGATCCAAACGTCTATCTCCTCCTCCGTTGGCTTGTGAATAGGGAGCAACTTGATTTTCCGAGGAGTGGGCATCTAAAGTGCGTTATGGTAGATTTTTTGGGGCCTCTTCTGCCCCTAGGTTCTCCGAAGTTAAGATAATCTCTTCTAGGGTGCAGTAATGCCTTTGAGTGGCCCCCCTTTCAGGGCTACCTGAAGAGGAATCTTCAATAGATTCCAGACGCTGGTCTTGGCCATGGTGATAACGCCCCGAGAATGCACCTTTATGGTTGCCCTTGATGGGATTTTGACGTTGTCGCGGGGCCATGGAGAGGCTATCGAGTAGAGAGAGGGATGTTGGGCCAAGAGTAGGGAGATGCGCAGCTTGTGTGCGCACAGCGGGGGAGCACGCCGCAGATAGAGCGCAGCAGGGAGAGGCACAGGAGGAGGGGCTTTCAACAGGGGGCACATAGCCAGGGGCTCGCAGTAGGGGTTACGTAGTAAGGATAATCTCAGAGGGAGGAGCACGCAGCAAGAAGGGCTCGCAACAGGGGGTGCGCAACAAGGGGAGCACACAACAAGAAGGGAAATGGCAGTGGAGATGCACGAGGGAAGTTGGAGCAACGACATGATTACGAGGGGAATAACAACTATGGCTCTTGAGACCGGATGGAGCAGCAAAGAGATGGTCGAATCAAGAGTTGCAGTGCCTTTTGAAGACCTGTGGCACGAAAGCAGATGCAGTGAGGAGTTGTGGCACAAACGCAGATGTGGTGAGGGATAGTCTAGGTGTGACTATATGTGATACGAAGTACGGCAAGAAATCAGGTGTGGCAAAGCACCGTTATGAATGATTGACGATTTGAGTTTCTGCATCGTGTTAGCGTTGGCGTTGCAGGGCGACGTCATCCTGAGCATGGGAGGATCTATCCTTGCACGATCTGGACGTGTCACCCGCATCCGGGGATAATCGATATTATTTTATTATTTAGAGATTTTTATTTTATTTTATAGGGGCAGAGACAAACAAATTTACACATTCCTCGTATGGAGGAGCTGTAGAATGAGCCTTCAGCAGAAATAAAGCCTAGGGCTTGATTTTCCTCTCAGGATAAGTACCCTTTTTACTAGTTTGTATGTTCGTTTTGATAATGTTTTTAGCAGTTACTCTTTTTAACTAGTTTGTATGTTCGTTTTGATAATGTTTTCAGCAGTTACTTGACTTGCAGCATATCTAGAAATTATTTTGGCTCAGTTTGGGCATTGCTAGCGAGTTTGTAACAAAGTATTCAAGGCACCTTTTACTATCTAATATGGAAGTGTTGTTGGGAAAGTGATTACCTTTGCAATTTTTTTTTCTAAAATTACAAAACTTCACAGTTATTTCAAGTCCTTATAGAATTTATATTTCTTCTCCCTACATGGTCCTCATATTCATGCTACCGAGACCTACAAGGTTCTGTCGCTGGTGATATTTTACTTGAAAATAACCCAGTGACATCTATTCTTGATCATTTTTTCTAGCATATTGTATATTTGAAAATTTTGTTTTCTAACTTATTTTTTTCAAACATATTCTATAGGTGAGAATTTCATTTTCTAACATGTTTATGTCTCAGCCTCAAAATGCTTTCATAAAATTTATCATTGTTATTCATTTTACTATTATATACAAACACTAGATATATGATGTACTGATACACTAAATACACAACTAGTCAACATATTGCAATATTGTTTACAACTGTAGGTTCATTAACCTCCCTCACCAATTTTAAATGTAAATTTATTGCTACTATTGTTGAATTTGAATGTCCAATGATTGTATGTCTACCCAACCTTCAAGCTTACTTTTTAATTAGTTGAGATAGGAAGCCAAGGTTAAAATTGTATCCATTTTATAATTTTACATTCTATACACTCAGATTTTAACCATGAAGCCATGATTTAAATCCGGCTTCATTTCCAACTTCTAAATTCCAATATTAATGCAATATATCTGTAGTACGCATCTTTAGTTTTCCTGTGCTTATCATTTCCAACTTCTAAATTCCAATATTTATGAAATATATTTGTAGTACGAAACTTTACTTTTCCTTGCCTTAAATGTAAAGCTTCAACTAAAATCTTATCATACCATTGGCACCGAGTTATGTTGTTTTTTTTTTTTTTTTAATTATTAGTAACAATGTTTTTGTTATTTTTAAGTAAAAAACAATTGACTTTAACTTAATTATGAATTTTTTAAATAGATTTTATAAAGTTTATCTTCAAAAAATATATATTATAAAATAGATATATATAATATTATATATTAAAAATTAAAAACTGTTATAATAATATAAATATCAATGTTAATATTAATGACCAAATTTCAATCAAATTTCATGAATGGTGAACATTTGATTTGATATATTAGCATTAAAATATTTTATAATTAAAATGTTATTAACAATTTTTATTGATTTGACATATTATCATTAAGTTATTTTTTTGTTAAACTATTTTACAAGTTCTAGTTAAGAAATAGAATTAAACTATTTTAAAACAAGTTTAGAAATATAGTTAAACTATTTTATAATTAAAATGAATTAGTTTTTTTTGTCAAAATGTATTTTTTACAAACTAGTTAAAATAAAGTAGTTTTTTTTGTTAGAATGTATTTTTTACAAGTCATTAAAAAATAAAATAATTAAACTATTTTATAGTTAAAAAAATTAGTTTTTTTTTGTCAAATGTATTTCTTATAGTTAAAATGAATTAGTTTTTATTGTCAAATGTATTTTTTATAGTTAAAATGAATTAGTTTTTTTTGTCTAAATGTATTTTTTACAAGTCAATAAGAAATAGATATGCAATTCATATGTTCACACAGAGTTTGAATTTAATAATAATAAAATATTCAGTATTTATTAAAATTAAATTATTTTAATATCTATCTTAAATAGAATATTCTATTTGTATTATTTATGTGTTGAACAAGGAATTGGCATGTGTGCAAATGCACTTATAGACTCACATATTAAAAATTAATGTAAATCTACTCTCTTCTTATCAGGTTTGTCTTGAAGATGCGTCTTCATTTAGACTTGAAACATCGACAAAAAATGAATAATGTGGAGATTTCAAGTTTTACATCTAAAAATCTACTCTCTTCTTAGTACGTTTGTCCTACTCTCTTCTTACAAGGTTTGTCTTGAGGATGAGTATTGATTTAGACTCGAAACTTAGACAAAAAATGAATACTGTGGAGATTTCAAGTTTTACATCTAAAAATCTACTCTCTTCTTAGTAGGCTTGTCCTGAAGATGAGTCTTGATTTAGACTCGAAACCTCGACCAAAAATGAAGACTGTGGAGATTCAAAGTTTTACATCTAAAAATCTGCACCACAGAAACCTCCAATCTATCAATGTAAATCTATTTTAACTTTTATCTATCATGCATTCATTTGTAAACAAGAGAACATTTTACTACTAGTTTCACTAACATATCTGTCGAATTAACTTTTCAAAAATAAAATGTATTTTTTATAGTTAAAATGAATTAGTTTTTTTGTAAAATGTATTTTTTATAGTTAAAAAGAATTAGTTTTTTTTTATCAAAATTTAATTTTTACAAGTCAATATTAAATAGATGTGGGATGTGTAATACTTATGTTCACGTAGAATTTGAAATTAATAATAAAAAAATATTTAGTATTTATTAAAATTAAATTATTTTAATATCTATCTTAAATAAAATATTCTAGAAATTAAATTATTCTAATATCTATCTTAAATAAAATATTCTAAAATCAATTTTAGATAAACAATATAAAAAAAAGTAATTGAAAACATTTTTTATTTAAATTTCATTCAAAATTGTATTTATATAATAATACTATGGAGATATATCATTTTTAAAAATTTTAATATAGAATTGCAATATATATATATATATATATATTGGTGTATTGACTAATATGAGTGAAGTGGGTTTGGGCTCTTGTTTAGCAGATTCTTGCAAAGGCATTTGTGCCGATGTATAGGTCGGAAGTTCGAGTCTCGGATAGCCCAAGGGTTGTTATGGTGGGCGTGGCAGTTCCTCCTAGGTTTATAGGGGTAGCTAGCTAGATTCTACCTCGTGTCACGCAAGTACGATATATATATATATATATATATATATATATATATATATATATATATATATATATATATATATATATGATTGGTGTATTGACTAATATGAGTGAGGTGTAGTTCTTCTGGGTTTGGGCTCTTGGCCAACAGCCGATGTGTAGGTCAGGAGTTCGAGTCTCGGATAGCCCAAAGGCTGTTATGGTGGGCATGGCGGTTCCTCCTAGGTTTATAGGGGTAGCTAGAGGGATTCTACCCCGTGTCACGCAAGTACGATATATAAATATATATATATATATATATATATATATATATATATATATATATATATATATATATATATATATATATAATTTCATCTTAGAAATCTATATTAAAATTTTTTAAAATGATACATCTAAATAGTATTAAGATATAAAAACAATTTTAAAGATATAAAAACAATTTTGAATAAAATTTAAATAAAAAACGGTTTTCAATTACTTTTTTTTATATCGTTTAGATAAATTGATTTTAGAATAATTTATTTAAGATAGATATTAAAATAACTTGTATTTTTTTATTATTAATTTCAAACTTTATGTGAACATAAGAATTACACATCTATTTCTAAAGTTTGAAATTAATAAAAAAAAAAATACAAGTTATTTTAATATCTATCTTAAATAAATTATTCTAAAATCAATTTATCTAAACGATATAAAAAATAATAATTGAAAACCGTTTTTTATTTAAATTTTATTCAAAATTGTTTTTATATCTTTAAAATTGTTTTTATATCTTAATACTATTTAGATGTATCATTTTAAAAAATTTTAATATAGATTTCTAAGATGAAATTATATATATATATATATATATATATATATATATATATATATATATATATATATATATATATATATATATATATATATATAAATATAATTGGTGTATTGTTTAATATGAATGAGGTGTATTATTTATCTGTTCAACAAGGAGTTGGCATGTGTGCAAATGCACTTGCACATGTATAGACTCACATACTAAGAATTAATGTAAATCAATTTTAACTTTGATCCATCATGCATTCTCTTGTTTAAGTAGTCTAGTTTCACTAACACATTTGTGG
Source organism: Pinus albicaulis (assembly GCA_034641835.2). Taxonomy (NCBI): domain Eukaryota; kingdom Viridiplantae; phylum Streptophyta; class Pinopsida; order Pinales; family Pinaceae; genus Pinus; species Pinus albicaulis. The sequence continues at coordinate 298,754,090 of CM076583.1, read as the reverse complement.
AATTAAATTTTGATCTGTCTAAAGAGAAATCGTATTATACAAAATCACTTGAATAATCCTAGAGAATATTAAATTTACACAAATCTATTGAAATAGTTGAATTCCCAAATAATATTTTAATTTTACACATGTTTCATCTCAAGCATCATGTGAGCAAGATAAAAGCCTTATCACTCAACTCCCACAATATTAAAGTCTTATTACTCAACACAAAAGACCATATGATGTCTGGCATATATTTATAATTTATTTATATTATATACCAATGCAAATCTTTTGAGACAAGGATAAATAGCTTTATAAATTTGTTAAAAGATTTTAATTTCTAAAATATATCTAAGGTACCCTTAGATTGGTAGATATATATAAATATAACTCATCACTTATCAAATTTATTTTATTTTAATTTCTAAGGTACTCAATATCAAAATTTTCATTTTACTTTTTTTCCTTAGACTTATGCAGTTAGTTAAATTTATTTGTATTTATTTAAAAAAAATATAAGTGTGTAATTTTTTTTCCTAATTAATTAAGTAATTAAATTTTAATATTTTTTATTTAAAATTTTATATACAATTATGTTTTAATTCTATAATTAATTATATTTTATAATAATATCAAAAATTAATTAATTATTTTTTATATTAATATCTAAAAATAGCTTCATAAAAAATAATTATTTAAAATAATATTAAAAGTTAAAATTTTCATAATTAATCATTACTATAACATTAATAACATTAAAAAAAATTGTTACTTCTAAGTTCAAAGAAAAAATATGGTTTGAGAAAGATCTAGAAGCTAAAAGAAAATTAAGATATTATAAGGAGGTCATCAACCCCACCCTAGAAGATCAAAAGTATCTATCTGTTTTAACTAGCTCAAAGAAGAAAATTAATATAGCCAAGATTAGAACGAACTCTCATGAGCTCCATAGTGAAACATGCCATTGGAGAGTTCCTAAAACACCATGGATGGAAAGGATTTGCCATCTCTGTGAGAATATGAACATCCAGGATGAAAATCACTTCCTCTTAGAGTGCTCCAACCACATTAGAGTTCAATTTCATAATCTTTGTTGCAATACTAACCTTCCTGGCCTTTTAAGATGTCAAAATTATAGTGAGTTCGGGAGGCTTCTCTCCAAGCTTTTTGAGCATAGGAATAAAATCTTAAATCAAACTAAATAAATCTTTTCTTTAAGTCCGATAGACCAAAGATTGGTCTCAGTGGAAGTTAACCACCATCATCATCCTCATTAAAATCTAATTTAAAAAAATAATATTTCTAAGATATTTTTATCATTAAAATAAATAAAATTATATGAATTATACAATTAGTAATCATACAAAAATAGAATTATATGAATTATATCATTAGTAATCATATAGAAATGTACTTCTAAAAGGGTCAAAACATCTAATAATTCAATTAAACTTTATCTATTTATTAATTATTAATTATTATAGATATCCCATATATACCCAATTAAATCATAATTAAAAAAAATTTATTACACTACCAATTTCTAAACTCATATTAAATCATAATTAAAAAAAATGTTACAATATCAATTTCTAAACCATTAAACTCATAAAAAATCATAATAATTTATAATTGAATTTATTAAAAATATTCAAATACATAAATAAAATTTTAAAACAAATTGAACAATTATTTTACCCTTTTACATTTTTTATCAAACTATAAAAACATTATTCTATGTGTAAACTAACGCAATAATAACATAAGAAGCCGATACTATTGCATTATTCTGGTTTAAGGTTAAAATTAAGTATAAATGTTTAATATGTTTGCTGTACGAATTTTTACTTTCCCTTTTCCTAAATCCAAAGCCTCCACTAAATCCTATTCAATTAAAATGAGATGTAATTGATTGAAAAATGAAATAAACCAATTTTCAAACCCATATGTATCACCTCTGTTAACCAAGGTCATAATAAAAGCAAATCTTAGTTTATATCACCTCTGTTAACCCATATGTATCACCTCTGTTAACCAAGGACATAAAGCGCATTTAATGAAATAAACCTGCATTTTCATTATGTGGACTATTGTCCGCTCAAATTTTAAATATTTCATTGAAAAACAAGTTGCTGAATCGACAGCCTTGCGTTAGGGTTTGGAGCCTTTCCCCACCTTTGAAGATTAGAAATTGGACAATTTTTTTACGGTGGCCAAAATAATATAACAATTTAAATACTCTATGTCATTTGGCACTCGCATAAGAATTAGAATAAAAAACTTACCTTGACAAATGAAACCCATAAAAGTGACTCACGTAAGAAATAGAATAAAAAACCTACCTTCACAAATGAAACCCATAAATCACATTTATATATTATATAAGTGTATTCTCATTAAATTAATACAATACAATGGCAATCCAATTTTTAAGATTTTTTGATAACTTTTAATATATATAACTTTTGCTATATAATTAATAAACAAATAAAACTGATGAGAGAAAAAACTGTTCCTCACAAGTAAAACAAAATAAACAATACAAGTTTTCTTAGGAAAATAAAATAAATAAACCAATCATTTTTTTTTAGGGAGATTTTCCACAAGTAACTTAGTCTCACATAACTCAGTCCATCGGAACGCACTAATAGTCAGCACACAGTTATTAACTCCCTTACAAATCACTATTCGTCAGCACACAGTTACTAACTCCTTTTATAAAGCACTATTCCTCAAAGTACTCACCCTTTAAAGTGGGACCCGCACGAGTTTCGCAGATTGAAGCGGAAGTACTCCGCAAAAACGTAAGGACACGTGGTAGGTCTTGTCAAATCAACAAAATTCGGTCTACGTGGCAAACTGTTCGAGCGTTTGAGGAGAAGATAAAGCAGGTGAAAGCAATGCTTAGGGGTGTGTAGACAACAAGTTTGGGAAACAAGAGCACAGAGCAGCCAATAGAACACGACTTTAACACTTCGTGGACATTAAAATATATATATATTTTTTTTTCTTTCTTTCTTTGCTTGCGTGCGATTCCTTCGACTCCAAGTTACCCGCGCAAATTTTACCAATGAAATAAATTTAATCCCCGTCTCCTGCGTCCCAATTAAACCGTGGCCAGCGTGCGTTTCTTGATTTTCAGATTTACTGTAGTTGCAGTCCGTGATTGCATGAAGAAGCTCAGAGTTATAACGAGTGTCGATTGTTTAAATTATCAGTCCACTGGTTTACAGATTTAGATTCTCAGTGTGAAAAGATAGGAAGCTTAGTATTAAAAGTGCATTAGAGTTTACAGCATGATCACAGAGGATATATCTAGGGTATTCAAGAAACAAGAAGGAGAGAAATCTTGCCCATCGAGTTACTTGTGCAATATTTGCAGCAAGAAATTCGTCTCGGGAAGAGCTCTTGGCGGTCACATGGGAGACCACGCCCCCGCCTTCATCGCTGCAGACACGCTCACGGAAAATGAATGTCGGAAGAGGCCCAGAGCTTCGGATCGAATATCAATGGAGAAGAAGAATATTAAAGAGGGATTGGATAGTATGGGAGTAATTTAATGTATGCTCTGCGAAGGAATCCCAAGAGCAGTGGGCGGTTTCCAGATCGGGACTACTCGTTTCTGTTGGGTCAAGGGTTCGATTCCAAACCCGGCGGTTCTTCCATAATTTCATGTGATCTGCGTGGAAAAGAATTCCAAAATCTTTATGAGCATTTTGCTTTTGAAACCAATAATGAAGAAAAGGACATGGCAAAGTGTCTTGTAGGTCTTGCAAATGGAGCAAGCACTGCTCAAAGCGCACAATTCCAAGCGGCGGTTAAGGAGCCTGGATCAGGTGACCTCAAGAATCCCAACTGGTTCCCAGCTTCTGAAATGCATCAAGAAGAAACAAAAATTCAAGAAAATTGTTGGAGACGGCGATCTTTATGATAATGGCGAGAGTAAGAAGGCCATGCACAAATGCACCACTTGCAATAAATCTTTTCATTCCCATCAGGCACTAGGAGGCCACAGGGCTAGCCACAATAGGGTCAAGCGCTGTTTCTCGCAGATACAGGAGAAACAGAGCCAAGAGGAAAATATTACTGGTGAGGAGCTTATTCCTGGAATGGACTCTCAGCTGCCTGGCAGTTTCCACAAGCATCGTCCAAAGGAGAAGACTAAGGATTCTTGTATCAAAGCGAGGGATAAAACGACCACAATTGAGGCTGCTGCCTTTTCAGGGAAAAAGACTCCAACAGTCCATGAATGCTCATTCTGTGACAGGGTTTTTCCTTCGGGTCAGGCTTTGGGTGGTCACAAGAGATGCCATTGGGGTGGTGCTGGAGCTTCTGATACTGTTAGTACTATTTCAAGCAACAAGGAGACCCCTATGCAGGACTCCCCTATGCAGCAGCAGCAGATGCCTGCAAGAGAGGAGTTCTTGGACCTAAACTTGCCTCCCCTTGTTGCTGATGATTGTTATGCTCGAAACCTCAATACTTTGGGTAGTAATGTGCTGGATTCTCATGGATTTTTTAACGCCCAAAACCGCAGCGTTCCTCACCTGCGGTCTCGTTTGACGGTCATGCGCAACACGAAACAGGGTCTGTGAAAATAAATTCGATTTCGCAGAGGATGTGATTCAGAGTTCCCAGTGAGGGCAAATCTTGGTTGCAATTGTAAGCCAGACAATTGTGCGTAGTTAATTCATTCTTTACAGTTTCACTACTGTTCACTGAGCTTTTAGGCATCACGCGGTACCCTTTTTTTCAGTATGAAAAATACCCTGGTTTATATAATGTACCAGGAACAACCAAAACAAAGACTTTCGCCACTTGTATAACAATGAACTTCCACTCCCTTGAAACTAAGACTGTATATCACGCCCCAAGAAAGGCCCAGAAAAAGACAGAAAGAAATTCTTCTGCCTAGCGCTAACAAAAAGAAACAACAATGTTTTACTGAAGAAAAAACTACTAAGTAAAAACTGTATACTAATAATACAGCCTTCCAAGATCACACAGCTCTTAAATGATCGAGACAGAGCCCTCCGCCTGAAGACCTTGTGCATTAAAAAGCTGGTAGTTCATCTTTCCAGAGGCATCCTTCAACCCTTGCTTTGATAAATAATCTGCAACAGTGTTCTTTTCACGATAAATATGCTGAGAATTAATACCTGTAAAAGCTGATTTTAAAATCTCAAAAGCTGATTTTAAAATCTCAATTCTGCGGAGCCAATGAGAGAGCGGGCCCAAGTTAATAATTGCATTGTGATTCAGGTGGTCTATCAGGACCTTTGAATTACCCACGATCCAGATGTGTTCTTCGCCAAGAAAAGAAGCCCACCACATAAGGCCCCATAAAGCCATTATTTCCGCTTTCATATTTGTCCCAAATCCACCATTCCAGAACAATTTATAATGACATCCTGTAGAAATACGCAGCCAAACTCCACAACCACATAAAGAATTCTGAGATGCACCATCAAAATATCCCACTGGATATTGAAACTGAAATGGAATAAGTCTTTTTGATAGATCTTTAGTGGACTTCTCCATTCGACTTATGCTGGCCCATTCTATATATATTTTGTTTGCAATGTCTGCCAGATTCACGCATCGACCCTCAAAAATTTTCTTGTTTCTCCCACACCATAGATGCCAATGAAAAAGGAAATCACGCGGTACCCTGATACTTCGATATATCAGCTATAACAGCAATGCTTCATCCTTTTATTTTTATTTGATTTATCACTGATGTAGTTCAAGTCCAAGCTCTATTCTTTGACCTTTTATCGTCTATTACTTAAAATAAGTTAAAATCAGTTAAATTGATTTTAACTTAGATGAACTAAGTTAAATAATTACAATTTAAAATAAACTCAATCGGAGTTTTTATTGTGTATGAAATTACATGACTTAAATTAAATTTCAACTCGAATTAACTTAATCAATTAAATTATACTTATTTTATTTAACTCGTACAAATTGTAGTGTGATGTGGAGTCACAATTTTATTTTAATTTAATGCAAGGGAAAATTAAATTAAAATCTTTCTTGGTGTCATTTTCAACAAAATCTACAACCTATTATTCAATAAATTGCATATATTTCACTTTAAACAAAGTATATAGATCATTCTTGAGGTCAAGTTTTGTAGTTGACTAAGTGATCCCTTCAGTTTTGTAGTTGAGTAAGTGATCTCTTTAAGTGACTTTGTAGTTGAGCTAACAAGATGATACAAATATTTTGTGAACATAGCAATAACCAAAACCACATAAACAAAAAATAAATAAATTAAAATATATATACAGCTTAAAATTTATTAAATATTAAATAAAAATTATATATATGTATTAATTTAATTTTATATTTGATAAATATAAACAACCATGTACTCTATAATGGATAACCCCCAAAGTTGAACTAGAACCTAACAATGGAAAATCACATGCCCAAACCAAATAAAGAAAAGCATCTACCTAGAATCCCATACTTCTAGTATAAGAAATGCCAAAGATATAACACTTTGATATTTTAAATGCTATCACTTCATAAATTCTTTTACTTTGATATTTGGACCTTTGGATGGGATAGCTTGACATTGTTAATGTGGTGCTTTGTAAAGGGAATTGCTTTTTTAATATGTAAGAAAGAAAGAAAGAAAGTATTTTTAACGTCTATGAGGCTAAAAATAGTTTATGGGACAGATTGCTTTTTCATCTGGCTCTTGTATTCGATCTTTTTGTTGTGAAGTTTTAAAATAACCTCTTCCAGCAACTCGACAAACTCTTAGCTGAATCAAACGCTTACTTGACATAACATAATTTGTTCAATAAATTATCTAATTTATTTTAGATCACAAATCCAAAGGCTTTAATAGAAAATATTTATAATAATTTTCAATTTATAGAATATTTCACTCTCAAAAGCATAGTTTATTAAAGCTAGCCCTTCAAGTTCCATTCTAGTCACTGATAGAGGTGAGTTTGATGAAATAAAAGAAAATATCCTTAGTAATGTGTTGCACTTTGACACTTCTTTTCATGATTCATCACTAGATAAGAAACAATGTCCTTGAGAATGGGTGTCAGGGATTATTATTTTCACTGATTTCATGTTAAAATATTTGAGCAAAGTAAATTATATGAATGAAAGGTTTTATAAAATTAATATGTTTCACAAATTTGTGTTGCCAAAGTACTTCTTAGTGAAGAGATTTTTAACTAGCTTCAATACAAGTTAAATCTAAGCTATAAATTTAAAAACTAATTCAAATTCATTACAAATATATTTAAATAATAATAATAATAATAATATATTTGTAAATCTTGTAAATTATATTTAACTGTATATTATATAAAATATTATATATATATATATATATATATTATATAAAAAATTAGGTAACAATTCTAATCAAAATACATATTAATCTCGATTTCACCGTTGGTTTATTATACTTCCATTGATTGTGTTCCTTAGTTTTAATAGGACTTTCGATTATATGATTGTTTGCTATGAGAATGCACTTCCCATCTATGACATAATAATATTAAATTAATTAATTAGAAATATGTAAGATATATATGTTTATATTGTTTTACTGTGTTCCTTAGTTTTAATAGGACTTTCGATTATATGATTGTTTGCTATGAGAATGCACTTCCCATCTATGACATAATAATATTAAATTAATTAATTAGAAATATGTAAGATATATATGTTTATATTGTTTTACTAAAAAGTATAAATATAATCGAATAGAAAAAAGATGTATTAATTACATAAAATTAATATTGAATATAGATTAAATGATATTTTTATATTATTATTATTATAGATTTACAATTGTGTAGATTATTTAGTGTGTAAAATTTAGTATTTATTGTATTTTTTTTTTAATTTTATGGGAAATTGAGAACGGTATAAAATTATTATGAAAAATATTTTATTTCATAAAATATTTAATTTTAATTAAATTTAAAAGATTTGAATAACAATTTAATATTAATAAATTATTAATTTATGTATTTTATATTAAAATTAAAATTAATTGGCTTAAGTGACATAGAATAAATGGTGATAAGGTGATTTGTTAAGAAAAAAATCAACTATATTAAAAGTAAATTGTATGGCCATGCATGATGTAATCTTTAGGTGATTTTGAGTACACAAAGTTAATATGACCAAGATGTAATGTCATCCTTGGATTATTTTGAGTGCAAGGGGTTAATATGACCCAAATGTGATGCTATCTCTAAGTAATTTTAAATACTGAAATGCCAAAAGTTAAGAATACAAACATTTTAAAACTCACTCAACATGAGAAATAAAAAACTAATTTAAAAACTAAAATGCCAAAAATTAAGAATATAAACATTTTAAAACTCACCCAACATGAGAAATAAAAAACTAATTGAAAGTCAAATTAATCAAAATTTCTTTATAAATTCAATTTATGTACAACGATTTCGTATGTAGTTGTCATTTGATAGCCACTCATTCATAGAAGATGATGTATTAAATAATTGAGCCTCATAATCCATTTGTTACGTTAAAAATGATGCACATGTTTATATTGTATTACACTAATTGAATAGGTCTTGCTTCCAGGGATTCCGAGTGTTATCAATCAGTGTGAGGTCGATCAAAAGTTAGGGTTTCTTGCGCGAGGGGTCCGACGGCTGCCTCGTTGCTGCGGCCCCCTCAACATCTTTCGCGGTCCATCTTTTGCTCGTGGCATAGTATCTATACGACAGGTTGTTTCTTGTTGCGGTTGTTGTTTGTCTGACTCTTTCTCAGATATCTAGCTATTGCATTAGATGTGGCATGCCCTTTTTGCATTGTTTTTTTTTAGTTTTCTTTGCCAGGGTTCAGTGGTCGTCTCACCACTGCGGCCCCATCAACATCCTCGGCGGCTCACTCTTTCTGCGACGGGCTCTTAGTTACTTCGCTTCTTGCAGTGATCTGACGGTGGACCTGTTCCTTCTCGGTTTCCCTGTTGCTGATCATGGATGTGGCGTGCTAAGTTTTTTTTGGTGGCTGGCCAATGCAGCCCCTCTTCACCGCAGATATTTGATTTGTTGGGATACTTTTTGTGGATGTTGTTCATGGGTATGGGCTGGTGCTTCGGATGCCCTCGTTTGTTGCCACTATTTGCTTGTTCAATAGGTTTTGGGGCAGGTGATGTTTTCCTCCGGGTTTCTGGCTTTGTGCCTTTTCAGCTCTTTCCTGGGGTAGTTGTTGATGTGCCTTGCATGGTTTTGCCCATTCTGAAGCTTTATGTGGATCCTTTATGGGTTTGATGGGCCTTCGGGCTTGGTTTATATTGCTTTATTTCAGTTATTATTGTGCAGATGTATGTACCCACAGTGTTTTGGGTTCACGTTTTTGGAGTGATTCTCTTTATTTTGATTCATGAAATTTTTTCTATAGACCATATGCTATATGCATGTTTATGTAACATCTTTTTATCTAACAGAAAATTGTTGTTTTCTTTTGAAGAAAAAAATAAAAAATAAAATAAATAAAATAAAAAATAAAAATATTGTATTACACTAATCATGTGTCGCATGGATTCAAACACATTCATCAGAGCATTATGATTTCCATAAATATTTAGGTTTGTGAGGATTTCATGTAATTCATTTTCCATACCATGTGAGGGTCATGAGGGTCCCAATTATATGGTAGCTAAATATTTTCTATACAACATCTAGATTCTTGTTGCGAATATGAATGGTCCATCCATGACATGTTTTTGATATTATTCACCCTTTTCGCTATATTATATTTTCATTATCTATCATTGCCTTCAAACTAGATCCACAACTATCACCTTATAATGATTTTGTTAACTAATTAATTAATTTGTTGCATTTTAGTTGAGAGCGTAACATTTTTGTCTAGGTGACAATATAATTTCTAACAACGCAAAATGGAATCTAACAAGATGAAATCTTAGAAGTGGAATATCTGAAGGGAAAAAAAAAATCATGGGATAGGTAATCATTTATTGTCTGGTTGTGATTAAATACTTCTATTATTTTTTCTTCAATAGAAGAAAGTTCAGGTTGCTTTTCAAATTCTCTGGAACTTGAGTAATTCTAAGGTGTTAGTTATACTCGAGAAAAATATAACATTTACATTATTTGTGTGATATTTATAAACTCGAGATCTCTATTTTCTCCGCACTTTGAGGTTCTAATGGAAAATTTATCGTTAGTCCTTTTGGTCTAGACACTATATTTGATGTCTCTTTAATTGTCCAATAACCCAATTACATAGCCTCCCACTCTGAGATCAAATCTCCTGGATGAGTTCAACACGCTTGTGTTTTTTTTTTCTGGGGTAGATTAAGTCTGAAAGTAGTAAGAATCCAACAAGGATATATCTTAATTGTTGTATTTTTCTGTAATTCTATCTCATATCTTAAATGTGTTTGATATCTTTAAGCCTTAGTGAAATGGAAGAGCAATGTAGTGGTACTATTGATCCATTATTGCAATATAAAAATAGTTATTATAGATTTATCTTAAGCATAGATCTATTTTAAATATGGATCTAACATGAATGAAGGGATCAAATTTCTTTAAGTGAAAATATAAATTAGTTAACATACATCTTCAAATAGTTTATTTGAATCTGTTTTCTATATATACATATATATGAAGTTGATATCGACATAAATTAGTTAACATAGATCTTCAAATAGTTTATTTGAATCTCTAGCTGAAATATTTTTTAAAAGTATAAGATTTAAACATTTAATTCACACATTTTTTTACTTCTAATTACTTTACAACATATTCATTATTTTTTTATTATAACCCATATTTTTATTTTTATTTTGTTTTGTAAGTTAGGCTAAACTATATTAGATCATAAAAGAAACTTTACATAGGCATTAGGCTGAGATGGCAAGTGGTGCTTAGCCAATCCTAGCCTTGGTGGTTTTCAAAATAAAGCAGGTTTGGGGCTGCCTCCTAGGAGGAAACCAACCCCTTAATAGAGTCATACAGTCATGTTTTACAAAATGTTCCATAACACATATAAAAACAAAATATCTATAGTATGTCACGAGTTGACAAAAAATCGAAATGAACCGAGCAACCGCGCAGTCATGGTGTTCCTTCATCTTCCTCTATTGCGGGGTCCTCCTCCTTAATGAGGCATCCATAATCACGTGCAATGGCCTCCTCCTCAGTTGTAGGCTCGCGCGGGGGCTTCAGAGGGGCCGCGTGAATGATAGGAGCGACAGGGTACTCCACATCTAAAACTCTGGTCCAGACTCCATCTAAATCCATGATCCAAACGTCTATCTCCTCCTCCGCTGCCTCATGAACATGGAGGAGCTTGATTTTCCGAGGAATGGGCATCTCACAGTGCGTCATGGTAGATTTTTTGGGGCCTCTTCTGCCCCTGGGCTTCTCCAGAGTTAAGATAATCTCTTCCTGGGTGCAGTCATGCCTTTGAGTAACCTCCCTTTCGTGGCTACCCGAAGAGGAATCTTCAATAGATTCCAGACGCTGGTCTTGGCCACGGTGATAGTGCCTCGAGAACGCACCTCTATGGTTTCCCTTGATGGAATTTTGATGTTGTCGCGGGGCCATGGAGAGGCTATCGAGCAGAGAGAGGGATGCTAGGCTAAGAACAAGGATATGTTGGGCAAAGAGTAGGGAGATGTGCAGCTTGTGTGTGTGCAACGGGGGGTGCGCAGTGGGGGAGCACGCTGCGGATAGAGCACAGCAGGGAGAGGCACAAGAGGAGGGGCTTTCAACAAGGAGCGCATAGTCGGGGGGCTCGCAGCAGGGAGCGCGTAGCAAGGAGAATCTCAGAGGGAGGAGCACGCAGTGAGAAGGGCTCGCAACAAGGGGTGCGCAACAAGGAGAACGCACAACAAGAAGGGCAATGGCCATGGAGATGCGCGAGGGAAGTTGGAGCAACGACATGATGATGAGGGGAATAACAACTGTGGCTCTTGAGACTGGATGGAGCAACAAAGAGATGGTTGAATGAGGAGCTTCAGTGCCTTTTAAAGACCTATGGCACGAGCGCAGGTGCGGTGAGGGACAGTCCAAGTGTGACTGTATGTGATACGAAGTATGGCAAGAGATCAAGTGTGGCAGAGCATTGTTATGAATGATTGACGATTTGAGTTTCTGCATTTTATTAGAGCTGGCGTTGCATGGCGACGTTAGCTTGAGCATGGGAGGATCTATCCTCGCACGATCTGGACGTGTCGCCTGCATTCGGGGATAATCAATATTATTTTTTTAATTTAGAGCATTTTTTATTTATTTTGTAGGGGCAGAGATAGACAAATTTACACATCCCTCATATGGAGCTATAGAATGAGCCTCCTAGCTAAATAAGATGAGATTGGATTGGACTGGTGTGAATGAAAACAAGTAAACCTCCTCGCAATTGAACAACAAGATTCACTTACCAGTATTTTTTTCAAAACCCTCAGTGGAAATAAAGCCTAGGGCTTGATTTTCCTCTTAGGATAAGTACCCTTTTTACTAGTTTGTATGTTCGTTTTGATAATGATTTCAACAGTTACCCTTTTTACTAGTTTGTATGTTCGTTTTGATAATGTTTTCAATAGTTACTTGACTTGCAACATATCTAGAAATTATTTTGGTTCAGTTTGGGCATTGCTAGCCAGTTTGTAACAAAGTATTCAAGGCACCTTTTACTATCTAATATGGACGCGTTGGACATGTTGTTGGGAAAGTGATTATCTTTGCAATTTATTTTTTCTAAAATTACAAAACTTCACGGTTATTTCAGGTCCTTATAGAATTCCTATTTCTTCTCCCTACATGGTTCTCATATTCATGCTACTGAGACCTACAAGGTTCTGTGGCAGGTGATGTTTTAATAAAAAATGACCAAATGACATCTATTCTTGATCAGCATATTGTATATTTGAAAATTTTGTTTTCTAACCTATTTTTCCAAACATATTCTATATATGAGAATTTCGTTTTCTAACATATTTATGCCATCCTCAAAATGATTTCATAAAATTTATCATGGTTATTCATTTTACTATTACATACAAACACTAGATATATGATGTACTGGTACGCTAAATGCACAACTAGTCAACATAAAGGAGGCTTCCTCTCAATCCTTCCAAGCATGTAACCTATATTTTTTTTTATTAATGTTCTCAAAACACCATTTGCAATATTGTTTGCAACGGTAGGTTCATTAACCTCCCTCACCAATTTTAAATGTAAATTTATTGCTATCATTGTTGAATTTGAATGTCCAATGATTGTTTGTCTACCTAACCTTGAGGCTTACTTTTTAATTCGTTGAAATGGGAAGCCAAGGTTAAAATTTTATAATTTTATACACTCACATTCTAACCATTAAGCCATGATTTAAATCCGGCTTTATTTCCAACTTTTAAATTCCAATATTTATGCAATATATCTGTAGTACGCATCTTTACTTCTCCTTTGCTTATCATTTCCAACTTCTAAATTCCAATATTTATGAAATATATTTGTAGTACGAAACTCTACTTTTCCTTCGCTTAAATGCAAAGCTTCAACTAAAATCTTATTATACCATTGGCAACTAGTTATATTGTTTTTTTTAATTATTAGTAACCATGTTTTTGTTATTTTTAAGTAAAAAACAATTGGCTTTAACTTAATTATGAATTTTTTAAATAGATTTTATAAAGCTTATTTATTATAAAAAAATTAAATAAATTTTATAAAAAAATATATATTATAAAATAGATATATATAATATTATATATTAAAAATTAAAAACTAAAACAATATATATCATTCAGCATCATAGTAATATGAAAAGATCTCCATTTTTGTGAGAATATGAACATCGAGGATGAAAATCACTTTCTCTTAAAGTGTCCCGGGTACAACCACATTAGAGCTCAATTTCTTAATATTTGTTGCAATACTCACATTCCTAGCCTTTTAAGATGTCAAAATTATAGTGAGCTGGGAGGCTTCTCTCCAAGCTTTTTGAACATAGGAACAAAATCTTAAATCAAATTAAATAACTCTTTTCTTTAGGATTGGTCTCAGTGGACCTTAACCACCACCACCACCACCACCACCATCTTCATCATCATCATCAATGTTAATATTAATGACCAAATTTCAATCAAATTTCATGAATTGTGAATATTTGATTTGACATATTAGCATTAAAATATTTCATAATTAAAATGTCATTAACAAATTTTATTGATTTGACATATTATCATTAAGCTATTTTATAGGTAACGTATTTTACAAATTCTATTTAAGAAATAAAATTAAACTATTTTAAAACAAGTCCACAAATATAATTAAACTATTTATAATTAAAATGAATTAGTTCTTTTTTGTCAAAATGTATTTTTTACAAACTATTTTATAGTTAAAATAAAGTAATTTTTTTTTTGTTAAAATTTATTTTTTATTAGTCAATAAGAAATAAAATATAATTGTGAATATTTGATTTAACATATTAGCATTAAAATATTTCATAATTAAAATGTCATTAACAATTTTTATTGATTTGACATATTATCATTAAGCTATTTTATAGTTAAACTATTTTAAAAGTTCTATTTAAGAAATAGAATTAAACTATTTTAAAACAAGTCCAGAAATATAATTAAACTATTTTATAATTAAAATGAATTAGATTTTTTTGGTCAAAATATATTTTTTATAAACTATTTTATAGTTAAAATAAAGTAATTTTTTTTTGTCAAAATGTATTTTTTATTAGTCAATAAGAAATAAAATATATTTTTTACAAGTTAATAAAAAATAAATTAAACTATTTTATAGTTAAAATAAATTAGTTTTTTTTGTCAAAATGTATTTCTTATAGTTTAAATGAATTAGTTCTTTTTGTCAAAATGTATTTTTTATAATTGAAATGAATTAGTTCTTTTGTGGAAATGTATTTTTTACTAGTCAATAAGAAATAGATGTGCAATTCATATGTTCACATATTTATTAAAATTAAATTATTTTAATATCTATCTTAAGTAGAATATTCTAAAATCAATTTTATCTAAATCATATAAAAGTAATTGAAAACATTTTTTTATTTAAATTTCATTCAAAATTGTTTTTATATCTTAATACTATGGAGATATATCATTTTTAAAATTTTGAATATAGAATTGGAATATGTGTGTGTGTGTGTGATTGGTGTATATATATATATATTATTGTTGTATTGTTTAATATGAGTGAGGTGTATTATTTATCTATTCAACTAGGAGTTAGCATATGTGCAAAAGTAGCTGCGCATGCATAATTCTTATGTTCATATAGAATTTGAAATTAATAATTAAAAAATATTCAGTATTTATTAAAATTATGTTATTTTAATATCTATCTTAAAAAAATATTTTAAAATCAATTTTAATATGACTGAGATGTATTATTTATCAGTTCAACGGGGAGTTGTGCAAATGCAAGAGTTGGCATGTGTGCAAATGCACTTGCCCATCTATAGATTTGCATATTAAGAATTAATGTTATAATTAAAATAAATTAGTTTTATTTTTTGTCAAAATGTATTTTTATAGCTAAAACGAATTAGTCTTTTTGTCAAAATGTATTTTTTACAAGTCAATAAAAATTTATGTTATAATTAAAATAAATTAGTTTTTTTTGTCAAAATATATATTTTATAGCTAAAATGAATTAGTTTTTTTTCTCAAAATGTATTTTTTACTAATCAATAAGAAATAGATGTATAATTCTTATGTTCACATAGAGTTTGAAATTAATAATAAAAAAATATAAGCTATTTTAATATCTATCTTAAACAAAATATTCTAAAATCAATTTATCTAAACTATATAAAGAAAGTAATTGAATACATTCTTTTTATTTAAATTTTATTCAAAATTGTTTTTATATCTTAATACTATGGATATATATCATTTTTAAAAATTTTAATATAGATTTCTGAGATGAAATTATATATATATATATATATATAATTGGTGTATTGTTTAATATGAATTAGGTGTGTTATGTTTTTGTTCAACAAGGAGTTGGCATGTGTGCAAATGCACTTGCACATGTATAGACTCACATAATAAGAATTAATGTAAATCCATTTTAACTTTGATCCATCATGCATTCTCTTATTTAAGTAGTCTAGTTTGACTAACACATTTTCACAAGATTAAAGTCTTATTACTCACCTTTATAAATTTGTCAAAAGATTTTAATTTCTAAAGCATATCTAAGGTACCCTTGGATTGGTAGATATATATAAATGTCACCATTTCCGTTATCAAATTTATTTTATTCTAATTTCTAAGGTACTGAATATCAACTTTTTCATTTTACTTTTTTCATTAAACTTATGCAGTTGGTTAAACTTATTTGTATTTATTTGAAAAAAAAACTTAAGTATGTAAGTTTTTTTTTCTAATTAATTAAGTAATTAAAAATTAATATTTTTCCATTTTAAATTTTATTTACAATTATGTTTTAATTTTTTAATTAATGATATTTTATACTAATATCAAAAATAATATCAAAAAAATTAATTATTTTTTATATTAATATCAAAAAATAGTTTCATAAAAAATCATTATTTAAAATAATATTAAAAGTTAAAATTTTCATAATTAGTATTACTATATATATTAAAATTTAATTTTAAAAAGGTAATATTTCTAAGATATTTTTATCATCAAAATAAATAGAATTATATGAATTATACAATTAGTAATCATACAAAAATTGAATTATATGAATTATGTCATTAGCAATTATATAGAAATGTACCGGACCAAAACATCCAATAATTCAACTAAAATTTGCCTATTTATTAATTATTAATTATTATAGATATGCTATATATACCCAATTAAATCATAATTTAAAAAAAAAATTGTTACACTACCAATTTCTAAACCCATATTAAATCATAATTAAAAAAAAAAAATTTGTTACCAATTTCTAAACCTTTAAGCTCATAAAAAATCATAATAATTTATGATTTAATTTATTAAAAAAAATTCAAATACATAAATAAAATTTTAAAACAAATTGAACTATTATTTCACCTTTTTAAAAATTTCATCAAACTATAAAAGTGTTACCAACAAAATTTAATTTTATTAAACATTATTCTATGTGTAAACTAACCGAATAATAACATTATTAGTTTTATCTTAATTTTAATAATTTCTTACTTTTATTTGCATAGGAAGCAGATACTATTACCTTACACTTACATTACACTGGTTTAATGGTAAAATTAAGTATAAATGTTTAATATATTTGTTGTACGAATTTTTACTTTCCCTTTCCCTAAATCCAAAGCCTCCACTAAATCTTATTCAATTAAAATTATATGTAATTGATTGAAAAATGAAATAAGCCAATTTTCAAACACATATGTATCACCTCTGTTAACCAAGGTCATAATAAAAGCAAATCTTAGTTTATTAAAAGCTCGTAACTACAATACATAAAGCACATTTAATGAAATAAACCTGCATTTTCAATATGTGGACGATTGCCCGTTTAAATTTTAATATTTCATTGGAAAACAAGTTGCTGAATCGACAGCCTTGCATTAGGGTTTGGAGCCTTTCCCCACCTTTGACACTCCAAACTTTAATCTGAAGATTAGAAATTGGACAATTTCTTTTACGGTGGCCAAAATAATATAACAATTTAAATACTCTATGTCATATGGCAATCACATAAGAATTAGAATAAAAAACCTACCTTGACAAATGAAACCCATAAAAGTGACTCACGTAGGAAGTAGAATAAAAAACCTACCCTGACAAATGAAACCCATAAATCACATTTATATATTATATGTGTATTCTCATTAAATTAATACAATACAATAGTAATCCAATTTTTAAGATTTTTTTGATAACTTTTACTATAAAATAAAATATATATATAATTATTGAACTTTTGCTATATAATTAATAAACAAATAAAAACGAAGAGAAAAAAAAAACTGTTCCTAGCAACTAAAACAAAATAAACAATACAAGTTTTCTTCGGAAAATAAAATAAATAAACCAATAATTTTTCTGGGGGCAGATTTTCCAGTAGTAACTTTAGTCTCACATCGTCAGCACACAGTTATTAACTCAGTCCATCGGAACGGACTAATAGTCAGCACTCAGTTATTAACTCCCTTACAAATCACTATTCGTCAGCACACAGTTACTAACTCCTTTTATAAATTACTATTCCTCACAGCACTCTTCATTGACGTACTCACCATTTAAAGTGGGACCCGCACGAGTTTCGCAGATTGAAGCGGAAGTACTCCGCAAAAACGTAAGGACACGTGGCAGGTCTTGCCAAGTCAACAAAATTCGGTCTACGTGGCAAACGGTTCTAGGGTTTGAGGAGAAGATAAAGCAGGTGAAAGCACTGCTCGGGTGTGTAGAGAACAAGTTTGGGAAACCAGAGCAGAGAGCAGCCAATAGAACACGACTTCAACACTCCACTTCACAATTCGATGGCTTTTTGTCTTTTGCTTCATCTTTGCTACTTGCGTGCGATTCCTTCGACTCCAAGTTACCCGCGCGAATTTTAACACTGAAATAAATTTAATCCCCACCTCCTGCGTCCCAATTAAACCGTGGCCAGCGTGCGTTTCTTGATTTTTCAGATTTACTGTAGTTGCAGTCCGTGATTGCATGAAGAAGCTCAGAGTTATAACGAGTGCGGATTGTTTAAATTATCAGTCCACTGGTTTACTGATTTGGATTCTCAGTGTGAAAAAGATAGGAAGCTTAGTATTGAAAGTGCAGTAGAGTTTACAGCATGATCGCAGAGGATATATCTAGGGTATTCAAGAAACAAGAAGGAGAGAAATCTTGCCCATCGAGCTACTTGTGCAAGATTTGCAGCAAGAAATTCGTCTCAGGAAGAGCTCTTGGCGGTCACATGGGAGGCCACGCCCCCGCCTTCATCGCTGCAGACACGCCCACGGAAAATGAATGTCGGAAGATGCCCAGAGATTCGGATCGAATATCAATGGAGAAGAAGAATATTAAAGAGGGATTGGATAGTAATGGGAGTAATCTAATGTATGCTCTGCGAAGGAATCCCAAGAGCAGTTGCCGGTTTTCAGATCGGGACTACTCGTTTCTGTTGGGTCAAGGGTTCGATTCCAAACGCGTCGGTTCTTCCATAATTTCATGTGATCTGCATGCGAACGAATTCCAAAATCTTTATGAGCATTTTTCTTTTGAAACCAATAATGAAGAAAAGGACATGGCAAAGTGTCTTGTAAGTCTTGCAAATGGAGCAAGCACTGCTCAAAGCCCACAATTCCAAGCGGCGGCTGAGGAGTCTGGATCAGGTGACCTCAAGAATCCCAACACTGGTTCCCAGCTTCTGAAATGCATCAAGAAGAAACAAAAATTCAAGAAAATTGTTGGACACGCCGGTCTTTATGATGATGGCGAGAATAAGAAGGCCATGCACAAATGCACCACTTGCAATAAGTCTTTTCATTCCCATCAGGCTCTAGGAGGCCACAGGGCTAGCCACAATAGGGTCAAGCGCTGTTTCTCGCAGATACAGGAGAAACAGAGGCAAGAGAAAAATATTACTGGTGATGAGCTTATTCCTGGAATGGACTTTCTGCTGCCTTGCAGTTTCCACAAGCTTCGTCCAAAGGAGAAGACTAAGGATTCTTGTGTCAAACAGAGGGATAAAACGACCACAATTGAGGCTGCTGCCTTTTCAGGGAAAAAGACTCCAAGAGTCCATGAATGCTCAATCTGTGACAGGGTTTTTCCTTCGGGTCAGGCTTTGGGTGGTCACAAGAGATGCCATTGGGGTGGTGCTGGATCTTCTTCGGATACTGTTAGTACCATTTCTAGCAACAAGGAGACCCCTATGCAGCAGGAACAGATGCCTGCACGAGTGGAGCTGTTGGACCTCAACTTACCCGCCTCTGTTGATGATGATTGTTATGCTCGAAACCTCAATACTTTGGGTAGTAATGTGCTGGATTCTCATGGATTTTTTAACGCCCAAAACCGCAGCGCTCCTCACCTGCGGTCTTGGTTGACGGTCATGAACGACACGAAACAGGGTCTGTGAAAATAAATTCGATTTGGCAGAGGATGTGATTCAGAGTTCCCAGTGAGGGCGAATTCTTGGTTGCAACTGTAAGCCACACAATTGTGCGTAGTTAATTCATTCTTACACGTTATTTACATTTCAATTTACGGTTTCAATATTGTTAACCAACGTTAAAATAACTTTTTCTTCCGGGAATAAGTTGTGGTTTATTTTGGCCATTTTATTATTTTAATAGAAATTCAATACTTCAGCTTTTTCTTTTTATTCAAAATAATAATAAGTTTATAATAGTAAAGGTGGTTTACTTTTGGTCATTTTATTATTTTAATAAGAATTCTTTATGAAAAGTGTGTATGTTAATTTATTTTTAATCAAATTTAATATTATTATCTGAATTAAGTTAAAGATGTCAAGATATATTGTTATTGTCTCTATTGCATGAAGTTTTATTGCATAAGTGAGGGGGGCGTAGGCCACCACGCTAAGAAAGCGGGCACGCATAATATGTCATCATACTTATATAGTCGTGATGATGCTTTCCACGACTTTGAGCATCTTACGAAGCTGATCCCCACACCACGCATCACATACAACTCATTCTTCCACTTGTCATAATGCGTTTCCACCGCTTCAACATCTTTAACAAGTTTGCACCACCATATTGTTTGTTTCCTAGTGATGTTTATACTCTATCTATAATCTTTTAATTAAACTTAATTATTTTAATTTTAAAAAGGTATGGATAGGGAATTTAGATTTTTTATTAAATTAATATATAATAAAGTCGATAGTTTAATTACATTTATTAAAAAACATATTTATTATTGAAATTATAATATTATTAATTTAGATAACTTAAAAAAATATTTATTATTGAAATTATAATATTATCAATTTAGATAACTTAAAAAATATATTTATTATTGAAATTATAATATTATCAATTTAGGTAACTTATACTATGTTTTAAATTTAAAATATTGATTTATTATTTTATTAATTATTTTAAATAATTATAAAAAATACATTTTATTCTGAATTTAAATAGTTAATATAATAGAATTTTTTTTTAATTAAAGTAATTTATTTTTCTATATTATAATATAATTAAAATTAAGTCGAAGGGTTTTGAATAGATGGTGATCAGGTACTTTATTAAAGCATCTTTATTTTAAATTTTACTTAAATTATTTTATATTATATCATTCTTAAATATAAAATAATTAATATAATTATGATAATACATTATTTTCTTTTTTACAATTTCATATATATAATTTTATAATTTTTTAGAAATATGTTTATATTTTGAGTGTAAACTTCTGTGATTCATATCATATTAAATTATATAAATTTTTTGGGTAATCATATAGAAGATTATAGAACCGACGTGTTTCTAACTACAAGTGTAGTTCTCCTGATGATAAACTACACTTGATAGTTCAAAACGCATGGATTCTATAATTTTCTATATGATTACCCGGAAAATTTACATAGTCTAATATTTATATTTTATAAATTTTAATTTTTAAATAATAAAAAATATTAAATATTTGAAAATTTTAACTTCAAATCTAAACATAATACAATGTTAAATTTATAAATAATATGAGCTTTAAATTTCAGTTATATTTTCATTAGCAAATCTATGGTTTTAATTGTAACATTATTAAAATTCCTAGTCACATTTTTATTTTTTTAAATAAAGTAATCCAAATAATTTGATAAATATTCATTTTATTTTGAAACTTTCACTAACTTATCTATAACCTTAAGTTTTGAGAAACTACATTTTCAATTAAATAACTCTATAGAGCATATAATACCATATTATTATATTGAGTCACTTGCAACTTAAATCCTACTAAAACGTTTTAATGTTATCACACACATTTATATGTTATGTATTAATGCTAGCTCTCAAATTCATATGTTCTTGTTGTACATATTAACTAGTGCTTCAATTTATATATATTTATATATTTTTATCTTTATTAGACAAATGGGCTACTGATCTCTAGCCTTAGCATTGTCACTATGGCTTAATTTTAATAAGTGATGTTTCACTATTAATTCTTAGTCTATAAGGATTTACTAAATATTTTAATGCTTATAATTTTAATTTTCATATTTTTTTTGAATGGTGTAACATACTCCAAAAAAAAATAGTTTTTATCCTATAGTTAAACATGCTAACCAAATTCTTAATTAGCTTTGCTACACCTACAATAGTCTTAACATATAAACTCGATGTCCAAACTAAGGTTTATTTTATAAAGGTTCTAAACATTAATCATTTTCATACCTAAATTCTAACTTTCATGAACAGTTTCATTTGCGAAGGAATTACTTTATCATGTTCCAAATTTTATGTGATTGTCGTTGTACATTTTCACTGGTTTTAACTTTAAATGTTATCCTAGCATCGCATGAGAACACGAGGCGTATTTCGTTAATTCTAAGGGCTAGCTCGCACGTCTTTAGCATATTGAATGCTGCTAGTACTGGCATTTAAACCCCTTAACAATTATGAGTCAGTTTGTACCCTTGTGTGAGTTTCGATGGCCCCCTGCCATGGATCTTCACCATTAAAATTTTAGAGATCAACAGTTCACATTTTCGGCGGGAATCGACTTGATAACCATGCCAACCCTTGGTGGCCTCACCTTTTGACGTCGTTCTGTGTTGGTTCGCTTCCTCTATTTTCTAAGGGTTTGTTTCCACTGCAATACTCAATCTCTGGCTTTGCCGAAATATGAACCCATCCCAACTCCAGAGTTTTCCAGTGGCGAAAAGCTTAGGATTTGCCCCATGACAAGGAAGAGGTCCTCGTTTCAATCTACTGGGGTTTTTCTGGTGGATTTCAACCTCTGTCGTGATGGAAAATCCACGGTTTATATCTTTGTACACCACTTCGCTCAGGTGATTCTTTCATGCTCATCGCATCTACAGTTTTTACTTCATTACTTTCCGAATTTCAGAGTTTTACCTCCTTATCAGCTTTCCATTTTTAATTTCTAATTTCCAAATGTTGAAGGATTTTAGTGACCAGAACATCGTGGCGAAACCTCTTCTACAGGTATTCTCTTCTCCACTTCCTCATTTCCTAGCACATTTCTTTATCTTTGAATGGGTTAAACATCTTAAAACCTTAACTCTCAGTTTTGCTTCCCGTGGCTAATGGTTGTAGGTTAGTTCTTCCATTGATGGGCAGGTTCCCCTGCATTGAATATTCATTTTGCAAACCGGATATCTCAGTTCACTGCTAAAATACTTGGCTCATTGTCTAGGTATTTCTAATGTTTCCACCCAGTCTCAGAAGTCTTATCTATCTCAGGCGAACTTCTAGCTTTCACGGGGTTTATGAACTCAATCTCGACTCCATTTAAGGATTTGGCTGTCGACCTTGTTTTATGTATTGGTTCTTTAACAAAATGTAAAGTTAAATGACATTATCCGGCCAAATTCTTTGAGGCCTCAGTTCATTCGAATTCATATATATATAGATATGCTCGACATTCAGATCTTAAACTCTGTTTTTGGGAATATTTGTACATTGTCTTTACAATGGTTTTAATTTCCAGTTAAATTTCTTTTCTTAAGATATATTTGTATTTGTTTGTTTCATCTTACCTTAAAAGTATATCTCGGTAACCAGACCACCTAAAAATTATGTCCGTGTATAGATAATTAGGGGTGGCAGTGAGTACTGGGTTGGGTTTCATCCCCGTATCCATAACCAAAAGCTCACCCTGTCCTAGTTTTAAGATAGACAGGAACCTTTCTAGTTCAATTTCTTTGCACAACACTTTACAATCTTAATAATTACTCTGTTATCATTATGTCTCTCTGTCCTAGTACTTTCGAATACATCCTGATAGATAAAAGATTCCAACATGATATCTATGTTCTGTTGTCTAATTTACTTAGTTAGACAGTGTTAATCTTGATATTTATCTGCTAAAATCTTCAAGTATCTCACATAAATAATAATGTTTTCTTTTATATAAAATCTCACTAGATTATTCTACAAATTCTCACAGTAGTAATCACAGAGTTTGCAAGTATTTGCTAAGTTACTTTATAATTGATAACTTGACACTTTTCTATTAGCAAAAATATTCCAGAACATAAACAACCTTCATCTGAATTTACATAACACTTAACTATGTACAAATAACTTGTAAACAACCTTCCTGTCTAATTAATTCTAAAATAACAATCACTTATCTGAAAGTATATTTGGTTGTTGGTGTCCACCCAACCTTCAAGAGAGGCTATTACGTCCTCCTCTTCCCCTCGCGCTCCACTCTTGAAGAGATACAGGTTGACAGTAGTTTTTCTGCTATGACCTCAGGACTCCTAGTCCAGTCAGTGCCAGAAAACTTCAGGACTTTCTGAGTGATTTCCACTGGTCTCTACCATCTTAGGAAATATTTCCCACTCTCCCTTTGTCCCTAATTAAAACCCCTATTCCTCACTGGGATGATTCTCTTATCCCCAGAGGAGCAGGTAATTGTTCCAAACTATCCAACCACCTTTTTCAGTTCTTGGAAACATTTACCATCAGCCTTTTTAATTTTTATGGAACCACTTTCCATAACTAATTTTATTTTTCACAATTAATAATAAAGAAAATAAATTTTCCAGCAAAACATTAAGTGTCTCGGTCTTTTCTTAAAAAAATAATAAAATGTCATTAAACTAGTTAACAACTAGTTAACATTAAATGCAGTTGTCACAACTTCCCCCCTGGAAGTAACACTGTCCTCGGTGTTGCACTCTAGCTCAGAAAATAGCTCTAGGTAAGCCTCGCGCACAAATTCTTTGTCCTCCCAAGTAGCCTCATCCGGGCCGAAGTGCTTCCACTACACTTTAACCTGGGTGATGACTCGCTTCTGGAACAGAATTTCTCTCCTATCGAGTATGCGTTGAGGCTCGACCAGAAATTCGTCGTCCGGCTCTACCTACAAACAACAAAGTTCCTTGTCAAATTTTCATAAAGAAATCATATTTCAAGTTAGGATTTTTAATTCTATCCTACTTGTATATTCTTCCAATGAATTACGTGCTTCGAATCATGCACATATCATTTTAACAGGGACACATGAAACACATTGTGTACTCGGATGTGACTTGGTAAAGCTAGTCGATAAGCCACGAGTCCTACGCTTTCCAAGATTTGGAAGGGTCCACAGAACCTGGGAGCCAACTTGGTGCAAGAGGCCCACCGCAAGTTACTCTTCTTAGGTTTGATTCTCACATACACATTATCACCCACCTCAAATTCTCAATAGGTCTTCCTCTTATCTGCATAGATCCTTTGCCACTCTTCTGCAGCTTTCAAGTTTTGTCTGATCTTCTTTACTTCTGACTCCATTTCAGCCAGCATTTTTGGTCCCAGCATTAGTTTCATTTCGGGGCTGCTCCAATTTATGGGTGTGCGACATTGCCTCCCATATAGAGCTTCGAAAGGACTCATCTTAAGGGACTATTGAACCATTGTTATAAACAAATTCAACCAGATGTAGGCATTCTTCCCATTTGGTTGGCTGCTGCATCACATACATGTGCAGCATGTCTTCCAAAACTTGGTTTACCCGCCCTATTTGACCATCTGTATGGGGATGATAAGTAGTGCTAAATTTTATTTGGGTCCCCAGACCTGTAAATAGAGTTTTCCAAAATGCAAAAGTAAACTTCATATCCCTCTCCAAGACAACATTCTTCGGAATGCTGTGTATCCTGAAAATTTCTCTCATAAAAATATCTACTATCTGTATAGCCTTGTAAATAGACTGTACAGGTATAAAATGTGCAGACTTACTCAATTTGTTGATTACCACCATGATAGAGTCATTGTTCCTTTTTGACCTCCGTAAACCTATAATGAATTCTAGGGATATGAACTCCCACTTCCATTCAAGTAATGGTATGGGCTGCAACAATCCTGCGGGATGTCGATGCTCCACCTTGACCTGTTGACACTCCAAACATTTATTTAAATATTCAGCAATGTTTTTACGCATACCAGGCCAGAAATATACTTTTCTAATAGCAGTTAAAATTTTTTGGTATCTTGGGTGTCCTGCATAATTAATCTGATGGTATTCATCCATGATTAAATCCTTAAGATCCACAGAGTTTGGTACATATAGCTTTCCTCTAAAGGTTACCATTTGTTCTTTATTAGCTCCGTATTCTGAAGTGTTTCCTTGCTTTCTAGCCTCTTCCATTTGCTGCCATAGGAATTGATATTCAAGATCCTTTTGTGCTTCCTCTTTTACTTGATCCCAAGATTTGCATTCAAATTGATTATAGTAAAGCTCATAAACAAAATGCAGCTTCCTACTTAAAGAATCAGCCACTCGGTTTTCCTTACCTTTCACGTGTTGGATGTCCATATAAAACTTACTTAGAAAGCCATTCCATCTTGCCTGTCGGGAGTTTAAATCAGCTTGTTTGAAATAATTGGTCAGGCTGCTATGATCTGTATTTAGCACAAACTTCTTACCCAACAAGTAGTGTCTCCATACCCAGAGTGCATGTACTACTGTTGTTAATTATAGATAATAGGCTGAGTATCTTTGCTCATGTTCCTTCAACTTTCTTGACTCATATTCCACTACTTTTCCTTCCTGGGATAAAACTACCCCAACTCCCTCTTTACAAGCATCTGTAAAAACCTCAAATTCTTTGTTGGGGTTAGCTACCCTCAACACTGGTGCAGTGGTCAATAAATTCTTCAACCTCTCAAAACTATTTTAACACTCAACAGTCCACTTAAAGACTTTTCATTTTCTCTACATGGAGGTAATTGGAAAAGAAATTCTAGAAAATCCTTCAATAAATCTTCGATAGTACCCAGCCAATCCCATAAAGGATCGAATATCTGCCACATTCTGAGGTACCCGCCACTCCTTGATTGTCTTTATTTTCTCTGGATCAACAGCTATCCCTTCTATTGAAATAACATGGCCCAAGTATTGGATTTCTGTTTTGAAGAAATCACACTTGTTGAACTTAGCGTACATCTGGTGTTTCCTTAACATTTCCAACACAATCCTTAGATGTTCCCTACGTTCTTCCTAGTTTTTAGAATAGATTAAAATGTCATCTATGAATATAAGTACAAAGTTATCCAGGAAAGGATGGAATATACCATGCATTAACCTCATAAAGGTTACTGGTGCATTTGTTAACCCAAAGGGTAACACCACAAATTCATAATGTTCGTACTTGGTACAGAAAGTAGTCTTGTAAATGTATTCATCTTTGATTCAAATCTGATGATATCCAAATCTTAAATCTATTTTTGAGAATATTGTAGCCCCCTTCACTCGATCGAACATATCATCAATCCTTGGTAAAGGATATTTATTTTTTACTGTTAATTTATTGAGATGTCTATATTCCATGCACATTCGCATGGTTACGTCCTTCTTCTTAACAAACAACACTGGTGCTCCCCAAGGGGACACACTTGGACGAATATATCCTTCGTCCAGCAGTTCCTGTAACTACATTTTTAATTTAGTTAATTCTGGAACACTCATTCTGTAAGGAGCCCTTGACACCGGTGATGCTCCTGGCATTAATTCAATGGTAAAATCAATATCTCTTCTTGGCGGTAATCAGGGGATATTTTCTGGAAATACATCCATGAAATCTTGTACCACTGGTATGTTTTCCATCATAGGTGATTTTTCCTTGGAATTAGAATATCCTACTTGGATAGCATAAATCTGACATCCCTTCCTTATACATTTGTTCATTTGGGATGCTATAATAGGACGTAGTTGTAGGGGTTTCTTGATCCCTTGAATCTCCTTGTGTGTACCATCTTGCATTCTGTAATATATAATATTTTATTTGCAGTCCACTAAGGTCTAATGTTTTTCTAGCCAATCCATGCCTAGAAAAACATCATAGGACCCTAATGGCAGTATGTTCAAGTCCACGTTTAACTGTTGTTCTGCAATTTCTAATGTGCAGTTTGGAATTTTGGCAGTTACCTTTCTTTTTGCTTCTGTTGCTAGTTGTACTGGCTAAGGGTTTTTGAATTTCTGCCCTTTCAATTTACAATTTCCACTATTTTGGGATTAACAAAACTTAGACTTGCACTTGGGTCTACCAAAATAGAAACATATTGAGACATTAATTGACCTTCCAACTCTATCATTGTTGGTTGATAAATTTCCTGTCGATCCTACAACACTGCATTGATACGAGGTATTTTTCGAGCCACATCATCTACTGTAGAAGCCTCCTGTAAATTTGCAACTGTTTCACTTCTCGCTCGCTGTGGGAAAATTTTGTAGTAATGTGCTTCACTACACCCCCAACATTGCAGGGGTGGTTTGGTCACTTGCCCTTGCTCGGGCTTGCTAGATGCCTCTGTAGATCTTTCTTCAGCTAGCCATCGGGTTCTTTGATGATTTCTGCCAAACTGCTTACTAACAGAACTTCGTGCAAAATTATTAAAGTTATTATTTTTGGCGCCTTTGAAGTTTGAGCTATTTTTCTGTCCTTTCCTTGGCTGCCAACTTTTTCCCACTTCCCCTTTTGCCTTGGATTGCTTGTAGCATATTCGTGCCTTACGAATGGCTTTGTCCATGGTTCTGGGATTTACAAATTCAATTCGCTCCTTCATAGGGGTTGGCAGACTACTCAGGAATCTTTGTACCTTAGCCTTTTCATCTTTGAGATATGGAACATATCTTAACAGAGAGGTCAACTTGGTAATATACTCGTCCATGGTCATCTATCCCAACTTCAAGTCATGAAATTATTTATATTTATCATCGTAGAAACGTTCTGTTAAATACTTATATTTAAAATATTGTTGGAACGATTCCCAGGTAACATCTTGGTCCTCAATGCTGTGAACATTTTTTACTTCTTCCCACCACAGAGTGGCTTTCTCCCTTAACTGATATATGGCCAATCCGGCCTTCAGGTTGTTGTTGTAGTCATACACTTGAAAATATTTGTTCATAATTATAAACCACGCCTCAACAACTTTCTCAGCTTCACCATCAAATGTGGGTGGTTTTATTTTTCGAAACTCACCCTGAAGCTCCACTTTTTGCTTTTTAATTTCTTGTTGATCCGACAAGTTGCCAGACTCTACTTCATTATAGTTTTTATTCTTGTTACTTCGCTGTGAAGGACTTCTTTCCACTCTGTCACTGGTGTGGTCCCTGGTTTGTCGCTCATTACCTTCTTGCATGTCTCTATCAGTGCTGGGTTGTTCCATTCCTTGATTTTGCTTGTCTAAAAGGCTCTTGAGTATATTTTCTTGCTCTTGCATCAAGCGCTCGTTATCACTTTGAACCCACACCATTTATTCCTATAGATTATGTACTGTATTCAACAGTATGCTGGTTTGGTGCTGTTATTCCTCCATCGGTCTACTTTTTTAGTTGTGTTGATCCACACTCAGCTGAACCCACATATCAGGGCACACTTCTGGTTGTGTTTGGGGTAACCCTGTGTTTTGAGGTGGTTTTTGCGTTGACCCCCTTCTCATGACGTTTTCCTGTTATGCTTCTCTTCTGTGCATCAGTATACACACAGCTTAAATCGTTAGTTGACCCTTAGGGTCCCAGCGTATGAACACTGCTCAGATACCACTTGTAACATACTCCAAAAAAAAAAAACTTTTTATCCTATAGCTAAACATACCAACCAAATTCTTAATCAAATTTGCTACACCTATAATAGTCTTAACATATAAACTCGATGTCCAAACTAAGGTTTCTTTTATAAATTTTCTAAACCTTAATCATTTTCATACCTAAATTATAACTTCCATAAACAATTTCATTCGCCAAGGAATTAATTTATCATGTTCCAAAGTTTATGTGATTGTCATTGTATATTTTCACTGGTTTTAACTTTACATGTTATCTTAGCATCGAATGAGAACACGAGGCCTATTACGTTAATTCCAAGGGCTAGCTAGCACGTCTTTAGCATATTGAATGCTGTTGGTACTGGCATTTAAACCCCTTAAAAATTGTGAGTCATTATGTGCCCTTGTGCGAGTTTCAATGGCCACCTGACATGGATCTTCACCATTAAAATTTTAGAGATCAACGGTTCACATTTTCGGTGGGAATTGACTTGATAACCACGCCAACCCTAGGTGGCTTCGCCTTTTGATGTTGTTCTGTGTCGGTTCGCTTCCTCTGTTTTCTGAGGGTTTTCTTCCACAGCAATACTCGAGCTCCGGATCTGCTGGACTATGAACCGATCCCAACTCGAGAGTTTTCCAGTGGTAAAGAGCTCAGGGTTTGCAGTATGGCAAGGAAGAGGTCCTCGTTTCAATCCGCTGGGGTTTTTCCGATGGATTTCAACCTCTGTCGCAATGGAAAACCCACGGTTTCTATCTTTGTACACCACTCCACTCGGGTGATTCTTTCATGCTCATCGCATCTACATTTTTTGCTTCATTACTTTCTGAATTTCAGAGTTTTTCCTCCTTATCAATTTTCCGTTTTTAATTTCTAATTTCCAGATGTTGAAGGATTTTGGTGACCAAAATGTCATGGCGAAACCTCTTCTACAATTATTCTCTTTTCTAGTTCCTCATTTCCTAGCATAGTTCTTTATCTTTGAATGGGTTAAACATCTTAAAACCTTAACTCTCATTTTTGCTTCCCGTGGCTAATGGTTGTAGGTTAGTTCTTCCATTGATGGGCAGGTTGAATATTCATTTTGCAAACCGGATATCTTGGTTCACTGCTAAAATACTTGGCTTACCTTCTAGGTATTTCTAATGTTTTCACCCAGTTTCAAAAGTCTTATCTATCTCAGGCGAACTTCTAGCTTTCATGGGGTTTATGAACTCAATCTCGACTCCGTTTAAGGATTTGCCTGTCGGCCTTGTTTTATGTATTGATTCTTTAAAAAAGTGTAAAGTTAAATGAAATTATCCGGCCAGATTCTTTGAGGCCTCGGTTCATTCGAATTCATAGATATATAGATATGCTCGACATTCAGATCTTAAACTCTGTTTTTGGGAATATTTGTACACTATCTTTACAGTAGTTTTAATTTCCAGTTAAATTTCTTTTCTTAAGATATATTTGTATTTTTCTGTTTCATCTTACCTTAATTGATAAAATAGCACATTCAAGAACCAACATAATCGAACTTTATAAAAAGTATGACACATCTTCCACTTATGATCATATCATCATCTCTCTAGTACCCTCCTCTAGATGGTAAAATGAGAGCTTTGAACACAATTTCCATCTATAACTTAATATTATGTATTTATATTTTATTTATGAATATTTTGTTGTTATATTTTGATGGTTGTGTGAGACCAGTACTATAACAATTACTTGTCCTCCCACAACAATAAAAACCTCTCCCCTAATTCTTAAGCCTTATGATTTTAAGAAAATCATTATCCACCTTAAAATATAATATCACCAAGTGCCTCTCTTCTCTTCGTATGCAACAAAAGCTACCCTAATTAACATGGTATATGTTGTAGTAGAATTGAACTTACTGAAATAACTACATAGGAATGAAAACTTAATGCATTTCTATCCCCATCAAGGTTATCATAATAAATTTAGGTTTTATGATACTATATTAACTTTCAAGTTTGAGATCCTTTTTTTTTTATGATTTCTTATACCATTTATTTTTATATGCATTTCTATCCCCATCAAGATCATCATAATAAATTTAGGTTTTATGATACTATATTAACTTTCAAGTTTAAGATCCTTCTTTTAATGATTTCTTATATCATTTATTTTTATTTTAATATATATGATTTAATGGATTAAATTAAGAAATTTTTAATAAAAAAAAATTATTTTTACTTTCACTCTACTCACTCTACTCTTAATATGGTATTACAAATTTTCAATATTATAAATAACACATAAATATTTTAATAGTTATTAATATTTATCAACAATTTAATTTATATAACTATATTATTTTAATAAATAAAATAATTTATATCCTCTCTATACATAAAAAAAAAAAAATTAAAATTATTTATGATTCATAGTGAGCTCCTGTCAAAAAAGCATAACTGTTTAGTTAACCATTGTATGATCAACTTCAATGGATATAATTAATATAAAATATAAATAAATGAATATTATTTTAATTAGATATTTTAAAGTATTTTTCTCATATGTATAATTGGGAAAAATAAAACAAAGGTAGATATTATATGAATAAATTCTTCAGATGAGGAGGATTAAAATAAAAATAAATGGTATAATAAATCATAAAAGGAAGGATTTCAAACTTGAAAGTTAATATAGTATCATAAAACCTAAATTTATTATGATAATCTTGATGGGATAGAAATGCATATAAAAATAAATGGTATAAGAAATCATAAAAAGAAGGATCTCAAACTTGAAAGTTAATATAGTATCATAAAACCTAAATTTATTATGATGATTTTGATGGGATGGAAATGCATTAAGATTTCATTCCTTAATGTAGTTATTTTATTAAGTTCAATTTCTACTACTCATATACCATGTTAATTAGGGTAGCTTTTGTTGCATACGAAGAGAAGAGAGGCACTTGGTGATATTATATTTTAAGGTGGATAATGATTTTCTTAAAATTTTAAGGCTTAAGAATTAGGGAAGACATTTTTATTGTTGTGGGAGGACAAGTAATTGTTATAGTACTGGTCTCACGCAACCATCAAAATATAACAATAAAATATTCATAAATAAAACATAAATACATAATAATAAGTTATAGAAGGAAATTGTGTTCAAAGCTTTCATTTTACCATCTACAGGAGGGTACTGGAGAGATGCTGAGATGATCATAAGTGGAAGGAGAAATATTGGCTAATAGGTGGAGATTTTCATATGATATTGAATCTCACAGAAAAGAAAGGGGGTCTATGAAGAGAGGAACCAGAGATGGAGTCTTTTAGGGACCTTTTAACAGACCTTAAATTAGTAGACATACCAACAGTAAATGGATTTTTTTACATGGAACAATAGAAGGGGGGAAGCACATCAGATAGCATCCAGATTAGATAGATTTCTAGTCTCAGAGGAATTGGTAAGTTAAGATATTTACTATGAAGCAACAATCTTAACATCGTTAGGATTTGACCATTGGCCAATACATTTGGAAATTGATATTAAAGAAGGCCCAAATAATAGGCCATTTAGATTTGAACTATTTTGGTTAAGGGATTCGACTTTTCTGGAAAAAGCTAAACAATGGTGGAAATCTACAGACATACAGGGAAGGAACATAATGCACACATTTCAGATGCACCTGAAACATTTAAAAAAAGAAATCAAAATTTAGAACAAAGCAGAATTTGGAAATATCCACTCAACAATGCATCATCTGCAAGAAAGAATGAAACAAAATCAACAACAAATGATTTTATACGGACGCACGGAAGAAATTTCCATAGAAGAAGGAAATATACTAATTGAATTAGAGGAGACGAGAAAACAAGAAGAAATATTATGGAAACAGAAGTCACGAGTGCAGTGGTTAAAAGAAGGAGAGAAAAATACAAGCTTTTTCCATAAATCCTTGATACAAAGAAGGCAACATAATAGGATTTTCTCACTGAAAGACGAAAATGGTAATCGAATTTACCAACATAATGAAATGGAAGAACTGCTCATAAGGCACTTCAAGGACATGGTCACTGAACCTAATCTTAATAGAGAAGCAGATATTCAGAGAATCACCAGTCATATTCCGTCTAAGGTTAGCAGGGAACAAAACTTAGCCCTAATGCGAGAAATTACTATGGAGGAGGTGGAAGAGGTCGTAAAAAAGCTCCCAAAACACAAGGGACCGGGACCGGGACCAAATGGATTTACAGCAGAATTTTATCAAGCAACTTGGCCCTTCACGGGGAAGAAGATTTGGGAGATGGTAGAAGAATCTAGGTGAACAAGGAATGTGTATCCAGCATTGAATTCAACGCTTATCACTCTAATTCCTAAGTAAGATTATACAGATACTCCAGCGGGATTCCGACCTATAGCTTTATGTAATGTCATCTATAAGATCCTTTCGACAATAATGGTTAACCGGTTAAAACCAATTCTTCTCAACATTATCTCACCTGAACAAACTGGATTTGTAAAGGGAAGGCAAATTCTGGATGGGATAGTGACGGTACAAGAAGCAATGCATTCTCTCAAAACTCAAAAAATCAAAGGTATGTTGATTAAATTGGACCTTTCAAAAGCTTATGATCATTTAAATTGGTCTTATTTGAAGGAATTCCTTTTAGCTTTTGGCTTTGATTCAAGATGGACCCAATAGTTAATGTCATGTATTTCTTCCTTGAATTTCTCCATCGTGTTGAATGGAGCTCCATCCCAGCCTTTTAATGCAACTCGAGGATTACGTCAAGGAGACCCCATTTCACCTTTCCTTTTTATCATAGTAGCAGAAGGTCTCGGTCGTCTTATAAAAGCTCAAATAACAACAAACTGCCTCAAAGGTTTGAATCTATGGGGTCGGGATCTTACTCTTTCGCACCAGCAATTTGTAGATGATATCATGTTATTTTGTCAGACTTCGCTAAGGGAAACAAAAGCTATTCTGGAAATCCTAAATTTTTTTTATGGAAGCATCTGGAACTTTGATCAATAATGATAAATCAATGTTTAATTCTTCAACACCAATAATGCGACCCATCGATTTCTAGCAAGGACTTTGGGATTTAAAATTGGCACCTTTCCAATGAAGTACTTAGGTTTTCCATTGAATCAATCCTCCCTCAAGGTTGCAGGATGGACGAATCTTCTCAATAGTCTCAACAAACGTCTTCAGAATTGGGCTTTGAGAGCGCTAAATGCTCCTATTCGGGTTATATTGCTTAGATCTGTTCTTCAAGCCATTCCAATCTACAAGTTTTCAGGCAGAGCGGCTCCGAAAACAGTTTGTAATAATATGGTAAAAATCTTTAAAAAAAATCTTTGGAAAGGAGCTCAAGATACGAGGAAATGGGCTCTCTTATCATGGGAAAAACTCATTCAAAAAAAAAAAAAAATGGGGGGATTGGGCCTTCGAGACCCTTATGTCTGTTGAGATTCAACAAGATGATGAGCTTAGTGAAAAGAGTCACCTTCACTAAGTGGGCCCACGGGCTATTTTTGGCGCAAGTCTATTTTTAGACATGTCGATCATATTTCAGAAGTTGCAGGATGCTATTTGTGGATGGTTGATCAAGTTGGAAATATAGATGAAATTCTATTTTTAGAATATTGGGTAAAGTCTATTTATAGATCTTTAATATAAAAATAGATGCATGTCGATTATTATTAGCTCTTAATAATAATCGGACTCTAAACAACAACTTATTCTCTTGGAGCACTTCAGTTCAGTGCCCAGATGTGGCACATTAGCTGACAGAAGGAATTACGCTATTCCTAAGGGTTTATTGGAGCTAATGCATGGAGGACTCAGTTAGAACTCAAGTGGCAGAGTTATGACACAGTTGGAAGAAGTAGTTATGGAGTTGTATTCAGTTTAACTCAGTTAGACTCAATTGAGCTAGTTGTATATAGTCTAACTAATTGATACACTAGTGAGAGTGGAGTGAATTAATTAGTTAATTAATTCATAAATAATAACTCATTAATCAACTAAACAATACATCAGTTAACTACAGTGCATGGCAGTTTCAATGGAGACTAGTGGAGAGATAGGTGAAAGGGCAAGATAGACTATCTGTTGTGACTATAGTGATGCATTGATTACATCAAACACATATTGGAGCTGCCAATGAGGATTGCGCAGTCAATCCAAGAGTAATTCGAATTCATTCAGAGCTATTCTTTAGCAAAGATTGCGCAGTGGATGCAGGCTAGCAGGTGGCAAAGATTGGTGCATGGATTTGCAATATTGGGCCTGATTAGTGTATGGCGATTGTACTATACTGAGAGCTTGTGATAAGCTTTGTATGCTTGTATGAGATTTTCATATGATCTCCATGTTACATAATATATAGTTGGGGTTTTCAGCTTCAGGCTTTCCCGGTTAAAAACTGTGTTATGTGTGATTGATTATTTTTGTTTATGCTTCACATGTGTGTGCAATTGATTTTTCCGCAAAATATTAACAAGTGGAATAGATTAAGTATCTTACATAAAGTTAAATAGTGTGAGATCAGGTGGATCTTGGACATATGCATGCTTAGTGCATATAATTTCTACATGGTATCAGAGCATTGTTGATTGAA
Source organism: Pinus albicaulis (assembly GCA_034641835.2). Classification (NCBI taxonomy): domain Eukaryota; kingdom Viridiplantae; phylum Streptophyta; class Pinopsida; order Pinales; family Pinaceae; genus Pinus; species Pinus albicaulis. Next base: position 298,717,793 of record CM076583.1, on the reverse strand, counting down.
GATTGCAATTGTGAAGTGAGTTTGTGCTGGTGGATAATTCGAATTTGCTACAGAAGATTCTTGGTGAAGAAATTGAGTATACATTGAAATGTCTTTCAACGGGTTGAGATTTGAGTATGCCCTTGATGGGAGCTCGAATTACATAGCATGGAAGGACAGGATGGAGGCGGTGCTGGAGGATAATGGGCTGAAGGAGTTCATCGATATCGATGTTCCTAAGCAGGGATCAAGTGATGCTGCATTACTTGATGCATGGCAAAAGAAGATTGCAAAGATGAGGAGGATTCTGTTGGAAGGTGTGAAGGACCACATTGTGTCCAGCCTTCACGGGAAAGCCACTCCATTCTAATGTGGAAGGCTTTGACAAATTTGTTCCAAAGCAGAAGTGACCAGAGGAAGTTGGCGCTTAAAGACAAGCTCAGAAAAATAAAAATGGAGAAAGGCGACAGTATTCCAAAATACCTCACGAATTTTGCCCACTGCAAGGATGAACTGGGAAGTGTGGGGGTTACTTTTGATAAAGAAGACTTGGTGATTTTGGCTCTCCTTGGGCTTCCGAAGAGTTGCATAGCTACGAAGACTCTGTCAATGGACGAGATAAACTACCAGGATGGGAGTGACTTTGGTCGGATCTTGTGCAGGAGGAGATAAGGCAGGGTACCAGGGATGGATCTTCATCGAAGAATGAAGATGAAGAAAATTGTGCTTTGGTTGCCAAAGCAAGGAAAGGAAAGGGGAAGAAAAATCCTTCTAAATCCGGTGCGAAAGGCAAGAAGCAGGACTTGTCCAAAGTGAAGTGTTTTCACTGTCACGAGCATGGAAATTTGGCCACTAACTGTCCACAGAAGAAGAAGAATAAGCAAGCTACTGGATCTGCAGTTGGAGAGGACTTAGCCTCGCAATTTGAGCTGGATTTTTCCTTGATCGCATGCTTGGTTTCAAGCTGCATGGGATCGGTGTGGTATCTTGACAATGGTGCGTCTTTCCATATGACAGGAGACAAAGAGTTGTTCAGTGACTTGGAGGAGAAGGACCTCGAGATGCATATAGAGATGGGCGATGATGGTCGGTACAGTGCGACTGGCATTGGGACCATTACCTTTGAGAGGGAGTCCGGTAATCCATTCTTGTTGAAGAATGTCATGCATGTTCCAGGTCTAAAGAAGAACTTGGTCTCAGTCGCAATGTTGGAAGACAGGGGTTATGATGTTGTTTTCAGTGAGGGAAAAGCCTTCCTTCGACATAAAACAACAGGTCAAACCAAGAAGATAGGGGTTCAAATTAAGAACCTATACAAGCTAGAGGTAGATGGCTGCACTGCAATGGTAGGCAAAGCAGAAGAAGTGGTGAGTCGGGATGAGGGCGAATTATGGCACAGGAGATTAGGCCATCTTCACCATGGCGCTTTGAAAATTTTGCAGAAAATTTCTACTAACTTCCCAAGGGTACTCTTGCGCAGTCAGATCAATGCAAAGGATGTACAATGAGTAAGTTTGTGAAGAACACCTTTCATGAGAAGGAGAACTGTGCTTCGGTGATCCTGGATAGAATTCACACAGACGTGTGTGGACCATTCTCGGTTGCTTCAACAACGAAACACAGGTATTATGTGATATTTGTTGATGACTTTTATCGTAGATGCTGGATCTTCTTCATGCAGAAGAAGAGTGAAACGTTCCCAAAGTTCTATGAGTTCAAGGCATTGGTGGAGAAGGAGTCGGGAAAGCAGGTGAAAGCTCTAAGGAGCGATAATGGTGGTGAATACATCTCTGGCGAATTCAAAGACTTCTGTAGCAAAGAAGGAATTCGAAGAGAACTCATAGCGCCTCATAACCCATAGCAGAATGGGGTCGCAGAGAGAAAGAACAAAATGATCGTGGGTGTTGCACGAGCGATGCTGCATGACCAGGGCCTACTGATGCACTTGTGGGCAGAAGCATGGAACACTGCGGTTTATGTGCAAAACCATTGTCCTCATAGAGTACTTGGCATGAGTACAATCGAGGAAGCTTTTACTGGTAAGAAGCCTCATATTTATCATTTGAAGATTTTTGGCTCACCTATTTACACATATGTGACGAAGGACGCCAGGAAGAAGCTGGAACCGACTGCAGAAGTTGGGATATTTGTGGGGTACACAAAAACACCCCATAACTATCGTGTGTATTTGAAAAACAGTCAGATGACTGTCATGCGACGGGATATAAAATTCAATGAGGTGAAAGCCATGAAGTTGTCGCTTGAGAGGGAGCTACACTTGCATGCAGAGGAGGAACTTCTTGTTCCCAAAGATGAGCCTCTGGATGTGGATCAGCCACAGGAGGAGATTTATGGAGTGGAGGAGTCCACTCACGTAGAACCAAACATAAGACAAGGAAGAAAGCGTACCACCAGAAGCTGAGAGACTGAAGGTGGATGCGACACAGAATGTAGGAGTCCCTACATCACAGCGCATGGGGAGACAGAGATAGTCACCTGATGGAAAATACGTCGCACGGCCTTCTTTATACGGACCATCCTTTCTCTCTCAACACAGATGGGTTGGCACATTCATCAGATGGATGTGAAGACTGTGTTCCTTAATGTGATCATTGAGGAAGAGGTATACATTGAGCAGCTTGAAGAATTTGAGATCTTCAGTAGTGAGTCGCATGTGTGCAGGCTCAAAAGAGCATTGTATGGAATGAAACAAGCACCCCGTGCTTGGTACACTCGGATCGACAGCTATTTCTTGGTTCCAGCACACGGAAGTGAGGCGGATAAACCTGTACTAGATTGTGGTTGAGGGTAAGATTTTGATCATTGTACTTTATGTTTATGATTTGATACTAACAGGTGATGAGCAGTTGATACACTCATGCAAGGCTGATCTTGCAAAGGAGTTTGAAATGAAGGATTTAGGCCTCCTTCATTATTTCCTTGGATTGGAAATATGGCAGCGGGAAGGTGAACTGTTTGTGTCTTAAGGCAAGTATGCCCGGGAGATATTGGAGAAGTTTCACATGCAAGGCTGCAAGCCTATCGACACTCCTCTTCCAGGAAATTGGAAGAAAGAGGATGCTACATCGACAGAGGTAGTGGATGCCACTGTTTATCGACAGTTGGTGGGTTCGCTCATGTATTTAGTCAATACAAGACCGGACATATGCTATGTGGTGAACCAACTTTCACAAGCAATGGTTAAGCCTACCAAGCTCTTTTGGAAGGCAGGCAAGCATGTCCTGAGATATGTCAGGGGCACATCTGATTATGCTTTATGGTACAGACAGATGAATGAGGTGAAGTTGCATGGCTTCACAGATGCAAATTGGGCAGGAAGCCCAACAGACAGAAAGAGCACATCAGGATGGATTTTCAGTATCGGATCTACGACAGTTTCTTGGTACAGCAGGAAACAAAGATCTGTGGCGCTCAGTTCAGCGGAAGCAGAATACATGGCAGCAAGTTTACCTTCATGTGAGGCTATCTGGATGAGGAAGATTCTGGTTGGTTTGTTCGATTCACATTTAGATCCCACGGTGATTCATTGTGATAATCAGAGTTGCATTAAACTCTCGGTTAATCCTGTGTTTCATGATAGATCTAAACATATTGATATCTGGTATCATCATATCAGAGATTGTGTGCAGCGGAAGATCATGTTGCTTCAGTACATTCCTACAGAGGATCAGGATGCAGATATTCTGATGAAGGTTCTCACCAGGAGAAAATTCGAATACCATAGAGGCAGGATTGGGGTGAAGGATAATCCCTATCTTATTGAGAGGGAGTGTTGAGATTCAACAAGATGATGAGCTTAGTGAAAAGAGTCACCTTCACTAAGTGGGCCCGCAGGCTATTTTTGGCACAAGTCTATTTTTAGACTTGTCGATCATATTTCAGAAGTTGCAGGATGCTATTTGTGGATGGTTGATCAAGTTGGAAAAATAGATGAAATTCTATTTTTAGAATATTGGGCGAAGTCTACTTATAGATCGTCAATCTAAAAATAGATGCATGTTGATTATTATTAGCTCTTAATAATAATCAGCGTTTAAACAACAACTTATTCTCTTGGAGCACTTCAGTTCAGTGCACAGATGTGGCACATCAGCTGACAGATGGAATTACACTATTCCTAAGGGCTTACTGGAGCTAATGCATGGAGGACTCAGTTATAACTCAAGTGGCAGAGTTATGACATAGTTGGAAGAAGTAGTTATGAAGTTGTATTCAGTTTAAATCAGTTAGACTCAGTTGAGCTAGTTGTATCTAGTCTAATTGATTGATACACTAGTGAGAGTGGACTGAATTAATTAGTTAATTAATTCATAAATAATAACTCATTAATCAACTAAACAATACATCAGTTAACTACAGTGCATGGCAGTTTTAGTGGAGACCAGTGGAGAGATAGGTGAAAGGGTAAGATAGAATATCTGTTGTGACTATAGTGATGCATTGATTACATCAAACACATATTGGAGATGCCAATGAGGATTGCGCAGTCAATCCAAGAGTAATTCAAATTCATTCAGAGCTATTCTTCAGCAGAGATTGCGCAGTGGATGTAGGCTAGCAGGTGGCAAAGATCGGTACATGGATTTGCAAGATTGGGCATGATTAGTGTATGACGATTGTACTGTACTGAGAGCTTGTGATAAGATTTGTATGCTTGTATGAGATTTTCATATGATCTCCATGTTACATAATATATAGTTGGGATTTTCAGCTTCAGGCTTTCCCGATTAAAAACTGTGTTATGTGTGATTGATTATTTTTGTTTATGCTTCACATGTGTGTGCAATTAATTTTTCCGCAAAATATTAACAAGTGGAATAGATTCAGTATCTTGCATAAAGTTAAATAGTGTGAGATTAGGTGGATCTTGGACATATGCATGCTTAGTGCATATAATTTCTACAATGTCCTCAATCAAGTAATGGGAGCTAAGTTATGGTGGAGATGGATACAAGGAGGCACTGATCTCTGGAAACTCATTTGGGAAAAGAAATACCAAATGCATCGAATAATTGTGGGAAAATTGAAAGCAGATGCTACTCCTAAAGGATTGAATATCTGGAATCTAGTAGCAACTAACAGAGAATTAATAAGACAACACAACTTTTGGGAAATACGAGAAGGGAGAACAATGCTTTTTTGGGAGGACTCGTGGTAGCAGAGAGAAAAAATTTTTAGCCGGTTGGATCTAGGTGAAATTTTCCTGTTCACTAACCTATCGAACCAAAGATCAGTAATAAATTACTGAAGTGGAGAGGAGGAAGGCCAATGGCACAAATGGAAAGGAAAAGGGCAATGGAGAAATGCCCTAGAAACAACACAATGGAATAACTTTGATAAGGAAATGAAAACTAGGAAATTGGTAGCTACAAATGGAGAAGATATTTTGAGATGGGGCTACAAGACCAAAGGTATGTTCACAATAGAAGATGGCTACTTCCTCAAATCAAATAACCATCAGGAGATTACAGTACCAATTTGGCAGAAAATATAGAGAGAGAAATTTTAGCCTAAAGTAGAATATTTCCCGTGGTTTTTAAGCCATCGGAAGAACTTGACTTGGGATCATTTGCAGCACAGATGAATCCAAGGACCATCTCTCTATATGATGTGCAAAAATGAGGAGGAAAATATTGAACATCTATTTAATACATGCAAATTGGCAAAGGATATCTGGCAGAACAATGAAACGATTTTTGAACAAACAGATAGAGCCAATACAAGCATAAATGAAACTATTCATAATGGCGGAAACAAGGGTTCAATAGTGAAGTCCTGAATCGTGCTTGGAGGTTATCAATGGGATTTATACTTTGGGGGACATGGAAAGAAAGAACCATAGAATTTTTAGAGGTGAAGAGAGGAATATAGCCCAGATATGGAAAGTGATAGTGGAAAATATCCAAGAAACAATATTAGTAGAACACTGGTCAGATGAATATTGGGCAGTGAATGATAGGGAGAATAGAATTCTAGCAAAATTGAACCTAAAACCCCAAATGCTAGCAACATCATTATGGAAGTTCAAGCCCCATTAGCATAATATATTAAACACTTTTGAGCCCCCACTTATGGGATTTTTGAAATTAAATTATGATGGTGCCTCTAAAGGAAACCCTGGGCAAGCAGGGATGGGAGGCATATTCTGAAATTCTCAAGGATCTGTTTGTAGGATATATGCAATGGCGATTGGATTTGATGCAAATAATGAAGCTGAATTAATGGCGGTCAAACAGGGTCTTACAATAGCAGTTCGGGAGAATTTATAAAGACTTATAGTAGAAGGTGACTCGGCAATGACAACAGGGATATTAAAAAAACTTCAACAAGGCACCCACTGGGATAAAATCAGTAAAATTTGGCGTACAACAAGATTAATTCAAGAAATTGGGCAAATCCTACAACATATTGGTTATGTAATTCCCAAACATGTTCGTAGAGGAGGAAATGAGGTGGCTGATTTTTTAGCTAACTAGGGCTATAAGAATGAAGGCCGACAGTTAGATATAAAGCAACATCACCAGGCATGGAATATAGAGTTAAAATCGCTCCAGATTATTTTGGAAAAAGATCAAGAACAACCCCGATTGGTGTGCCACGAGGGGAACGGTGGGAATTAGTCAGTGCCATGCAGATGTGGGCATCTGACCACCATCATGCTTAACGTTTAATGTGAAGCGGTGGAGGTTCTTGCCACGATAAGCATTAACGCTAATGAATATTACCATCCGAAGCCAACAAAGACTGTCAGGCGATAATGGGAAATCACGCCGGAAGCGAGGAGGGATAGGGAATAAGGTAAGTTTCCAACATCACAATTTCATTGTAACCCACATAGGACCTCAGCGAGTTCAGCTCGACGACGAGGCAGAAGGGTTGTTGCAATGCTGTCGTAGGGATTATTGGTATGTAATGGTTTTTGTGACTCTTACCTCCCAATTCATAATTCCAGTTCTCATTTTGACAATTGAATAAGATGGTTCTAAAGGAGTTTCTGCAATGTTCTGTGTTTTCAATGGAAGAAATTGTCAATCTTCTGTACTCTTCTGTTCATTTAGTTTTAAAGAAATGGTAGAGGTTGTAGGTAAGGACATAGAATCCTGCTTTTGAAGCCCTTCTTCCCTGTTTTGTCCTATTCTCTGGAAATTTAAATCACCTTGGTTTACTCTACACTTTGATTTAGGCGTAAAATTGCATGTCTGTAAGTTATGGTATGTGTATTTCACTGTTATGAAAGGTCAGGTAACGGCATTTGAAGCTTCGAAAAATTACTAGGGTGATAGCCCTTCCGTTCACAATCAGACTTGTATTCAATGTGGGTATATTTTGACTACTTTTCATGGTTAAGGTAGGTCTATTTGTCTGTAGAGTCGTGTTTTCCCTCAATCTCTATTTTCTTCAAATTACCAGTGGGTCACTGTTTGTAATTGGCCAAGAAAGCAAGTTCGTCTGCAGAGTCGTGTTTTCCCTCAATCTCTGTTTTCGTCAAATTATCTGTGGGTCACTGTTTGTAATTGGCCGAGAAAGCAAGTTTGTAGGCAGAGTCGTGTTTTCCCTCAAGCTTTGTTCTCGTTAAATAATTTGTGGGTCACTTGTTGTAATTGGCCAAGGAAGCAAGTTCCTTTGGGTAATTTGGATTGTGGCACGCAAACTATGTTTGCTCAAACTACTGTGCATCCTGAGGCAACCACTAGCGTCTATTAGTTGCCTGTTATTGATCATTCTCTGGTATATACAAGGCTACTTTACATTTTCACAGGGGATCTTGTTTGCCAGACCATTATGGCTAAAGGTCAAGTAGGAAACAGAAAAAACATAGGCAGAGGAAAACAACAACAAAAAATAAAGAGTGCGAGACCAAGCAAGCGAGGCAGGAAGAGAAATAAGCAAATTCTGGAAAACATAGCTAATCTTTATGATTCAGGAAATCCAGTTCATATTCGCAATACTATTCAAGGTTGGGAGAGAGAAAGTGATGATGAAGATGAGGATCTCAAACAACTCATGGATTTTATTTTCGACCCAGGAAATACAAGAGGTCGTGTATCTCTATTCCAGCAATCAGTCATAACGTATTGGAAATTAAAATGTGTCTTAGCAAAAGAAATTTCGAGCATGCAAGAAAGGGAAGGCAACCCAATAGCGCTTTTTGAACTACATCAGATAAAACATGATATTCGTGAGATGGCCAAGGCATAGGTTGAAGCAACTGCTCGAATTGGGAGGATTGAACGCCAACTCCAAAGCATGCAGCAAGTGGATATGCTGGGGTCTACTGCAAAGGACCCAACTCATGTAGATTCTTCTGATGGATAATATTACTTTTCTTTTAGTTTTTTAATGTTTTTGGCGGATAAGGGTAATAGTTTTTGTTTCAATTGAAACTTTTATGGACACAGTAAAGTAGTTAAAGCAGTAAATAGAAGGAAAAAACAATATCAGTTTTGGTTGGCTTTTAACTCTCTAAGGTGGCCAATAGACCTGGTTTCCTTCAGGTAGGTTGAGGCTACCACATGCAATAGAATATGTATAGCAACTTGCTCTTTAAAAAATAGAAAATAGAAAGGCTCTACGAAATTTACAAAAACAAAAAAAAAAATGTGGAAGATGTGTCATACTTTTTATAAAGTTCGATTATGTTGATTCTTGAATGTGCTATTTTATAAGAGTGGATGAGGTTATTGAATGTTCTATTTTATAATAGATGATGAGATTAGAAGAAGAAAATGATAAATGATTAAGTTGAAGATGACCATTATTGTGTTTTTAAAAGGAATGATTTTCACTCACTTAATACACAACTTGCATTATTTAATAGTGACTTAAATGTTATAATGGATTCTAGAGGAGGTATGGCTAATCATTGTAATAAGCTGAAACATCATGTGGAAAAGAGCAATGAAGACATCTTATGTAAATCATTTTTTGCATGGAAATAAATTGAATCTATATTAGCTTGGTGGGAACTATTATGGTGATCAAAATAAACAACAACTTGGAATGTGTTGGTTCAATAAATAGCTCATTGGGACGTAAAGGTCACATTAAAAGAAAAGAAAGTAATAAGACAATAATTTTGGAATAGTGTTACTAGGTGATTTATGTAGTAAGGTAATTAATAAATTAGTAGTCTAAGAAATATTTAATCAACAAAGTGTTGAAATGCAAGGAATTTAGGAAATGATAATTTTAGAGTTAACTTATGTGACACTCTAAAACATGGAGTGTAGTAAAAAGTGATTATTGAAGAAACTAAGTAACATAAACCAGACTATATAATAGCAATACACCATTAAACAAAAACTACTAATATCATATAATGTAAACAAAAGACACCAAGTAATCACCAATCAAAGAATCTATTGTAATTACATTGGTTGTTACAAATTGAGAAAAGATTGATATCATTGCAACAATCATCGTGGCTCAATTTGTGTGATAGAATTATTATAAAATTAGATATTTCAAAAAATATAAATTAAACTCTACTATGCCAACATAATTTACAAGTACAATGGCATTATTTATATAAGAATGAGAGAGAAAATCAACTGAACCTTAATGTTTGACCCTGTGCATAGTGAATGAATGAATATGTTTATTGCCTCAATCCCAAAACTCAAATTAGTTTAGGTTCACTATACTATCCTAATTAGATTTGATCACTAATGTGATTATCAGATCAGATTACCAGTTTTCTTCCCCTAGATATTTTATTACACAAGCATTCTAAGTTGTGATGCGTGACTAGTTCATGGACCATTACACTCTCATTGAGATGGCATAGTAATGGTGTTGAAAAGATTGCCGTGTTGGAGAATAGACATAAGTTGTAGGATGACAACTTGGAATTGATCAACAATGAATTCTATTTAATATAATGTAGTTTTGATTAACTAAAGTTGAGAAAAGACTTAATATAAACCCAAAGCATATGGATGTAGACATCAACCACTCTCTTTTGAAAATTTGTCCTTATTATGTTAAGATAATAGATGTCAATCCTCATTATGTTAAGATACATTGATGAAGAATAAAAATTCATGGCACTATCTAAGAAATGAGGGAACCTTTTTTTTTTCTTATTTTATTTTATTTTATCTTATGAAGTGTGAAATTACCTACAAGTTTTTCTTGGAACTAACATGATTTGACAATTCTAAAGAAAGTATGTCATACACTTGACAACTTGTCATTTTTCACTTGATAAAAGCACTAGATGCATCCAATATATGATGACAAAGTAAGCTTGAAGACATTGTTGCCACACTACCAAATGATGGGTTATTGTTTGTATCCTAGTGGATGTAGCTTGTGATGTGGGTTTTTGAATATATATTTCTATATTATGAAGCCACACATTGTTCCTAATGTAGAAATCATGTTGGACACAATGCTTACCATGTATATATTTGAAGATAATCACAAAATATCATTAAAGTATCATTGAACATTTTGGATTTTCTTAATAAATTATGTTCTTTTGTTGATTTTATGTGTCAATGGATAAATATCTACAAGTGGTGGAGCAGGGTAAGTTGTGTCTATGGGTGTTACTTATCAAAATCTAAAAAGAACTTCACAGGGTGATCCATAAAATGTCAAATTGTGTTGAGCTGGTTTGTACTTGTGTTAAGTGAATTCCAAAACTTCACTTTAAAAGTGTTAATGTTTATACATTTAACATAAATATACAATGATTTAGATCACTATCTTTAATTATTCTTAAATTTTAAGTATTAAGAAAGGATATGATGTTGAATCTTAAAAACTAACATTAATAAAATAATAATAATAAAAACAATTAAATTAATAAAAAATATTATATTATAAATGTATTTATCTTTATCAATTTATTATAACTAAAAATACTTATCTATTGGTTGATGTAAACTAGTAAGAAAATATTTGTTTGTTTTATTTTTTAATACATTAAAATTTTATTTTTGTATCATTTCAATTGTGGAGAAATTTGAAGTTTTACAACATGGTGATAACTATTAAATTAAAAAAACAAAAAATAATAGAAAAAATTTAAAGAAAACGAGAAGTCAAGTTAAAAAGCAATAATATTGAAGAGAAAAAATTTACTCCAAATTTAGTAAAGATTTTTTAGAATAAGCTTGGGCTAGTTACTCAAGGAGTTTTTTATTATGCATTCATTTTAAATAACAAAAAATAACAATCTCACCCAAAATTGCATCATCACATTCCAACTAAAAAAATCAATATATATATATATATATATATATATATATATATATATAATTGCGCATTAATTTAGACAAAAAATAAATATATACCAGCATAGATCCATCTTAAGTATGAATCTAACATGAGCAGAGAGGGAACAAATTTCTTCATGTGCAAACTTCTTTAGAGTGTAAAATACAATGTGTGATTTTTCATTATTTAAATTATATTTTTCAATGCTATATAGAGTATATATAGGACTAAATAAAAATTTTAACCACAAAAATATAATATATACTTAATTCACATTAAAATATTTTATATAACATGTACAAAGAAACATTTTATCAACCCAAACATAAATCTTAAATAGTTTATTTAAATCTCTTATTCAAATATTTTTAAAACTACAAGGTTTAAACATCTTACTCACACTTATTTTTACTTCTAATTACTTTAGAGTATATTCATTTTTTTATTATAGCTCACATTATTTTTCTATCTTTAGCACGGAAGGACGAGAAAACTTACACATCCTCCTCATACTGGGTTGTAGAATGAGCCTCTCGGCTCAATCATATACTTTGGGAGAGGCTTAAAGATATCATATACTTTGGGAAAGGCTCAAAGAGATCACGATCCCTCCTGAGCTAAGGATTGCAGTGATCCATCTCTATGAGACCATAACTGTCAAGCTTATGACTAACAAGGGGTGGTCTAAATACATTAACTACAATATCATAGTTAAGCAAGGGTTTCCCCTATCCCCTACCCTTTTTGACATATACATCGATAAGATAGAGTGTCTGGAAACTGCTAGATGCAAGGCACTGAGCTTGCTGGTGTTCTCATTACTCTTCTCCTTTATGCCGATGATATCGTTCTTCTTGCAAAAAGCCATGATGACCTTGATAAACAGCTTCAGAATCTTCATGTCTACTACTCCAAGATGGGCATGACAGTTAATACCGACAAGACTAAAGTCATGATCATTAAATCTAAAAATATCACCCATGGTAGTTTCGTGTATAATAACTAGTGCTTAGGGCAGGTTTCTTCTTATAAATATTTGGGCATTAACTTCTCTCATCAACTCAAGTGGAATTATAACATTGAGAAAAGGATTATTGGAGGCTGGAAAGCTTATTATGAGCTTGAAAACAATTTTAAGTCGGTCGATCTTTACATTTGGAGTAAAAAGAGGTTCCTCTTTAAGAGACTCGTCACCCCTATTGTCTTATATGGATGTGAATTTTGGGGTTGCAGTATATCTAGAGAGTCATGGAGGAATATTGAGATGGTTCAAAAGAGATTCATAACCTACAACCTTAAGATCAAGGGAAATACTCCCTATCCTATCCTCTTGATCGAATTTGGTTTGTCCCCCATTGAAAGTATGGCTATGTTTAGATATCTGATGTATAAGAAGAAGCTTTATAGCATGGAATCCAAAAGGCTCCAAAAAATTGCTTCTAACTGTAGTCAAAACCCCCACCTTCGCCTCAAGCGTGGGTGGCATAAAGATGCCCATTCTTGACTCAACCATTGGGGAATTAAGGAGGAGCTCAATATGGGAAGCAAAGAAAGTGCCAAAAACCAAGCTTAAGGAAAAGTTGTGGGGGGGTCAGGAGGTGGAGGGTAAAAGGAAGCCAAGATATTATAAGGAGATGATAAACCCCACCCTTGATAATCAAAATTATCTCTTTGTGTTGACCAGTGTTGTGTAACCAGCTCCAAAAATAGAAGAAAAGAGATATCAACGCCTTAGAAATGAGCCACTTCGGGGGGGCAACCTCCAATACATTACATAAATGAACAATTCTTGGATGATACAATTTACAAAACCTCCTTTCTATATATAGGAGTCCATGGGGCCATAATGTAATCTGAGTGGGCCACAATGTAATCCTAGCCGACCTAACAATAATAATTTAAGGGCACAATAATAACAAAATGGGGGTTACAAGGGTACAATAATAACAATAAGGGGGTTACACTAAAAACAATAAGGGACTATACTAGTAATATAGGGACCTAACATGCCCCTCTCCTTCAAAAAAGTGTTGTCCTCAATGCTTGAGTAGCTCTGGGTGCTTCTGTATAAAATTCTCATCCTCCCATGTAGAATCTTCAGTGGGTAAGTTTTTCCACTTGATGAGATACTCTAAAATTGATCGATTTTGTAGCTGTCGAGTTCTTTTTCCCGTGACCACTTCAGGTTCCAATATGATTTTTCCTTCCTCATAAAGTTCTGGCAATATTGTTTGAACTGGAATATTTTCACCTATAACCTTCTTTAAGCATGAAACATGGAAAACTGGATGCACTCGTGAAGAAGCAGGAAGCTCCAATTTGTATGCCATAGTACCAATCTTTTGCAACACTTTGTAAGGACCATAGTACTTTGGCGATAATTTATTATCCTTCTTAGCTTGTTTGAGGGACATTTGTTTATATGGTTGTAGCCGTAAAAATACCCAATCTCCTATATCAAAACTTCTCTCGCTGCGATGTTGATCTGCCTGTTGTTTCATTCGATTTTGTGCCAAATTCAGGTTATCCTTTAAGAGTAGGAGAACTTCTTGCTGATGCTCGATGTGATCTTCGACTGCTTGAACCTTCGAATTTTCCCTTAAAGATGATGTAATCGATGGTGGATGATATCCATAAAGTGCCATAAATGGGGTCATTTTTGCTGCAGTATGGAAGGAAGTGTTATACCACCATTCGGCGAGAGGTAACCACTTGACCCATTGTGTTTGTTTATCAGATACAAAACAACGAAGATATCCTTCCAAACATTTATTTACTATCTCAGTTTGACCATATGATTGAGGATGATAAGATGAGCTATGAGCTAATTGAGTACCCAAACAAGAAAATAACTCCGTCCAAAAATTTCCAGTAAAAATGGGATCTCTGTCGCTCACAATAACCCTTGGGCTTCCATGTAGCTTTTGAATTCTGTCCATAAATGTAGTAGCAAGTGTACTTGCTTTAAATGGATGAGATAATGCACAAAAGTGTGCATACTTGGTAAGTCTATCAACTACCACCATGATGACATTCTTTCCTTCAGACTTAGGTAAACCTGTGATAAAATCCATTGAAATCTCCTCCCAACGCTGACTTGGAATGGATAAAGGTTGTAGAAGTCCGGGGTCTTAATTGTCTCCACTTTATTCTGCTGGCAAACCAAACATTCCGCCACAAACTTTTGAATATCAGATTTAAGGCCATCCCAAAAAAATTCTTTCTTCACCCTGTGGTAAGTTTTTAAAAATCTTGAGTGTCCTCCTAAAGGAGAAGTGTGCAATTCCAGAAGAATCTTTTGTTTTAGTTGGAAATTATTACAAAGATATAAGCGATCTTTGTACCATAAGGAATCATTTTTCCAACTAAATGTATCAGATGTACTAGGATCTTGCTGCAACTTTTGAATGAGTGTCCATACATCTTTGTCCTTCTTCATTCATCTCTTGCTTCGGTTATCCAATCTGGTTGGATAATAGAAATGGCACAAAGCAATGCTTCCACCTCTTCATTCTTTCTTGAGAGTGCATCTGCAACAACATTAAGCTTTCCTTTTTTGTAGATTATTTCAAAGTCATAACCCAACATCTTTGTGACCCATTTTTGCTGCTCTTTAGAAGATAGTATTTGTTCCAAAAAGTGTTTAAGACTATCATGATCAGTTTTTACCTTGAAGTGTCTTCCCATTAGGTAAGTTCGCCATTTCTTTAGTGCATGCAGTATTGCTAACGTTTCCTTCTCATAAATAGGTTTCTGTAAATACTTTCCTTTGATTGGACGACTTTCAAAAGCAATGGGTCTTCCTTCCTGCATTAAAACCGCACCAATTCCATTTTCTGAGGCATCACATTCCACAATAAAGGTTTTTGTGAAGTCTGGCGTAGATAAGACCGGTGTTAGGCACATTGCCTCTTTAAGACATTCAAAGGCCTTAGTTGCTTCAGGAGTCCATGAAAATGCATCTTTCTTCAATAATGTTGTTAGAGGTGCTGCTATTCTCCCATAATTCTTAACAAACTTGCGATAATACCCTGTTAACCCAAGAAATCCTCGCAACTGCTTTATGGTCGTGGGACTTTCCATTCCTTAATGGCTTTAATTTTGTTAGGGTCTACTTTAACACCCTCGTGAGATATAATATGACCCAGATATTCCACCTCTTGTACTCCAAAAAAACATTTGGATGTTTTTGCATATAATTGTTTCTCCTGCAATAGTTTGAGCACCCTGTCAACATGTTCAACATGATCCTTCCAAGACCTGCTGTAGATTAGTATATCATCAAAAAATACTAGCACAAATTTTCTAAGGAAGGGTTTGAAAATGGAATTCATCAAACCCTTGAAATGTAGAAGGTGCATTGGTAAGGCCAAAAGGCATGACCAAAAATTCATAATGACCCTCATGAGTTCGAAATGTTGTTTTTGGAATATCTTCGGTCTTCATTCTAATTTGATGATATCCTGAACGAAGATCCAACTTGGTAAAATAAATTGCTCCATGTAATTCATCCAATAATTCATCAATCACAGGAATGGGAAATTTATCTTTAATGGTGAGCTTATTGAGCTCCCTATAATCCGGACACATTCTCCATGATCCATCCTTCTTGTGTACCAATACTACGGGAGCAGAGAAAGAACTTTGACTAGGTTGAATTATACCAGCCTCTAACATTTCTGCAATCATACGTTCAATTTCGCTCTTTTGGACGTAAGGATATCTATAAGGCCTGATGTTTGGAGGAACACTTCCTGGAATCAAATGAATGGCATGATCATGATCATGAATAGGTGGGAGTCCTTTGGGAGTTTCAAACACCTTGGAATGATTGTCCAAGACTTGTTGGAGATCTGCAGAAATAGATGATTTTGACGTCGGAACTTCTAGTGAGCATAATTGTGCAATTACGCCTCGTTGTTCTTTCTTTAGAAGCTTTGTCATGCCATTAGAGCTTATTATCCTTCCTGGCTTCCCTTCAATACCCCGTAGTTCGACCTCCTTTCCTTCTGAAAAGAATTTCAAGAAAAGTTCTTGAAAATTAAAAGCTACCGTCCCCAAAGATTGTAACCATTGTACTCCTAGTACAACATCAGCACCTCCCATAGGAATGGAAAGCATTGGACTAGTTAATACATATTCCCCCATGGTTAGCTTAATATTATGGCATTTTCCAGAGCAATTTATAGTTCCTCCATTTGCAACCATCACTTGACATTCTGGTGCTGGGTATAGGAAACAATTTAATTCCTTGGCTACCTTACAATGAATAAATTATGGGTGCTACCTGAATCAATCAACACTATTACCTTTTTCTTCTTGATTTGTCCTTTTATCTTGAGAGTTTGAGGAGTGGTAATTCCTGCCAGTGCATTACACGATATGGTCGGATTCATTTCTTCCTCTTCTAGGGCTGGTTCCTGGTGTATATCATCTTCTTGTTCATTTTCTTCTTCCTCTTCACAATCTATGTAAAATAATTTCTTCTCAGCACACTTATGACCTTTAGTGTATTTTCTATCACAACTGTAGCAAAGCCCTTTTCTCTTTTTTCTTCCAATTTTTGTGGTGTCAACCTTGTAGGTTGTGGAAATTTAGGCGTAGCAACACTTCCTTCTTTATAGAATTGAGTGGTAGGCTTCCTTGTCGCCATTATTTTACATTCAACTTTTCTTGCCAACCTGAATGCCTTCTCCAATGAATTTGGTTCCAAAACGCGAACTTCATGTTGGATGTTATCCTTTAAAGTGCCTATGAAGAGATCGATCCTGTGTTCCTCTGGAATATCAGTTACCCTTATATTCAATTTTGGGAAGTCCTCAATGTGCTGCCCCACTAAACCCTTTTGTTTGAGATTTATCAATTGGCTAAAGAAGGTGTTGCTCTTTGTATCCTCATAATGTGCTATCATTTCCTCCGTAAAAATTGACCAAGTGACAGTTTTTTTACGGGAGAAAAGCCATAGATACCATACAAATGTATTTTGTTCTAAATGTAAAGTTGCAATGCGTACCTTTTGTGTGTTTTGCACGTTATGGAGATCAAAATATTGCTCCATCTGTAGTATCCATGTTACAGGATCCTTTCCATCAAACTTCCTCATATCCATTTTTGGAATATGGTGGTTCTTCCCCCCAACATTAGAGTTTATGAAATCACGATTAACATTTATTTTGTTCTCATCATGAGGTTCTTCTACTATCTTTTCACCATTAGGAAACATTTCTTGTATCAACTTTGTCAAACCTTCGATGTATGCTTTTAGATCATTCTTCATGTTTTCCATGTTGTCTTTCATGTCATCCATCTTAGCTTCCACGCCTTTCTTCAAACCTTCCATCTTCGCTTCCATGCCTTTCTTCAAAACTTCCATTTCATTTTTTTGTTGCTCTTTGCGAGAGTGAAATTTGTTGCACTTGCTCTTGTAATTTTGATAGATCATGTTGCAATTCTTCATCTTCATGAGTCATAGTAGAGCCTTCTGAAGGCTTAATGGGTGTTGAATTATTTTTACGGGGCATCTTTTAGAACCCAATACTGATATCTATTCTACAATATGCCCTTCGAATCAATTCAAATTGATTCTTCTAACAAGACTTATGCAATTCGGAAAAAAAAAATATACACCTTTTTCTTGGTTTTGAGGAGCTCGATATTGAAATTGGATTATATTTTTGATTGCAGCACTTCAATATTTGATTTTCGGTACCAACGTAGCCCTCTAAATTATCTTTCAAATGCCACAGGTCTGACCTGATTTGGATTCTCCAAGACAAAGTTGTGTCCAATCTCCCACAATGACCTAATTATGGACTGGTTCAGTAGAGCGAACTTGTATGACTTGCCACGTGTCATTGTTTCATCCTTCGTCTCTGAAATTGATAGCCAAGAAAATACAGTCCGTGTACTTGCGACCACTTTTTACAGCACTCCAATCCGATGCCGAGAGAGAGAGTTATTGAACTTTTCCCATGATCACCTCTTTGAGATGAAATTCAGGAGCTTGAAAAAGCACTACCTTCCAAAGATCATATCTCCAAAAATATTGCGAACCAAGCTCTGAAATTTTTTGACGAATTTCTTCAGGATTTCAACTTCGCACCATAGGAATTTCAGATTCTGAACCTTCATATAAAAAAAGTTATAGCGCAAATGCCACGATGACCTGTTTAGGAGCCTGAAAAAATACCTAACTTCCACAGATCATATCTCCGAAAATATTGCGAACCAAGCTCTGAAATTTTTAGACAATCTTCCTCAGGATTTCAGCTTCACACCCTAAAAATTTCAGCTTCTAAAACTTCGTAGAAAAAAATTTATAGCGCAAATGCCACGATGACCTGTTTGGAGCAGCGAAACCCTAGAATCCAAACCTCTGATACCAAATGTTGTGTAACCAGCTCCAAAAAGAGAAGAAAAGAGATATCAACGCCTTAGAAATGTGCCTCTTCGAGGGGGCAACCTCCAATACATTACATAAATGAAAAATTCTTGGATGATACAATTTACAAAACCTCCTTTCTATATATAGGAGTCCATGGGGCCATAATGTAATCCTAGTGGGCCACAATGTAATCCTAGCCGACCTAACAATAATAATTTAAGGGCATGATAATAACAAAATGGGGGTTACAAGGGTACAATAATAACAATAAGGGGGTTACACTAACAACAATAAGGGACTATACTAGTAATATAGGGACCTAACAACCAGCACTAAGAAAGAAATGAACATCGCTAGATAAGAACTAATTCTCATTAGCTTCAGAGTGAGACTGGGCGGTGGTCTATTGCCAAGTCTCCCTGGAACGATAGAATCTGTCAGATCTGTGATACTAAGAAGGTGGAAGATGAAAAGCACTTCCTTTTAGACTGCCTAGCTATTACTCACATCCGCTCTCAATTCCCTGACATCTATCTACCACACTTCCAATCTTCTTGACCTATTAAGCCAGCCCACCTATAGCGATATTGGAGCCCTTATTTCCCTTCTTTTTTATCATAGAAACATGATTTTGAAGAATCAAACTTAGATTCTTTTCCGCATTGGTCTTAGTGAACGTTAATCATCATCATCATCATCATAAAAAATTAATAAATATTAATATAAAAATATTTCTTTAGAATTTCAATTTCTCCTTTATTTTTACCATAAACAATTTAATAATGTTTTTACTTGTAATATTAAATTCTAAGGTAATTTCTAACTTCCAGGTATGAAATTAGACCACCACGCAGAATTTAACCATATACACAGAAATGGAGCTTAAACCTAATTTACAATATTGCTAAAATCTTCCAAATGCCAAATTGACTTACTAATGAAAAATGCCTTCCCAATACTAGTTGTCTTTAGTGGGACTTTTTGAAAGTTTTTTTGGTGGATTTTTTTGGTCTAATTTCTCTAAAATCTTATAGGAATTCATTGAAAACAAAGATTTGATGAGTAATCTTGCACAATCCAAGTGCCCTATGAGTTTTTTAGGGTGTTGAATCCATATATAGAGTCAAAAAAACCAATTTAAATAATACAAATCAAAATTTCCCCTCAAATTATTTTGTAGATTCCAACACCAAAACTCCAAAAAATCACACAAAAAAACTACTCCTCCCAAATAAACTTATTATACTCCGCTCATATTCCGAGGAAACCCCATTTATGTGTAAATAGTAACATGGGCACACTGTATAATATCAGGTATACCTCACACTTTGGGTTGACAATCATATATTGGACATCCACTAGTCTCCAAAATTTCGAGTGGTAATCAAACGAAACCAATCGTTGCACAAATAAAGTTCCGTGATTTATGATTAATTGGCTTCCTCTTTTACCATTGTACAGTCAACAATTATGTACGAACTACGTAAGTGTTCCCTTTACCGATTTATATGGTAAAGCATATAAATCAATATTCACACCCATATATTCTAATGTGAAACTTTCCGAAATAGGAAAGCCACATTTTAAAATAAACTTGGTCCTGGCGATAAGTACTTTCCACGTAAGCTTTTGCTTTATACCAATTTTTTTCATAATTAAATTTATATTGAGAACGGAAATTAAAATTTCTATTTATAATTTATAAAATTAAATATTTTTATTTTTATTTAATATTTTTTAATATTTTTAAACAACATTTAACTTTAATTTTATACATAAAAATAAAGATGATCAAATTATAATTTATTTATTTTTTTTAAATATTTTAGATATAATATATAATTATAGTAAATAAATAAATTTACAAAACTTTTATTTTTGATAAAATGATATAAAATATATTAAGTTTCAATTAAATTAATTTAGACTATAAAACTATTAATTTTTTATAACTATTCTTTCAATTAAAATATTTTGATAATAAAATCAAACTTAAAATTATATAATTTATTTTATATTTAAATAAATATTTTAAATTTTCATTTACTTTAGATACTATTAATTCTAATTTTATTTTATATTTTTAATAAAATAAAAAATATCTAAAATCATAAAAATTAAGACGGGACTCTTCACCCTAATGATTATATGCAAAACCAAACAAAATACAGATTAATTTTACCAAAGCCTTATCTTAATTACACCCTATTGGATTCAAACAAAAATGACCAGTGAACAGGTATTAGTGGGTTGATTACACTTTGGTACTTTAAGGATGGTTGCTAATGAAGTTGTAACTACCCAATTCAAAATTTGCTTTGATATTTGATTACTATAGTTTTAGTGTGTGATGTTTTTATTTTTATTTTTATTTTTTTTTCTCAGCAGGTGTTTTTGAATTTTTTTTGGAATTTTAAAGTTTTATATTTTGCAAAAATAGGATGCTCTAAAAAATTTTAAAATATTAAATCTATTTCTACATTAAAAACTCATTTTGAATGACTAAAAATTTTTATTATTAAAATAAAAATAAAAAATTTATTAAACTACTTTTTTAGAAATGGAGGTTGTTTTTAGTGCAATTTTTTAAAGGTTTTTTGCATGTATTTTTCTGGTCTAATTTCTTTAAAATCTGGCAGGAATTTATTGCAAACAGAAATTTGATGAGTAACCTTGCACAATCGAAGTGCCCTAGAAATATGCTGAATCCATATATAAAATCAAAAACCAATTTAAATAACAAAAATAAAAATTTCACCTCAAAATTTTTTCACCAAATTACAACACGGAAAACTCAAAAAAATCACACTAAAAACAATTCTTAAAAATGTACCATTACTGAATTGTGAACATCTTTTTAATTTTAATACTTTCATTAAAGTACGCTGGCCAAAGTACTATTTACTGGTCGGCCAGACTTTGTTTTACAATCACGGATCCGATCTCGTACTCTGCTCATGTCCATTGATGACCGGCCAACAAGTAAGCGGGAGACCGCAGTATTCCATGAATCCGAGATCCGCAAGGCAAAGTGGCGTCTTTCTTTGAATTTCATAGACTTTTCCGGCTTGGCCCAAAAAGCAATTATTTCATTGTTCAATGTGGGACCCGCATCAGCTCTGCCGATCAAGTAGAAGTTCTCCTGGCAAGTAGAGAGTGGCTGGGGATGCCGTAACAGCGGATTCTGTTGATAGGGCAGGGGATGCCGCAACAGCGGATTCTGTTGATAGGGCAGGGGATTGTCAGTGATCCAGTTACACATGATTCCGTTGAGAGTAGGTTACAAGTTACAAATTAATTACTTAATAATGCCCTAATCTACGGGATAATAATAATAGAAATCTAAGCAGGATTTTTAAAAAATCCGGTAGAAATTGAAAATTGAGAGTATAGTTATCAAGTTTGTGTTCTAAAGATTCTCGATAATGTTAAATCTATTTTAAAAAAAATAAACATTTGTTATTAACTTTTTTAAAATATTAAATATTTATTATATGTATAATTTAAAGTTACCTCAATTATCTATATTTTTGAAAATAAAATATTATGCTTTAAGAAGTTTTAGGTTAAAATTTTAGGAGTGGGTTTTAGTAGGATTTTTTGGAGTTTTAAGTGTTGTAATTTAGGAAAAAGTTTGAGGTGAAATTTTGATTTGTGTTATTTACACTGGTTTTTTAACTGTGTAAATAGATTTAGCACCTTGAAAAATGGTTAAGACACTTCAATTATACAGAAATTATCCATCAAACTTATGATTTCAATAAATCTCTACATGATTTAAAAAAAATTAAACTAGAAAAATTTATCAAAAATACTTTCAAAAAACCGCTAAAAACAACTTAACAACTTGTAAATTTTATATCAAACAGTTAAAAATACTTACCCATCATCAATTTCTCTACTCACGCCCCTCCTACCCCCAACCCCCAACAAAAAATATCATAATATCAAAAATCATAATATTTACCTCACAGTCCATGGATAAATCAACACGAATAAGAGAAAACTCGGAAGCAACAAGACTTCCACTCCCCTCCACTGTCGATTTCGATCATTTTTTTTTTTCCGTTGTTTGGTTGCGATTCGTTCATCTGCAACTTCATCTACGCGAATTCGACCACTCAAATCAATTCAATCCAATCCAGAAGCCTTGTCTCGTACGCAGTTAAATCGTGGCCCACAGGCTTCTTTTTTTTTTCTTTCTTTTTTAATTTTAAATTTAGATTGAATCCGTGCTTTGCTTGGAGAAGCTAAGTATGCTAGTGTGTGAATTGCATGAATTATCAGTTCAATGGTCTTTTTATTTATATTGTGTGGAAAGGAAGCTTAGTGGTGATGTAGTGTAGAATTTACAGCATGACTACAGTGGATATATTGAATCCCAGCTCCCAAGCTATGGAGGTGTTCAAGAAACAAGAAGGAGAGCCCCAGTTGAGCCACTTGTGCAAGATTTGCAGCAAGAGGTTCGTCTCTGGAAGAGCTCTCGGCGGTCATATGAGAGCCCACGCTCCGGCCTCTGCCTCTGCCTCCATCGCTGCAGACACACTCATTGAAACTGAATTTGGGAAGAGCAAGAGACCCAGAGCTTCAGATCACAAATCGATGGAGGAAAGGGAGAAGGATGAAGAGGGATTGGATAGCAATGGGAGTAATCCAATGTATGCTCTGCGAAGGAATCCCAAGCGCAGTTGGCGGTTTGCAGATCAGGACTACTCATTTCTATTGGGTGAAGGAATCGATTCCAAATCCATCGATTCTTCTATAAATTGTGATCTCTGTGCGAAGGAATTCAGCTCCTGGGAAAGCCTGTTTGGTCACATGAAGTACCACTCTGAAACCCATGAAGATAGCAGCGATGCCCATCTTGAAGAATCAAGACAACAGGAGACCCAGGAAAAAGAAAGTGAAAGTGATGCTCAGACGGAGATGAATCATCCAAGTGTGAATTCAAGCAGGTTTGATAAGTGGATGAAGGGAAAGAGATCCAAGAGACCCAGGTATGCAATCCAACTTAATCCCCATGAACAATTTGATTCGGATACAAATACTGAAGAAAATGACATGGCAATATGTCTCGTAATGCTTGCAAGTGGAGTAAACACTGCTCAAAACCCACAATTCCGAACAGGGGCTGAGGGCCCTGGTTCGGGTGACATCAAGCTTCCCAACTCTGTTTCTCAACTTCCGGAATGCATCAGAAAGAAGCCCAAATCTAACAAAATTGATAGAGATGCTGCTGTTTATGATGATGATGAGGTTAAGAAGGCCAGATACAAATGCACCACTTGCAATAAGTTTTTTCATTCCCATCATGCTCTAGGAGGCCACAGGGCTAGCCACAGTAAGGTCAAGGGCTTTATTTCTCAGAGAGAGGAGGAGAACGAGAGCCTAGAGGAAGAGATTACCGATGAGGAGGTCATTCATGGACCGGACTCTCAGCTGCCTGGCAATTTCCACAAGCCTCCTCCAAAGCAGAAGACTAAGGATTCTTGTGTCAAAGCTAGGGATGAAATGACCACAATTGAGGCTGCTGCCATTTCAGGGAAGAAGGCTCCAAGGGTCCATGAATGTTCAGTCTGTCACAGGATTTTTGCTTCAGGTCAGGCTTTGGGTGGCCACAAGAGATGCCACTGGGGTAGTGCAGGAGCATCAGATTCTGTTAGTACTACTTCTAGCAACAAGGAGAACCCAATTGAGAACCCAATGGAGCAGGCAATGCCTGCAAGAGTGGGGATGTTGGACCTAAACTTGCCTGCCCCTGTTGATGATGATTGTGATACTGAACACCTCAATAATTTGGGTAGTAATGCAGTGGATTGTCATGGAGTTTCCTCCAATGCCCAAAACTACAGTTCCCCTTACTTGCAGTCTTGGTTGGTGGGCAGCTACCCGAAACAGGGGCTGTTGCTGTACAATAGTCATAACCATTTAAGTAAGGTTGATGGATCAGAGAATAAAACAGAGAAGAAAATTGGATTTGGCAGAGGATGTGAATCAGACTTCTCAGTCAAAGCAGAGTCTTGGTTGCAATTGTAACCAAAACAGTTGTCTGTAATTACTTGATTCTTATGCTTTTACAGTTCCACTACTGTACACACTTGAACTTCAAGTATAACACCACCACTTTGATCTATCAACTACCAATGTACAAAGCATCATGCAATGTAACTGAAACCACTAAAGTTCGACCATTTTTATCAGATATTATCCAATTTTGATATATGTCACAGTTGTAAATGTATTTGATTATAACCATAACTCAATATCATTATTAATTTGTGTAGCAAACCTCACTCAAAACTCGATAATATAGAAAGAAAGAAAATACTTTTAAATTTTATAAAGTTAAAAATAGTTTATGGGACAGATTGCTTTTCTATCTGGTTCTTGTATTTGCTCATTTTTTTTGTGGAGTTCTTGTATTAGATCATTTTCTTGGGGAATTTTACAATAAACGCCCTCAACTTCTCTATGCTTCTCCATAAACTCTTGACTGAATAGATTATCCTAAAACCTAGCCGCCTGAATACCTGCATAATTTTCTTTACAGTCTTTGAAACCTAGCATTCTAAAATAAAATATTTTTGTGTATATATTTAGTGCCAACTAATCGCGGTGAGAAGGTGAGAGTGAGAGCACCACACAGAGCCGGTATTATCCATTTTGGTATCTTGCTTCGAGGCGTGATAATGCTTTGGTATGTTGGCGTCAACTTGTGAGGTTACTTTCCCACCACTTCAGCATCTTACGAATCTTGAATCCAGACAGCAAGCTTGCCCCATATAATATTGTTTCCATGCTTTTACACCGCTTCACCAAAGCTTGCATTATTGTTTTATGGTGATGCATATAGATTTTCACCAACCCTGTATGTACAATTTATTTTTTAATACCTATTACTCGTAGCTTAGAAGATATGGACAGCAAACATCAGATTCTCTTTCATATATATACATAATGGTGGTTTTCTAAATATGTTAGGTCACTTTCCCACGTTAATATTTGAATAGGTACACTTTCGTGTTATAGTTTATTCGTGTTCAGGGGTACTTTGGTCCTCTTATTCCATTTTTCATTTTAGTTTTTTATTAATGGTTGAATTTATGCTTGTTTCTAAATAAACACTTAGCTGTAAATGTGATTTATTTTAAATTATAATCAAAATATAATAGTTACATTTTAATTTTCAAGATTATTGTAATTAATTGTTTTGTTTTGTTTCGGTTTGCAATGATGTTTTATTAAGATTATTGTAATTAGTTGTTTTGTTTTGGTTTGCAATAATGTTTTATTGTTGTTGTTGTAACCAATTAAATTAAACAATAAAAAATAATGGATATAAATATTTTTATTAATTAAAAATGTAAAGTGACTTATTATAAAGGTTAGTATCCATATAATAATATTATGAATAGGAATTACTGAAGGGTTTATGAGAAAATGATACCATAAGTAAGAATTAGTGAAAGGTTTATGAGAAAATGATACCATGAGTAAGAACTAGCGAAGAGTTTATGGGAAAATAATACCATGAGTAGGAACTAGTGAAGGGTTTATGGGAAAATGATACCATTAGTAAGAACTAGTGAAGGGTTTATGGGAAAATGATACCATGAGTATGAACTAGTGAAGGGTTTATGAGAAAATGATACCATGAGTAGGAACTAGTGAAGGGTTTATGGGAAATTAGTCATGCCTATGAAGGGTTTGTGAAAAATTAACCATGCATGTTATAATGTTATTACTAAAAAAACTCATCCAAAAGATTTATATTGAAATTTGAATCTATAGTTTGTTTTTCTCACCATCTCATAGCTCATTGAATGAAGTATTGCCACATTTATGGGAGTTCAGCGATGTTTTTGAAGTACCTTCAAAATTCAATAAGAAAATTGGGCAAATTACCATCCCAAAATTCGACGGTTAACTCACAAATGGTGTTGAACATAGGAAAAAAAGTATGGAGCAAACATCCATAGGGGACATTCAACAATACACGAAGAGAGTAGAGGTGCATCAGTGCTTAAAGCAACAATTTTGAGA
Organism: Pinus albicaulis; assembly: GCA_034641835.2. Classification (NCBI taxonomy): domain Eukaryota; kingdom Viridiplantae; phylum Streptophyta; class Pinopsida; order Pinales; family Pinaceae; genus Pinus; species Pinus albicaulis. The sequence goes on along the minus strand of CM076583.1, from coordinate 298,691,140 downwards.
GTTGAATGTTTTCACTTCCAAGTGGAATGTTTCCTAGAATTTTCTAAGTGTTTAGATAGAGTTTTGGGTGCCTAAATATGAGTAGAAAAGTGCCAATTGCGAATTGGAACAATACTAGTGTGTTTAAGGCTCTTTCAAAATGAATTTTGATCGTGATATATTCACCAGGGAGATTTGGAAGCTCACTAAGCAACAAAGGTCACGAATTTATGCATATTGGGTAAGGAAATCATCAAGAGACTATGGAGCAGCAAAGGAGTTTCCTATTACTAGGTAAGCCAAGTAAGAGGCATATGAAATTTGTGGAGGCCTCAAGCTTAGCAAGTAGAGGAGTTCTTTGATGTTCTTGCAATTGTGAAGGAGAGTTGCCTTAAACCATTCCAAACTTCTGAGTGTTGATAGTTTCCCCTTGTGATATCATGGCCTATATAAGGGGTGGCCAACTATAGAGAGTAGTGATGTGATTGAAACTATGGCTAGGTGGAAAAGGGTCATTCCCAAATTAGTAAATTAGAAATGAAAATATATCTATAATATATTCCTTGATATGAGACTAGTCATTAGTGCTCAAGTGGATCATTATTTTGAAGATTATTGTTTCTATATACCAGGGTCCATATGGATATGCTTGCTAAAAGGTTTGGTTTGCGCACATGAGTTTGTATATATGATGTAATGGCTACGTGTCATGTAATCTTAAGATGTTGTAATTGTGACTTCCTTAGTTGTATGAATTTATCCTATGTAGGAGCTGAGTTTAAGGCTCCTTTCCTTCAAATCATAGTTCTTGTCCTAATTGAATCCTTGGATTTATGAGGAAGGTGAAGTGGTCTAAGTCTTTAGATAACCTCTGAAGATAAGATAATATAATTTTCACTAGTGACTGGTCATTAATAAAAATTTAATCTATACAGGTCAACTTTGGGCTCTTAATTATTATGAATGGTACACAATTTATTAGACCTCCTTGGTAGTAATGAAGAGTTGTTGCATATTTGTGGAATCATAATCAAATGGTCTTAAATTATAGTTGTAGCTTGAAGGTCTGGCTAGACTAACTCTTGAAAAGGATTTAGGGCAAGATTTGGACCTCGATGTCTTATTTTTATTACGCTTTTGGGAAGCCTTAAATGATCTCATTTGAGCTAGAGTAACAATTCTTGTTTAATATGTGTTAACTAAGGATCAAATTGTCATTATGCCTCAACTAAATTCACTTGTCACTATGGTTATAGTGATGTAAGGCATGCAAGCCTCTCACTTATATTTACTTTTACCTCCCCATTTATATGGGTAAATCCTTGGACTAGTGCGACCTGAGGTAGGGGAGGAAAATTCTCATAAATATAAGTATAAATGTATGCAAAATAGATGTATGTATATAGTCAGAGTGAAAAAATATTAATACATTTCCTAAATATAAGTTTATATGCAAGACTTACATAAATAATCAGGTGGGTAGTAACTCTTGGTAAATATCTTTATTTAATTGTGATTCGGACTTATGCAGGAACACAAAGAAATACATATATTAGCATAAACACATAGATGTAGCAGAAACAGATCTCCGTTTCATTAATATCAAAGAACTGAAAAATGATTACATACATAATGGCAATAAACTAGCTTGAGCGATGGTAGCTTATCTTTGAGAAGAGATATTGCAGCTACATGTCTCTTAATTGTGTTACAATGAGGCGCAATGGCCTTTTATTTTTGAAAAATAAAGGGAAACCCTAAACAAAAAAAAACCCTAACCCTAGGAGATGGAACATTAAGAGTTTGTGGGCCCCGTTGGGTTTAGTTGAGCAGCCAACTTCCTAGGGTTGTAATTTGGTCATATGATCTTTGTTTGATGTGTACGATACCTCGTTAGAAAGGTCTCTCTAAGTACTACAAGTTTTGCATCAAGCCCCTACATATGGCTATGGGCCTGTTGCAGACCTCAAAAAAATGTTGTTTAAAAGGTCGAAACAACTACGGAAGTCTAGGCTCGAAAAACTTCTAAAAATAGTAAATATTGCTATAATCAAGGAAACTGATGAAACTGAATGGAGGTCTAGGTGGAATAGGTGGGTGGCCACCAATATACACATGGATCAGTCCTACCCCCTTAGGGATAAATGGTCCCCATTGCGTAGAGAGCCTCCATGAGGTGAGGAAATTTTTGTTGAACTTGGTCCCTAGTGAAAGAGTTGGCTGAATTTGACAACTCGATATGGTTGGATCCTCTACTGATAAGTGTTCTTGATATGTGTGTCCATGATCTTGTCAATTCCGGCCTGTTAGATACAGCTTGGGTTGAGCTTTTTTGGTGTCAGTTGCTCAGCAACATCGGATGTGTCCAACAATGGGGGAAAGTATGTCCATAGTCAGTACACATTGAATACTAGGTGCAAGCCAAGTAACGGTGGAAGGTTGAGTTGGAAAGCATTCTCCCCTACAACATTAGTGATGGTGTAAGGCCCATATCAGAGTGGTCGAAGCTTGCTGTGGGTCCCAACAAGGCGCTCAATGCAACCAAAATTTGGCGCCCACCTGGAACTTGTGTGGCACCTGATGTTGATCATGACGTTATTTGTAATTTTAATTTTCTCTATCCATTATGTCATGGACCTACTCAAGAATGTACTGAATGCGCTCAATGAAATTTTTAGCCCTATCATCTTCAGACTGGACATGAGTTGAATCTGCTTGAGTAGCTCCAAATTGTATGGAAACGTCAATGGGACATAGTGGATGGGATCCCAATCCCACCTGAAAGGGAACGTGGCCAGTTGAGCTATGGAGAGCTATGTTGTACCTGTGTTGGACATAGGGGAGGCTCTCATCTCATGTGTGTGGGTTCTTCGAGTTGTACATGTGCAGGATGTGTACGATCATCCCGTTGATGACCTATGTTTTGCCATCAGTTTGGGGGTGGAAGGTCATGGACTTAGTGAGCTTAATATCCAACAAAGACTAGAGGTTTGAATAGAATGCACTTAGGAACCGAATGTCTCGATCTGAGATAATGGACTATGGGATCCCAATGATCAGGTGCTCAAAATTATGCTAAAAGTGAAAGTTGTTGGAATGGTGTGAAACCTAAATTACTGCATATATCTCATCGTTCTAAATCTAGCACAACTTATTTCGCAGAAAACCAACGTCATATGCTCCCAGAAACACGTTCAGTCCACTTTGTCAAACGTGCAATTTTTCTTTTTTAAAATGTAGGACAACCCACTAACCAGTTCGTACAGCTGACTGGGCATGCCCATGTGGTAGGTTGATCGTTCAAAGGGTATCTTCCTCGGTTAATGGGATTGTGCCAAGTGGCACTGTGTCATTGGTTTGAATTGGCATGTTTTAATTGGTTTTTGAGTGGGAAACCATAGGCTGCCACGTAGCCCAGCCAGGGCCGCCACATGGAAGCTTGAGGGCCACCAAAATTTTGGGTCAAGGTGTTGGGTGCCAGTTTTGCACACTTTTCCTACATTTTTTTTCCCTATTTTACCTCATGACTATAACCAATGGGACTATCTTTGCCTCTTTTTCCTACCTTTCTATCCTAACTTGTGTTGTTTCATCTTATTTTCATTACTCTGTCATTTCATCAACTATTATGATATATCATGCCTTTTTATGACTAATTGAGGATGATTGTTTGGAGAAGATATATGGTCTTTGTGTTTTCTTTCCAGATGTCATTTGTAGCACCAAATATCCTGAGCACGAGGTACACAGGAGCAGTTATGGGTGTGTTGTTACAGCGAGAGATGTTGTTACACCTTGCTGTTATAGACCCGCCGGCAAACTGCTATTACAGACCCGCTGGTGAACAACTGATACAGTTGTACCGCTAACTAGATCTCATCAACACCTGTTGCTGGCCTGTCCTTTAGCTGTTACACTACAACTGTGGTTTCATTGCGATAGCTGTAGAAGTTGTTTAGATTTTATTTTTGTATAACAGCCTATGGGCGGTTTTGATTGTAATCTATAATTTTCTAGTCATACTTTTATTAAGAAGTGGTTATAACTATATTTATTCTATTTCGATCAGCATGAGAATCATAAGATTTTCATGATTGATATATCCCTTGATTTTCTAAGATGTAACCACTATATAGTTCTTGGCCTTAGAGGTCGAAAGGTTAACGGAGAACAACATTATTTTGGCTCTATAATTGTGCTCATATTAATACAGATTATCATGTTATTTATATTACATGCGTTATTCAATTTAGTTTCCATTAAGTTCTTTCTCTAGCTGCGCCCTGCTAGGGAGGAAGGGCCCTCCTTCTTAGTAGGGATTGCAGTGATTAAGCTAGCTGTGTATATGTGTTTGTATTTTGGTTTATGTATCAGTATAGGTGTTGTTGCTGTTGTTTCATTTGTGAATATATCTGCTTCAATTTCAATACTTTGTATGTTGTTACACATATGATATTAGAGACACCAACTGGATAATTGTTGTGTGGCACGCTAGAGTATATTAATTGAAGTGTGATTACAGTCTTGTAGATCATTTTATTTCTGCATGAGTGATTTACTTCCAGCATTTACTTCAACAACGATTTCTTTTAATTGGAATTTCTTCTGGTTGAGTGTATCAACACAGATAATGCAACTGTCATTGAAATAAAAGACGTCCCTGTATTGATAATTTATGTGTACTGTTTAGTCATTCAATAGTGATTAATATAGCCCAAAATTTTGGCGCCATTGTCAGGGATGGCAGTGACGATCCAATCAATTAGAGTTGTTTCTTAGAGGTGAAATTTTTGTGTGTTTTTAAAATGTCTCCAGCGACACAATTGTTGGGGATGGCAGTGACGATCCAATCAATCAGAGTTGTTTCTTAGAAGTTCAATTTTTGTGTGTTTTTAGAGTGTCTCCAGTGACACAATTTCCTGGCAGTAAGACGAGAGGTAAGAACCTGCACACCGCTCTAACGAACTTGAGCGGGCTCACCAATGTCTTGCTGGGACACTTAGAAGAGTGAATTTCTGAGTATTTTTTTTTTTAGAGTGTCTCTAGCGACACAATTGTCGGGCGGTAAGACGAGAGGTAAGAACTTGTGCATCAATCTAACGAACTTGAGTGGGCTCACCAATGTCTTGCTGGGACACTTAGAAGATGAATTTTTTTGTGTTCTTTTAGGGTGTCTTCAGCTATATAGTCGTTGGGCGGTAAGATGAGAGGTAAGAACCTGCGCATCGCTCTAACGAACTTGAGTGGGCTCACTGTTGTAGAAACTGAAGCACTTATAGGATGAATTGATACACATAGGGCCCATGTGTGCCGGTAGGACAACATCGACATCTACAAACACCCCCCACTCTACTGGCTACAGGAAAGACAGGTTGTAAGAAGGAAAAGAAGAGTGTAGACTTGGGAAGAAATACATTCTTTGGAGATCTTATCTCAAGGGCAGAAAAGGAACAATCCATGTCATACGGAGATAATAGGAAGACATGACCACAGAAAGTAGCTACCATATCAAAGCCTGGACCATCAATGTCTTCCGTCTGGACCTCACCTCCCTTCAAACAAAATATCCACTCCTGATACTAAGACTCCATATTCAAAACAATAGTGGAGAATTGTTGATCAGGATATGAGAATTGAGGGACGTGGAGAGACCAGTGGGGAGCATCAGGGACCTGAGGAACAAAATTCAATTGATCATCATTTGGACGCTGGTAGTGTTGTTAAACAGTTGGTCCTGGAGCAGCCTGATCCTTTTATTTGTCAATCTCCAGTACACTCTAAGGTCGGTTCGTCCCATCAAGAAGAATCAGCCATGGGAGACGAGAATTTCAAGACAGATAGCTCTGTTACTTTTGAATTCCCAATAGTAGTAACACGGGATGAGGCTCCTATGAAAAATATTCCTTTATCATCCCTACCATCCTTTCAAGGGATGGCTGTTGAAGACCTTGATATCTTTCTGTTTGAATTCGATGTGCTGTGTAGAGGTTATGACTACACTTCAGATGCCCAGAAGCTGAAATTATTCTCTGCTACTCTGAAAGGAGTAGCATTAAGACGGTTCATGAGACTGGGTGCTGGCATGATTCGAACCTGGAATGACATGAGGGAGGCCTTCCTCTTTAAGTATCAAGATTACTGTCGAACCAGGTATTTGAAGGATGATATTTTCAGAATTTCACCGAAGGAGGAGGAAAGTCTGGAAGACTATATGGAGTGATTTCACTACAATTTACAAAGGTCTAAGTTTAGTAACTTAGACCTGGAAATTCTAAAGCGATTTCACTACAATTATAAGAGATGATTGTCTGGAGCATATGAACCTATTGGGAAAAGGAGACATATCACTAGAACCGCTTGATGAAATAATGAAGCTTTGGCTACGTAGTTCAAGAGGATTGGTCAAAGGGAAAGTTTCAGTTCGAGATCCTTCAGTCCACGAGTGGAGGAGTAACCAGAGTAGAGATCAAGAACTTATTTTAGGATTTCAAAACCAACCTCCTTAGCACTCTCTCTGCCCAGATCACTATGGTACAAGTCAAGAAAGCACAAGCAGAAGCTGAAGCAGCCTTAGCAATATTCTGTCCTCGATGCAAAAAGAAAAATTTGGAAAGAGAATGTGAACTGAATAGTGTCATTCTGTGCAACATCTGTGAGTTAGCGCATTCTACAAATCAGTGTCCTGAATTTCCCAGACTGAAGGCGGTACTTCAAGAATCAAGCGAGGATGTTCAATCTTCTTATTTCATCGGATCAAAAAGACCATGGCAGCCGCGACCTACAAGTATGCCTTCAGATTTTTCCTATTTTTATCCTTGGAATAATGTTTATAATAGTCAGCAATATCCATGGCAGTATCCTACTCCTTCCTCAACATAATTCCCTTCACCATGGAACCAGTGTCCGTCTCCTCCACCAATGCAATATCTTCCATCACAACCCAATCCTTGGGGTCAGAACTGGAGAAGTAATGGCCAAGGTCCAATACCCCCTCCAATACCAAGACATCAGCAAAAGTTACAACTGCTTTCTATTCAAAATCCTACTCCTTCTGTTTGACCCCAATTACCTGTGCAACCTAACCCCAATCCAAATAATAAGGCATCCCAAAGAATGGATGTTCTGGTTACCCTCCAGACTTATCTTATTACTCCTATTAGACTTAACGAGGTTCAGCTTCGATCAGGGAAAGTAATCAGATTTGAGCATACTCCCATTATTACTGAAGAATGTGAGTCACCTAGAAAGGACATGAGCGTTTCTGAGGCAGTTGTTGCACATGTAACAGCTGATACAACACTCGTTGTTACATCTGTAGTAGCCAGCTCAAGAGGATATGTTGTTTTTACAACAGCCAATCCAAGCAAGGTTGGTGCATCTGTGATAGCTGACTCAGCTGTTAACATTCAGAATCCTCCATACCCTCAACGATTAACTGAAACTGGGCTGGTCTCACAACCTGAATCTGAATTCCTCAAGGAACTGCAAAATTTTTATGTGTGAATTCCATTGTTACAAGATATTAAGGAAGTACCTATCTATGCTAAAACAATGAGGGATATGTGGGTCAAAAGACCTGGAAGGAATTATAAAGACCCTGCTACTATCCATGTCATGGGGAAATTGTCTGATCTTATGATTGATCAGCCTTTGTTGACTAAATATAATGACCCAGGGAACCCTACAGTGATTGTCCATATTGACAATCGGCCTATAACCAATACTTTTATTGATCCAGGGGCAGTTATTAATGTCATGACTAAAGACCTCTTCATCTCTCTAGGACTTCATGGACTTAGACCTACACCCACAGTGCTTGAATTAGTAGATAGGTCCCGTGTTAAGCCCGAGGGAATGATAGAAGATGTGGTGATCATTGTGGCTTCCTGGAATTTATCCAGTTGATTTTCTGATTTTACAAACCAAATCCAACCTGGGGGGTCATCCTTTAATCTTGGGAAGACCGTGGTTGGCCACTGCAGACGCATATATCAGATGTAGGTCCGGATCTATGGTGATCTTAGATGGATAGGCCACTCAGAACCTAAACCTTTATCCCCCAGCAAAACTTCATATGGATTCGAGTAGTCCCTGGTGGAACGAATTTGCACATGAATCTGATTTTTCCCTACCTGTTCTCACGCTTGGAAAAGAAAAATACTTTAAGGATGAAACAAAGGACAATATAATTAATGGTTTTATTAGTAATTTGCTCTCTGTTGCCTCCATTAGATAATTGGGGGAAGAAGAAGAGGTAAATGATGCAATTATTGAACATTTGAAAACAACTTTGCATACTATCAGCAGTCTCGTTGAAATCAAACCTGGGAAATTTTTAAACATCAATCCTAACCTGACTGTTGAACAAAACAGATTGTTGATACAATTGTTACAGAAATACAAAAATGCATTTGCATGGGACTATACAGAGATGAAAGGAATCCTTCCTGACCTATGCACTCACCGGATTTACCTTAAAGAGGACTGCAAACCAGTTAGACAACTGCAACGCCGAATGAACCTCTCACTTAAGGAGATAGTGAAAGAAGAATTGCAGAAAATCCTTAATGCTAATTTCATCTACCCCATTTCTGACAGCCAGTGGGTGTCTTCGCTTATCATAGTTCTGAAAAAGAACGACAAATGGAGATTCTGCGTTGACTATAGAGAGCTTAACAAGGCCACTCAAAGGGACCATTTTCCTTTACCATTCATTGATCAGGCCTTGGATACTCTTTCTGGAAAAAAAATATTTTCATTTCTAGATGGGTTTAGTGGCTATAATCAAATACAGATTACCCCGGAAAACCAAGACAAGATAACCTTTACTTGCCTATGGGGTACTTTTGCATACAAAGTCCTTCCCTTTGGCCTCTGTAATGCACCAACAACCTTTCAGAGGGAAATATTGGGTATTTTTTTTGATATTTTGAATGACTGTTTTGAAATATTTATGGATGATTTTACACCCTACAGGGATGCCTTTGAGACAACATTAGCTAACTTGGAAAAAGTGCTAATTTTTCTCTAAGCACGGAGAAATGCCACATGATGATGACTAAGCGAATTGTGCTGGGACACTTCATTTTGGAAGATGGAATCAAGGTAGATCCTGCAAAAATTGAGGTAATATCGAAAATCCCGACCCCCAAGGCTCCAAAAGAGGTACGTAGTTTTTTGGGACATGCAGGATATTATAGGAGATTTATAGAGAACTTTTCAAAGATTTCATCTCCTCTATTTTCATTACTCATGAAAGATGCAGAATTTGTGTGGACAGGGAAGTGTGAGCAAGCCTTTTTGAAGTTGAAAAACTGTGTAATAGCAGCACCTGTTTTACGAGGACCAAACTGGGAATTTCCATTTCACATTGCTACGGACGCATCTGACATAGCTGTGGGTTTTGTTATGGGGCAGCTGGAGGAGAAGAAACCTTATGCCATCTATTACATCAGTAAGAACTTAACCCCAGCAGAACTCAACTACAATGTTACTGAGAAGGAATTCCTAGCAGTAGTGTATGTTATCAACAAATTTCGGCACTACATCACCGGGTACCAAGTATTTGTACACACTGACCATGCTGCAATTCAATTTTTGGTGAACAAGCCTATTACTAATGGTAGATTTACACGATGGTTATTGCTATTACAATAATTTGATATTACTATTTTAGATAAACTCGAAAAAGATAATGTAGTTGTTGATTTTCTTTCTAGACTAACTATAAGTGATGACTGCACTACCACTGAGGATTCTTTTCCAGATGAATATATTTTTTCCATCTCTACTCACTCACCATGGTATGCAGATATAGCCAATTACCTTGCTGCAGGAAAATTCCCACACCAATTGTCTTCCAAGGAAATAAGGAAGATTATACAACAGAGTGCTACCTACTCCTGGATAGAAGACAATCTCTATCACATCGGGCCAGATTTTCAGATTAGGTGATGTGTTAGAGAAGATGAGGTATTTGAGATCTTGAAGGCTTGTCATGAGGAACCTTGTGGAGGACATTTCGCTGACAAGATGACAGGACATAAAGTACTCTCAACGGGGTACTACTGGCCAACTATATTCTAGGATGCCAAGAAGTTTGTGAAAGGATGCGATAGCTGCCAAAGGATGGCCAGCCTCTGAAATCAGATGAGATGCTATTACAACCTCAGATAGTGATAGAACCATTTGAGAAATGGGCCCTAGACTTTGTAGTGCCAATTAATCCTTCATCATAGCAAAAATCATACATATTGGTCTGTGCGATTATGTCACAAAATGGGTTGAAGCAAAGGCACTAACTAGAGAAACATAGCAGGTTGTTTCAGACTTCCTGTTTGAAGATATTTTTGTTCGCTTTGGGATACCTAGAGAGATAGTGACAGATGGGGGGCCTCAGTTCACATCTCATTTGATCAAGAAGCTAGTTGAAAATTATGGAATTCATCACAGAATCACTTCACCATATCACCCACAAGAAAATGGTCAAGTGGAAAGAACCAATAAAGTCATTGAGGTAATATTAACAAAGACAATATCTAGCCACCGAAGAAACTGGGCCGAGAAACTTCCAGAGGTAATGTGGGCTTACCATATGAGTTGGTGAATGGTAAGAATCCTCTATTCCCCATAGTTTTTGAAATAAATACATTAAGAACAACATTGCAAATCGATCTGGATTTGAGTACGGCACAAACACAAAGACTGAACTAGCGCAATGAGTTGGAAGAGAAACGACTGGCTGCTATTCAACAGACAGAGATCATTCAGCAGCAAAGAGCTAGATGGCATGATGGGTTTATTAAGAAGAAAAGTTCCAAAAAGGAGATTGGGCTCTTTTGTATGATTCAAGGTTCAAAGATTTCAAAGGCAAGCTCTGCACTAGATGGTTAGGTCCTTACGAAGTGGACATGGTCTTTGACAATAAGACTATACAATTGGTCACCATTGACAGATCTAAGACACCATTACTAGTTAATGGGCACCGTCTAAGGTTATATCATCAACCCGCTTCGAAGGAATCATTTGTCAACATTATCGCAGACTCTGATCTTCATCTTACGACATCAGAGGAACATTCTCCTGTGCATCCTGAAAATTGAAATTCCAATAAGTGCAGTAGTTGAAAACCACCTTTGTGGCAATTGTTATGCATGTTTTAAAAAAAAATGTATAAAAAAAATAAATAAAAATAAATAAAATAAATAACAAAATAAAAAGAAAATAAAACAAAATAATAAATCTAAATGGGAAAACCCCTTTCTAGGGCGTAGTCAGACAGTTGGTAACAACAGAAAACCACTCTTGTGGTGGCTTTTACACCCATATTTTTCTCCCCGAAACATCATCTTGACTTCCTAATCCATTTTATAGGATGATGGTATTCATTTAATTTTCTTTTATGTACCAATTTCTCCTAATTATTAAGTGTTTTGAAGAATAATATGAGGGTTGTCTTGGTTGTTACACATGTAACAGCCGACAACCATGAACACTATTTCTTATGTTTCATCCCATAACAACAATAATCTTGCCGGCCAACACAACAAGACGAGTGCTGCAAGCAGAACGTTGCCAATTCGGAATCTCCCTCCACGTCACCTCAGGTATGTCATTCAAAAGGTAACGTTATCATTTACGATTTTGTGATTAATTGGCAGAAGTAATGATATTCACGTGATGCCCGTGGCCGGCCATCACCATTAAGGTGGGGGAGTGGATATGTCTTGAAATCATTGCAAAAATCTATATTCATAAACCTCTATCAAATCTGCATGCACCTAATTAATAACACAAATGCCAATGATGACTAAATCTGGTTGGAAAAGAGCATGTGTACTAGAACCCATTACTTTCCATAACGAGACATTTATGAAGATTAGTGTGAGGTACGATTTGGTAATCCGTAAAATCTGTCACCTCCCATCAACCTCCTTGACTGAAACCTTGCATCCTCATTGCAAACTCGTTAATTGGGATAAGCAAAGATGCTAAGAAGAAGTGAGCAGTGCAATGATATTACAGCGGGGTTGAGCAGCAAGAAGCGAATTCAGAAAGAAACATCAAGATGGGTGGAGCAGCGATCAGGCATGAGCCGGATTCTATGGACGCCTTGCAGAATTGTCCAGAAGCCTACCATATATTCAGAGATGCCCGATGGATTGAGTATTTCCAGAAGCTAGAAGGCCCAGACGGGGTGGTGGCAATCGAATTCGCTCAGAATTTGAACAACAATCAGACCCGAGTTAGGGGCCTGCAAGTTGAGGTGAATAAAGAGGTAATTTCTCGGGTAACTACGTTTCTAGTAGAGGGATGGAGGTGGTTTAACAGAAAAATCAATGACCCTTCCTTAAAAGAAGACTTCGTAGAAGGAGAAGAAAAACTGGAGAAGAAAGGGAGAGGAATTGATAGGTTGTTGCTTCCTCAGCCTTGGGCAGATGTCGCCCTCGGTTTAATCAAATATATCACTTGTGAGGGAAGATCCACGATAGTGTTTAACTATCACTTTCCTCTACTTAATCACCTTTGGCACCAAAAAAAGATTAATCTTCCATTCTACTTGTTAGGGAACATCAAGCATATGGCGGCAGCAGTAAAGACAACAGTACACCCAGAAGCATGTGTGACCAATCACAGACTCATCAAATTAATCGTGTTGGATGCCCTAGGCTAGCAAGGAAAAAGTTGGGAAGAATTCAAGGAAAGAGGCCGAGGACAAGCCGGGGGAAACAGACTACGACTTTAGGAGGAAGTCAGGCACATGCAAAAATATAGACTTGGCCTGTTAAAGTTAGGATTGAGAAATAACCTATTGATGAACCAATTTTGGATAGAAGATCAAAAGAAAGGGTGAAAGTCAGCACACCTGCAGAACCTTTTCCTATGGCCGAAAAGTAGAAAGAAGCAGAAGTATTAGAAGAAGAAAGGCAACCCTCCTCATCAGGTAAGGATGGAACTCATGTCTTGTTTTTAGAACTTGAAAATCTAAGAAAGAAAAATGAAGAATTAAAGAAAAAATTATTTGAGGGGAAGGAAATCTTGGTGTCTGTATGCATGACATGTTTTCAAGAATTAACAGCAGTGGGATATAAGGTCTGTAGAGAAAAAATTCGCCCAATAGAAATAGAAACATAACGATAGGAGGCTGTTACACAAGAACCAGTAGTTAAAGCAGAGCCCCCTGTAATAATTTACCTAGAAGTCAACCCACAAGAACCTATGGAGGCCACTCCTATTGTAGAAGAAACAAAATGGACACAGAGGCTACTCTAGGTGGAAACGAAGGGGATGACACACAAGAACCCACCAAGGAAGCTGTTGTTACAAAAAAACCAATAACAGAGGTGGAACAACCTCATTTCGTAGAGGCTGTTACACCCGTCATTGATGTGGATATTGAATGAAGAATAACGTCGGGTCCCATCTCGGGATGGATTTATGAGGAAATATTGTTAATTTCCGAATTACAAAAGTGGAAACAGGAATAATTCTCCCTTCAGGAGGGGACGATTCCGCTGAAAGAACATTAGAGAGAGATAGACATCTTACATGAAAGAAGGATGAAAGAAGAGTTGAAGAAGGGATGGGAGAATTATAAGAAGAAGGAAGCTCTGAAGAAACAGGAGGAACAGCTGCTGCTGTTACAGCAGCAGGTTAGGATCTTACCATAGACAAGAAAAAACTTCATGATCTCGCCCTCGATTTGCTAGGATGCAGGCGGCCTTCCCCATCCTGTCTTATTTTTATATTGGAACATTACTTCCTGTTCCAGATGAAAGCCGTTATGGAGGATAGAACCTATTTATGGTCTTCCACTTGCACATTTTTAGATGTGTTCCGTGCCTCCGATTTCGATGAGCAAAGCCTGTTGTGTGAGTTATTCTTACATAATATCATTTGTCAGCATGTGAGTATGCAGATGGTTGTCACAGTATTCTCCTATATGGAGGATCTTCAGTTGCGATCTTTTGTGTCCTTCATGAAGAATAAGATTGAGTGGCATTTGGCCATCAAATCTGTGGATGCTAATGAGGAGAAGATGGCATTATGGGTCTGCGCAGAACCGGGACGGGCTACCGAGTTAAGGCGAGAATTCAATAGAATTTTGAGTACTCCTGGGATAAAGGAACCGACTGCCACTTATAGAAGAAGGATTGTGAACTTCTGCCTCATCAATTATCAATGATGAAGATTTGAGCCTTGACTGGGTGCTTGAAATGCACGGAAGCTAGCAGTGCTGAGCTACTAAAGGGGGACCCATTCTCATTCTAGAATTTGGTGGTGGTTATTACACATGTACCAACGTATGCACGGATTGTACAATCCCTTGGTGCTTTGTGGCTCAGAATGAGATTCAAGTGTCCTTTGATCTCGCTGCCAATTGAGGATTATTAGAGTAATTATGAATTGAGTAAGTATGAGTCAGAGTCCTGGGTATGGTAGCTGATGGCCAATCAGGGGTACAGGTCTACAGACGAAGATACAGCTGGCGCTTATGATCTCACCGACCTGCACTGGAGATATTCCCATGAGAGATGAGTTGCATGAGGACATGCAAGTGTTTCAGTTAGGGGGAGATGTTGGGTGTCAGTTTTTCACACTTTTCCTACATTTGTTTTCCCTATTTTGCCTCACGACTATAACCAATGGGACTATCTTTGCCTATTTTTCCTACCTTTCTATCCTAACTTGTGCCGTTTCACCTTATTTTCATTACTCTGCCATTTCATCAATTATTATGATATATCGTGCCTTTTTATGACTAATTGAGGATGAATGTTTGGAGGAGATCTATGGTCTTTGTGTTGCCTTTCCAAATTTCATTTGAAGCACCAAATATCCCGAGCACGAGGTACAGAGGAGAAGTTAAGGGTGTGCTATTACAGCGAGTGATGCTGTTACGCCTTGCTGTTACAGACCCGTCGACAAACTACTGTTACAGACCCGCTGGCGAACGACTGATACAGTTGTACCCCTGACTAGATCTCATCAACACCTATTGCTGACCTATCTTTTAGCTGTTACAGTACAACTGTGGTTTTATTGCGATAGCTGTAGAAGTTATTTAGCATTGTATTTTTGGATAACAGCTTATGGGCGGTTTTGATTGTAATCTATAATTTTCTAGTCATACTTTTATTAAGAAGTGGTTATAACTATACATATTCTATTTCGATCAGCATGAGAATCATAAGTTTATCATGACTGATCTATCCCTTGATTTTCTGAGATGTAACCACTATATATTTCTCGGCCCTAGAGGTCGAAAGGTTATCGGAAAACAACATTATTTTGGCTCTGTAATTGTGCTCATATTAATACAGATTATCCTGTTATTGTTGTTACATGCATTATTCAATTTAGTTTATGTTAAGTTCTTTCTCTACCTGCACCCTGCTAGGGAGGAAGGGCCCTCCTTCTTAGCATGGATTGCAGTTATTAAGGTAGTTGTGTATATGTGTTTGTATTTTGGTTTCTGTATCAGTAGAGGTGTTGTTGTTGCTGTTTAAGCTATGAATATATCTGTTTCAATTTCAATAATTTGTATGTTGTTACACATATGATATTAGAGACACCAGCTAGATAATTGTTGTGTGGCACACTAGAGCAGATTAATTGAAGTGTGATTACAGTCCTGTAGATCATTTTATTTCTGCATGAGTGATTTACTTCCAGCATTTACTTCAACAATGATTTATTTTAATTGGAATTGTTTCTAGTTGAGTGTATTGGCACAGAAAGTGGAATTTTAATTGAAATAAAATACGTCCTTGGATTGATAATTTATGTGTACTATTTAGTCATTCAATAGTGATTAATACAACCCAACACAAGGTCTGAGTAGCAAAAATGGGGATCGAACCCGTGACTTCACTATCTACAACAAAATCCTTTACCACCACGCCATAACATTATTTCTTAATATATTATGGGTTCGTTGTGGTTTTGTTTTGAAATGGTTTGCATAATGGGGGTGGGGGTTGAGGTTTAGCCCTAGCCATGGTCAATGCCTGGGGGCGGGACCATGGGTGGGAGGCTAGCCCCATGCCCCCCTCCCCCCACTGACCATAACCATAACCATAGCAATATCCTCCCAACAGTCCCCAAACATCTGCATGTGAACGAACACCCTGGCGGTTACGTTAAACACCAGGTCTTCAAACCAGAAGTCCCAAATGGCAACATGTGAATGCTCCCCGCAGTTAGCATTAACCACCAGGTCTTTGTCCCGCGGTCTCCAAGCCAATGGTTACCAAACCACCACTGTGAACGCGCCATGTTAATGGTTTACATTGCGGTTAGGAGGGGGGGTCAGCTCTGGGCACGTGGCCCCACATGTGACCATACTTTTCAGCCTTAAGGCCTTAGTGTTCAAAATGGTGTGTGACAATTTCACCCAGAAATTGGGCAATTTGGCGCTCGTTTAGCGGATTTGGGGGCAAAAATGTAGGATGATGCTGGATTTGGTGGAAATTGTGGAGCGGTTAGTGCCAAAACTTGGGGAAGCCATAACTTACTCATTTTTTTACCAAATTCGAAGCAGAAAGAGGCTACACAGGCATTTTTGGGCATTCTGGAGCCATTGGAGTAGGATGTAGAGATGTTTGAGAATTGAAAATATATGTAATCGCACTTTTTGAGAATAATAGAAGAGGGCCAAGCCATTAGAAGATGGACCAAGGAGACGTAGCCTAGGAGGGGTGAAATCCTTCATCATGTGTTGTTATGTTACTGTTTATGGTGATGCTCATGTTTGTTAGATGTTGTTTTCTCAGTGTTTTTTTTATGTTAATTTGATCAATAAATTCACATAAAAACTCGTGGTTAACTTGCAATTTACCTCATAATCCTCAAGCACTTTGTTTATATTCTGAATTGGAATTTAGCACAACAAACACTAATTTTACCATTCAGATCAAGTTGGTATCATAGCACTAGGCTTAGTTGTGCAAGGAGGATTCAATTTTTTTGCAAGTGCTTAAATGTTTACAAGGTTGAAGCTCAAGAGAGGAGAAGGCAACCTTGTGGGTGCAGGTTCTCAAGTTGGAGCAAGGAGAAGGAGGACACAGTTGCCACAATCTCCACCACAAGATTCACCTCCAGTTGAAGTAGAAGCTTTGGTAAGCATGTCTCATGAAGGAGGAAATGATAACATGACAGAGGAAGAGAAGGCTTTTAGGAAGGATTTCTTTTACATGACAGAGATGGTGAAGGTCCTTTATGAAGAGATGAATACAAGGTTGCAGGTTGGAAGCTCCAAGCCTCCAATAGGAGAGGGTTCTCCAGGAGGAGGAGGTAATGGAAATGGTGATAAGCGACCATCTACTCCATCATCATCCTCACCACCATATTCACCTTCATCTTTGTCCTCTTCCACTACTACAACCCTTACTCAGACTCATCAACATACCTCAAAAGGAATTGGTAAACAACCCCTGTTAAAACTTGATATTAAATTTGAGATGCCAATGTATAATGTTGAAGTGAATGCAGAGAAGATTGAAAATTGGGTTCATCAATTGGAGGTCTACTGCAGGATTCAAAACCTTCAAGATGATGACACAAATATTCAGCTAGCTTCCTTGAGACTGGAGGGGGCAACTTTAATATGGTGGGAAGCCAAGACACAAGAAGAGATGAAAAACCATGGTAATATTTCAATCTCTTGGTATTATTTTATTGTTGCAATTAAAATAAAATTTTACCCTCTAGCATATGCACATAAATCTATTATGGACTGGCATAATTTTAGACAACTAAAAGGACAAAGTGTTCAAAATTATACTCAAGAGTTTAGGAGAAGATCACTAGTTTTGGGTGTCAATTTATCTTCTCAAGACACTTTGTTAAAGTATATTGGGGGTTTGCAAAACTATATTAGAAATACTATTCTCATGTTCAATATCACAAACTTAGATGAGGTTTGTGTTCAAGCCACACATCTAGAAAAAAGAGGGAAACATAGTGCATATGAGAAAAGTGATAATTGCCGTGAGTATGAAGGAAACGAAAAGGGTAAGTTTAAGGGAAAAGGAAAGAAAAATGGTTCAACTAAATTAGAGAAAGAGAAACTCACATGAAAACATTGTTTGAAAAATGGCCATGATGAATACCATTGTTGGCAACTCCATCCATAGTTGAAGCCCAACAAACTTAAAACCAAAGAGAAGGAGAAAACAGTTGCAAACATTGAACATCACTTAGGTTCAGACTCAGGAGATGAAACCAATATTACAACAATGGGTTTGAAAGGTAAGACTATAGCAAGCACTAGTTCTTCAATTTTTTCTAATGTAACTCAAGATGATGATATAATAATTTCATATTAGATTTGTTTCAAAGTATACCAAAATAGACACACTATTTGATAGTGGTTCTCAAGCCAATTTGATTTTTGAAGATTTAGTTAAGAGGTTAAATCTAGAAACTGTTGCACATCCAAGACCTCATCCTTTAGGCTGGAACAAGGAAGTGCATCCTAAGGTTTGCAATCAATTCAAACATTCTTGACGAAGTTGAACTTGATGTAGTTCCTCTTGAGATTTCAGGTATTGTTTTGGGAAGTCCTTATCTTTATGATAGGAGGGAAATATTTCATCGACACGAGAATAAGTACCACTTGTTAAAGAATGGAATTGAGTACATAGTTAGAGCGCATAAGAAGAAGATGAGTTTGTCTCTTATGCATGTAGGACAAATGAAGAGAATAGTAAATGCAAGTCAAAAATTTTCTTTGTTAATGTTCAAGCATAATGATGTTTTGAATGAGACCTTTCAAGAAGATGCATCAAATGAACAAGATGATTTCATTGAATTTTTTAATGTTTTTAATAATATGTTTCAGGGCTCTAACATGTTGCCTTTGAAAGGAGGTAAACAAGATGTGAAAGATTTGCAGCAGTCCACATCATTGTTGAACAATGATGGGAACATGATGTCGGTGTTGAATGGTGCAAAAATAAAAGAACAAGCGCCAAAGAAAGATGACAAAGAAGGAATAGGTTACACAAGTACTTCTTTTGGGTTTCAAAATGGTACATGGCAATGGTGAAAACACTTGGTCAAAATTCAACGCAAGTACAAGGCAAGACAAGCTAAAAATCGCCATGTCGACAGTGTTCGAGGTGAGAAAGTTTTCAAGTTATTCAAGTTTCCTTTGATTGACGACCAAGGAAGGAACATAATTTTTTCTTCAAGGATAGTTTGTTGTTCTGCAAATTATAGGAAATTGCAGCAAGATGGTATCTACAACAACGTTAAGACAAGGTCTCTAAAATCAAGGAAAAAGATCAGTTTTCATGAAAAGCTAAAATTGTTGAATTCAGGAAAATTCCAGTGGATTGAGACTTGAAGGGTGAGGGGGTTGTACCTTCATCCACATGTTCAGTAATGAAAGAGATTTTGGGGTCCAAAAGCTTCCAGTGGGGAGGAGTTATCAGGTGCTCAAAATTATGTTAAAAAATGAAATTTTTTGGAATAATGTGGAACCTAAAACACCTCGTAGATCTCATTGTTTTGAATCCAACACAACTCGTTTCACAGGAAACTGACATCGTATGCTCCCAGAAACATGTTTTGTCCACTTTGTCAAATAGGCAATTAAAAAAAAACAAATGTGGGACAGCCTAGCCAACAGTCCGTATAATTGACTGGGCATGCCCATGTGGTAGTTTAACTATTCAAAGGGTATATTCCTCAATGAATGAGATTGTGCCAAGTGGCACTGCGTCGTTGGTTTGAATTGGTTTTTGAGTGGTCAACAACAGGCTACCACGTGGCCCAGCCAAGGGCTGCCATGTGGCAACCCGAGGGCCACCAAAATTTTGGGTCAAGGTCTGAGCAGCAGCAACGTCGAACCCGCGACCTCACAGTCCACAACACAAGCATTTAAAATTGTGCCATAACATTGTTTCTTAATATACTATGGGTTCATTATGGTTTTGTTTTGATATGGTTTGCGCAATGGGGGTGGGGGCTGGGGTCTAGCCCCAGCCTTGGTCATCGCATGGGGGCGGGACCATGGACGGGAGGCTAGCCCCACGCCCCCTCCACTGACCATAATCGTAACAATATCTACCCAACGGTCCCCAAACATCCGCATGTGAACAAAAACCTCGGAAGTTACGTTAGCCACCACGCCTTCAAATCGGCGGTCCCAAACAATGACATGTGAACACTCCCCGCATTTAGCACTAACCACCAGGTCTCTGCCCGATGGTCTCCAAGCTGGCGATTACCAAACCAATGATGTGAATGCGCCATGTTAATAATTTTCCACGCGGTTAGGAGGGGGGTCAGCCTTGGGCACGTGGCCCCCTACGTGACCATATTTTTCGGCCTTAAGGCCTTAGTGGTCAAAATGGCATGCCGACAATTTCGCCCGTAATTTGCCAATTTGGTGCTCGGTTAGCATATTTGGAGGTGAAAATGTAGGATGGTGTCGGATTTGGTGGAAATTGTGGAGCGTTTAGTGCCAAAAATGGGGAAGTCATAACTTACTCAGTTTTTGACCAAATTTGAAGCAGAAATAGGCTACACGAGCTTTTTGGGGAATTATGGAACCATTGCAGCAAGTTTCAGAGTTGTTTGAGCATTGAAAATTTATGTAATCACACTTTTGAGCATAATAGAATTGGGCCAAGCCAATGGAAGTTGGACCAAGGAAATGTAGCCTAGGAGGGGTGAAATCCTTCATCATGTGTTGTTGTGTTATTGTTTATGGTGATGTTCATGTCTGTTAGATGCTATTATTTAGTGTTTTTTTTATGCTAATTTTCTCAAGAAATTCACATAAAAACACATAAAAACTCATGGTTAACTTTTAATTTACCTCATAATCCTCAAGCACTTTGTTTATATTATTAATGGGAATTTAGCATAGAAAACACTAATTTTCCCATTCATATCACCCAAAGTGTACCCATACTCATTCAAACAAGAGTTTGGAAGTGGCTTCTGTTGTGATACTCTTCTTGCAAGCCACCAGAATGGCCATCTTAGAGAATGATCAAAGGCCCAGTATTAAGCTCAAAAATTAAAGTGCTAAGATATTCTCCAAAATAGAATGACATCGAAGAGCTCGTCGCCAGGAATCCGACGCAATTTGTTTCATAAAAAACCGACTCTGTATGAGGAAGTTATGACCTGCTGTTCATTTTCCTAAACAGCTAAAAGAATTGCAGAACGGGACAGAAAGATGACATGACAGCCCAGTCAGCATACAAGGTATATTTTGGGAATATTCTTCAATTTTTTCCCAATGACACTATGACAATTGTCACAATAGGATACGCCAGTGAACTTTGGAGGTGAAATTTTGTTACAATTTCTCCTAAGGTTGAATGAGAATTGTTTTTGGATTGGAATGGTCCAACCAGAGGTGGACATGTGGTGCAGCCAGGGGCCACCACGTGCCCCCTCTGGTGGACCCTATCCAAAATTTGCATTGAATTTTGCAATGGCGGAATGTTGCTTTATTAAAGTTCTAATTATTTCTATATCCAAAGTTTGAAACTATGGATAAGGGGCATATAATTCGGGTTGAACGTTATTTAATTAAACCAAAGTTTTCAAACTTTGGTAAAGGCATACATATATTTCAACAAAATTTATGCACGGGGTCGGGGTCGAACCCACGACCTCCCCCGCGCCAACAATACATCTTACCACCGAGCCATTCCAATAGTTCTTACCATGTATGGAGTTCGACTCCTATTTATTATCAACCAAAATTTACGACGGGGGTTTGAACGGGGCCAACACTCTCCCCATACAACTAGGCTATGAAGACCACAGGCGGAGCGGAAGTTTAATACAACAGAGTTTAATTGCGGGTTAATTAATGTAATCCCTGTATTAAAGGTTGTTAAGACTTGTTTATGTTAAACTTCACTTATGCGCAGTTAAGCCATGCATATCCGCTTTTAAATGTGATTAACTACTAATTTAACTGGAGTTTTAAATAGCGGTGGGTTTAGCGGACTCTGCCAGTTTCGGCGGAATCCCAATTTTGATTATGTTAACTGGAGTTCTCTCCAATTTTGGAGGAGGATTTTAGGGGAAAAGTAAATGAAGCATATCTGGAGAAATTTTCGACCAATTTTGATTCATGAAGAGTCATTCTTGGTAGATTTGGATGTTTTGGAAACATTGGAGTAGGTTTCAGGAGTATTAGGTGAATGTAAACATAAATTTTTGCACATTTGAGCTAATACAGAGGCCCAAGCCATGGAAGCTAGACCAAGGAGATGTAGCCCAAGAGGGGTAAACTCCTTCATCAAACAATGTGTTAATGGATCAATTGCGATGGTTTGTTGTGTGTTTGTTTTCTGCCGTTCAACATTAAGTTTCAATGTTTTTATGTTCAAGAATTAAACATAATCTCCATTCATTTACTTGTTAAACAACCATAAGCACTTCAATAAGCCCATGTTTAATATAAACCTGAAGATGAAATTAACACGGAAAAAATAACATTCAAATTCATATCAAGATGGTATCAGAGCAAAGGTTATTTGCTTGATTTTCTTGAGTTTTGTGCAAGTAGGGTTTTAATGGTTGAAAATTTGTGATATTTACAAGGTTGAAGTTGCAGAGAGGAGAAGGGAAACTATTGGTGCTAGTCTTGAGGTTAGGACTAGGATAAGAATAGCTACAAGAGAACCATATCCACCTAAATTTTCACTCCCAGTTGCACTTGAAGCACCTCAAGTTTTAACTCCGGCTGAGATTGAAGAGGTACAAGTTACACCAGAAGCTGAGTTGATTAAAGAAGTACAAGTTGCACCAGAAGCTGAGCTTGAATCCATAACGGTCATCTCAGGTGTAGGAGAGAATGAAGGTCTTTCAGGAGAGGAATAATTCAATAAGGCTTTCTATCACCTAACTGAGAGGGTTAGGATCCTCTTTGAAGAGAGGAACACCAAGATGGTTGGAGAGAATTCTAAGTCTCCATGTGGAGAGGGAATCCCAGAAAGCAAGAAGGATGAAGAGAAGGATTCAAAGGGTAGTAGAGGAAAGCCTCCTCCATCTCCATCATCCTCGTCATCATCCTCATCATCATCCTCATCATCTCCATCAGCATCATCTTCCACTTCCACCACAAAAACCACCCATTTCAAAAACCCAAAAATGAAAAACTCCCTTACTCAAATTGGACATTAAGTTTGAACTTCCCATGTAAAATCGTGAGGTAAATGTAGAGAATTTAGACAATTGGATATTTATTGCAGAATTCATAACCTACAAGAAGATGACATAATGGTCTAGTTGGCTTCATTGAGGCTAGAAGGAGCAAAAATAGTCTGGTGGGAAGCAAAGAATCAAGAGGAAATGTGAATCCATGGTAACATATCCATTTCTTAGGTTGAGTTTATTTCTTCAATTAAAAGACAATTTTATCCTTTAGCTTACATGCAAAAATCCATTATGAGTAGGAAAAAATTTAGGCAACTCAAGGTTCAAACAGTTCAAGAGTATACCCAAGAGTTTAGGAAAAGGGCTTTGTTGTTAGGAATAAAATTGAATTCCCAAGACACACTCTTGAAATACGTTGGGGGTTTATATTCCTATTTGATACATACTATCCTTATGTTTAACCCAAGAAATTTAGATGAAGTTTGTGTGCAAGGCACGCATCTTGAAGCAAGGGGAAAGAATATTCAAAAAGAGGGTAGTAAGAAGAATCCATTCAAGGGTAAGGGGAAAGAGAAGGGAGGACAATGGAAGGGAAAGAAGAATGCAAGTGTTAAGAAAGAAGGGAGAAAACTACATGCAAACAGTGTTCCAAAGAGGGGCATGATGAAGCTCACTGTTGGAAATTACATCCTGAACCAAGGCCTAAGAAACCAAACTACAAGGGGAAACAAAATATGACTGCCACCACAAAACATGATCTTGGATTTGATTCCGGTGATGAGACCAAGATTATAGCCATGGTCAAAAATGGAAAAGAAGCCATAGCAAGCATTAGTTCCTCAAATTGTCACAACAACACTCCAAATGAAGAAACAAGAATAGAGTTGTTCCATGTAAGAGTGATTTCAAATCATACAAAGATTGATGCATTATTTGATAGTGGGTCACAAGAAAACTTGATTTCATAAGACTTGGTCAAAAAGATTAACCTTGAAAATTTACCACATGATCAGCCATATCCTTTGGGTTGGATGGTAGATAATGCCAATTTACATGTTACAAGGAAATGCATATTCCGGTTTTCCATTACTACAAACTTTGTTGATGAATTTAGTTAGATGTGGTTCCACTTGACATTTCAGGAATTATCTTGGGAAGTCCATATTTGTATGACAGGAAAGCGGTATTTTATCGCCATGAGGAAAAATATCATTTTCTCAATAATGGGGTGGAGTATATTGTGAGAGCTCATCACAAAAAACTGAATATTTCTTTAGTTAATGCAGGGCAGATGAAGAGACTAGTTAATACAAGTAAAAATTTGTGTTTCTCATGATCAAGAAAAAGGACGATATGGAAAATGAATCTTTTGAAGGTTGTGATGACAAATTAAAATCACGGTAAAGAATCGATATCCACTCCCAAAAATTGATGATTTTCTTTATCAGTTAAGGTATTACACTATAATTAAGAAGTGGTTATCATCAAGTTAGAATAGTTGAAGAGGACATTTGGAAAACTAAATTTAAAACTAGACAAGGATTGTTTGAGTGGCTAGTTATGTCATTCTGTCTAACCAATGCTCCAACTACTTTCATGAGAGTTATGAATGATGCATTAAAACCATTTCTAGATGAATTCGTCATTGTTTACTTAGATGATATTTTTATATTAAGCAAATCAAGAGATGAACATATCATGCATGTGAACAAGGTACTTGATGTCTTGAAAAAAGAGTAGTTATTTTTAAAGATGTCGAAGTGTGAGTTTGGAAAGACTTCTTTAGTGTATTTGGGTCACATTGTTGGAGGAGGTGAGCTAAAGATAGACCCTTCCAAGGTTGAGCTCATTGTTAATTGGCCCAAGCCCAATACAGTTACGGAGGTAAGAATATTTCTTGGGGAACACAATATTGGAGGAAATTCATTGCTAATTTTTCTTCCATTGCAACTCTGTTACATGCATTGAAAAGTGTCAAGAAATGATTCCATTGGGGAGATATCCAGCAAAAAGCATTTGATTCTTTAAAGCAAAAGATCATTTCAGCACCGGTATTGGCTCTTCCAGATCTTAGACATCCATTTTAGATCCAAGAAGATGCTATTGATTATGCTATGGGAGGAGTTCTCATGCAGCATGGTAAGCCCATTTCATTTCATTCTGAAATTTTTAATGGATTTGTGACTAACTATCCCACCTATGACAAAGATTTATATGCATTGGTACAAAGTGTAAAGAAATGGAAGCACTATTTAATGGAGAAGGAGACCATTATCCATACTGAACATCATCCATTGCAGTACTTACAGTCACAATCAAAGTTGCAACAAGCAAGACACTTCAGATGGATGGGATTTCAATAAAAAATCCATTTGGTTATCATGTATGAAAAGGGAATCTACAATAAGGTAGTTGATATGCTTTCTAGGCCTATTGTAAATTCATCCATTATAGTCAAGCAAAATTCAATTATGCATGACATTTACATTGAACAATATGCACATGATAGTGATTTTTGATATTTGTATGAAAGCTCGAGTCAAGGAAACCAAATTGAAGAGTTAGATTATCATGTACATAACATTTTTTTGTATCACTTGGGCAAGTTATGTATTCCACAGGGATAAAGAAACAATATCATAAGGGAGGCACACACTTCATTGATTGTTGGACATTTTAGTGTAGGCAATACGGTAGTGAATCTCCAAAGGTATTGTTATTGGCCACACATGATTGATAGTGTATCTTGTTTCATTAGAGGATGTTCTTTGTGTGCAATAAGTAAGCCTAGCAATAGGAAACTAGGATTGTACACTCCACTTCCGGTACCTTCACGTCCTTGGGAGAGTATCTCAATGGATTCTGTAGGAGGTCTTCCAATGTCAAGGAAAGGTCATGATTACTTGTATGTAGTTGTAGATAGGTTCAACAAAATGTGTCTTTTGATGCCAAGTAAAAAGAAAATTACGGCTAAACAAACAACTCATATTTTCTTTCAAAATGTATGGGTTCATTTTGGTCTTCCTACTTCTATTGTAAGTGATCGATTTTCTCGGTTTGTTGGGAATTTGTTGTCACAATTATGGGACATGATGGACACTAAGTTGAAGAAGAGTACAACCTTTCATCCACAAACAGATGGTCAGACCGAGGTGGTTAACAGGACAATCATTCATCTTCTTAGAGGTTATTGCAACAAACATAGAGGTTATTGCAACAAACATCCCAAGTTGTGGGATGAGCAATTGCATTACATTCAACATGCATACAATAGGGCAAAGCATTCTTCCACAAACACATCACCATTTGAGGCATGTCTTGGGTACTTGCCAAGATCACCTTTGGAATTCATCTTTGAGAAAGGTGTTGTTATTGATGGTCATAGTGACATAGATAAAGCAAGGAAGTTCATTGAGAAAATCCAATTGGTACATCACCTAGTGCAAGAACAACTTGAAAAGAGTCAAAGCAGCTACAAGCAAGGCATGATAAGCACCATGTTGATCACAAATTCCAAGTTGGTGACAAATTTTGGTTATATATCAGCAAAGAAAGACTTCAAGAGGAAGGTAAAAAGCTTAAGCCAATCCGTTATGGTATGTTTAAAATTCTAGAAAAGATCGGTAACAATGCATTTAAGCTAGATTTGCCTCCTTATATGCAAATATATTATGTCGTTAATGTTGAGAATTTGACATTATTTGAGCCTCCATTGGTTGATGATCAAGGAGAGCATGTTTAGCTACCATCAATAGATGATTTCTCGTCGGAATATCTTGATGAAATTCAGCAAGATCTCATACTTGACAGAAGAACCGTAACTTTAAGAAAAGGGAATTTTGAATACCTTAGAGTGTGACTCAAGGGACAATCCTTCCAAGGCCAAATGGATGGAGATTGAGAAGGTGAGGGAGTTGTACCCTCACCTGCTGAACAATTGATAGTATCTTTTGAGGTCCAAAAGGCTTCTAGTGGGGAGGAATGATCTGAGGCTCGGTATTAAGCTCAAAAATGAAATTTCTCAGAAATGATCTAAACTAGAACAACACGGAAGAGTTCGTTGCCAGGAATCCAGTGCAATTTGTTTCATAAAAAACCTACACTGTATGAGGAAGTTATGATATGTTATTCGTTTTCCTAAACAACTAAAAAGTTTGCAAAATGGGACAAAAAGATGACATGGCAGCCCAATCAGCATACAAGGTATATTATGGGAATATTCTTTAGTTTTGCCCAATGAAACTGTGACAAGTGTCACAACAGGATTGGTCAGTGAACTTTGGAAGTGAAATTTTGTTACAAATTCTCCTAAGGTTGAATGAGATTTTTTTTTGGATTGGAATGGTCCAACTAGAGGTGGACACGTGGTGCAGCCAGGGGTTGCCACGTGCCCCCTCTGCTGGATCCTCTCCAAAGTCTGCATGAATTTCACAATGGTGGAATGTTGTTTTATTAAAGTTCTAATTATTTCTATATCCAAAGTTTGAAACTATAGACAAGGTGCATATAATTTGGGTTGAATGCTATTTAATTAAACCAAAGTTTTCAATATTTGGTAAGGGCATACATATATTTCAACAAAATTTATGCGCAGGGGTCGGGGTTGAACCCATGACCTCCCCCACGCCAACCATACATCTTACCACCTAGCCATTCCAATAGTTCTTACCATGTATGGAGTTCGGCTCCTATTTATTATCAACCAAAAACTACGGTGGGGGTTTGGAGGGGCCCAGCCCCCTCCCCATATGACCAGGCTACGATGACCACAGTCGGAGAAAAATTTTAATACGTCAGAGTTTAATTGCGGGTTAATTGATATAATCCCAGGATTAAAGGTTGTTAAACCTTTTTTATGTTAAATTGCGTTTATGCACAGTTAAGCCATGCTGATATGCTTTTAAATGTGATTAACTGTTAATTAAACTAGAGTTTTAAATAGCGACGGGTTTAGTGAACTCTGCCAGTTTCGATGGAATCCCTATTTTGACTTTGTTATCTGGAGTTCTCTCCAATTTTGGAGGAGTATTCTACGAAAAAAGTAAATGAAGTATATCTAGAGAAATTTTTGACCAATTTTGGTTCAGGCAGAGTCATTCCTGTCATATTTGGATGTTTTGGACACATTGGAGCAGGTTTCAGGAGTAGTAGGTGAATGTAAACATCAATTTTTGAACATTTGAGTTAATACAGAGGCCCAAGCCATGGAAGTTGGACCAAGGAGATGCAACCCAGGAGGGGTGAACTCCTTCATCAAAAAAATGTGTTAATGGATTAATTGTGATGGTTTGCTTTGTTTTTGTTTGATGTTGTTCAACATTAAGTTTAAATGTTTTTATGTTCAATAATTAAACATAATATCCATTCATTTACTTGTTAAACAACCATAAGCACTTCAATAAGCCCATGTACATGAAGCAATGATCAACAATTTTAATGTAAATCTAAACATGAAATTATCACAACAAAATTAGCATTCAAATTCACATCAGAAAATCTGCCAACGACCACGAAAACATAGTAGTTATCATGCTTGGTAGAAGGAAGGTTTGACATGTAATCCATGGAGATGGATTCTCGGGGCCAACTAGGAGTAGGCAAAGGAGTATACCGACCTTGCTTCTTGATTGTAGATTTGGAAATGGTGCACGAAGTGCAGAAGATGACGTACCTTTCGACATCCTGTCGAAAGTTCGGCCAATAAAAATATTCTTGTAGCATTGCGACTATCTTATCTACCCCAAAATGTCCAGCGACCCAACTATAGTGCGTCTCCTAAATCATTTTGGCATGCTCACTTGAAGGAACACAGAGGTGTCTCAGGTGGCATAATAGTGTGTCCTAGAGGTGAAATTCAAGAACTTTCTTACCTTCCAGGAGAATTTGGTATGTGGTGCCAAATTTTGGATTACTCTTGTAAATATGCATCCATCTCGAAGTCTCGTTTCCACAAGAGTCAAGCACAATGGTCATTTCCATAACTGACGGTCAGCTGAGGCAGTCTACAACATTATTGGTGTTTCCATTCTTGTACTTAATGTTCAAATGGAATTTTTGCATATATGTGGACCATTTTTTATGGAAACATTTTGAAACTTTCCTTGTGTTTGCATGAATTTAAAGGATTTGTGTTTTGTGTGGATGATTGTTTCCTTCCTCGGAATGTAATGCTTGCACTATCGGCAGACCTGCACAATGGAATACATTTCCTTTTCATAGGTGGGATACTTTCAGACTGTATCTGAAAGTGTCTCACTGTGATATGCCACTAGATGCCACTGTTGGGTAAGGCTTGCACCAATAGCATAGTCAGAGGCATTTGTCTCAATTTCAAATGGTTGTTTCAAGTCTGGTAATGTAAGCACTCATGCAGAGAAGAACCAATGTTTCAATTTGGAAAATGCCTTCTGTTGTGATTCAGACCTAAATAAATTTTCTTTCACTCCACCCTTGGTGAATTGACTCAAAGGCCAAGTGATATGAGAGAATCACAACACGAACTTGCTATAGAAATTGGAAATACCCAAAAATATATAGAGCTCTGTTAGAGTGGTTGGGAATGGCCAATCTTGAATAACTTGTATCTTGTCTAGGTACACATGCACGCCTCGTTCATTAATGATGTACGCCATATATTGAATCTAGGTCATTCCAAAAGTAAATTTCTCCAAATTGGCACACAATTTGTGTTATCGCAAGGTGTGAAGAACATGTCGAATATGGTGTATGTGTTATTCCCAACTCTAGCTGAAGACCAGGATGTCATCCAAGTACACTACCACAAACGAGTTGGTGAAGGGTCGCAAGATGTCATCCATCATCCACATGAAGGTTGGAGGGAATTCGTCAACCTAAAAGACATGATCAATGATTCGAAAAGGCCCTCCTTGGATTTGAAGTAAGTCTTCCACGCGTTGGAGGGTTCAATCAATACCTGGTGATAACCAAACTTCAAATCAATCTTGTTGAAATATTTCCCCCCTTGAGCTAGTCTAGAAGGTCATCAATTTGCAGGATTAGATACCTATTCTAGACAATGATATTATTAAGAGCCTGATAATAAATACAAAGCCTCCAGGTTTCATCCTTCTTCTATACCAATACGATCAAGCTTCCACAGCGCGATGAACTTGGCTGGATGTGCCCTTTCTGGAACAACTCCTGAATCTTCCTCTTGATTTCATCATTCTCCAAAACAAAGCGTCAGTAGACCTTCCCATTGGGTATTTCTGCGCTCAGGGTCAGATTGATGGAGTGCTTGACCTGACAGTAGGGGTACCCCTGTGTGTGAGGTGAATATGTCCCTGTACTCCTCCACGACCTTGTCCATCTGCTGATGTCGTGTGGAGGGGCATTGTCTGAAGGCTATGGAGGTGGCCACAATGGTTTTGTCTAAGGGTGAAACACAAGGAAGACCAATTTCCTGATATGGGAAGTGATCTAACTGCATTTCTTTCCAGAGATAAAAGAGACGGCGGTAGGCGGTGATACCTTCGGTATCCTGCATAACTTATTCCTAAAAGTAATAATAACAGTACGATACCTAGACTCATACACGATGCTTCCACAAGTATGGTTGGCCTAATAATACATCACAAAATTCAAGAGGAGAAATATCACACAGTACCTCATCCATGAAGGGACTGATGTTGTAGGGAAGGCGACACTGTTTCCTGACGCAGAGATATCATCCCAGGTGAAGCCACCTGATGGTGTACGACTATGGGCATGGTGTAGCTGATAGGCCCAACTACTCCATGACCTATACTAAAATGAGGTTCTTTGGGTCTCGTTGTCGATAATGAACTACAACGGAGAACCCTTCACCCAAATCTATGAAGTGGAAGAGACGATTCCCCTCCTCTTGATATTTGGGCTCAATCTTCTAGGTCTTGGTGGTGGCCACGGTGGCACTGGGTTCAACATCAATAATCTGCTTCCCTTTGTCATTCCCCTTATCGAGTTTTGACTCAGAATCAGAACATGCATCTAACTCGAAAGCCTTTAGTTCAGCTACTAGTGACTATTTGGCTCGAAAATCACTTATGTTGTGAGTGGTTCTCTTATGGAACTCACACCATTTTCCTGTATCTTTCTTTGTCTTCGTGGTGTTGTTATTTTCTTGCAGTTTTGACGGGTTTTCCTAGGTCACCCCACCTTGGCTTTGTCCTTTTTTCTACAGTTTGGGGGCACCTTTCCCTTCATTTGGATTCGCAAATCCAAAGTCTCACTTCTTCTGTTTAAATTTTTGCTCAATCTTCGCACCATATCAGTATGCTTCATCAAGCGAGGAGATGTCCAGGAACTCCATTTCCTCTTGAATGTATTTGTGCAAAAAATTGTAGTACTTGAGCACCATATGTTTCTCAGAATCTTTGGTACCCAACTTTTTTGCAAGGTATGTAAAATAATTGTGATCTCATGCACATATTAATCCCCTTTCTACTGCAACATATTCCACCTCGTAGTTCCCCATGGGGTATTATTGTTCCTTGATGGTGTCTAGGAAAGAATTCCAAGTAGGTGCGGCTGAAAAAAGTTAGGATTCACTCTTGCCCCTCTTTTCGCAGTAGGTTTCCCACCAGTCCTTGACAAGGGGGGTGAATTTGAGGAGTGAAAAAATAATATTTTCCCTATTGGAAAAATATTGAATTGAAAAATATCCTTCCAATAGATTTAACCATCTATCTACGACGTCTTCATATATATGGCCTTCAAATATGGAAATGTCAAAGTTGAAGTGTACCTTTAAGGAAGTGACGCCTCCAGAGTGGCTGTTGGATGAAGATGTGTCACTTGTGGGCATCTTATGAAGGATCTAGGCAAAGTTATCCATCATCGCATTCCCCTATTTCTCAAGGGCTTCTTCAAGTAATATTTTGAAAGGATCTTCGGCTCGCTCGTATTTCTTTTCTTCCACTATGGGAAGCCATCAGGGTTTACGAGGCTGGTCTTGCAAAGGTTCAACTAGTTCGAGCCTTAACTCCTTATACCCCGATCTCATTGGGGACATGCAAAGAAAAAAGAAAGAGAAGACCGCTCTGATACCACCGATTTAGACTTATGCGAGAACATAAAAGAATACAGATATAAACATAAACACAGAGATGCAACAAAAATAAATCTTCATTTCATTAATATCAAAAAAATGAAAAATGTTTACATACATAATGGAAATAAAGTAGCTCGTGCGATGATAGCTTATCATTGAGAAGAGATGTGGTGGCTAGATGTCTCTGAACTATGTTACGATGAAGCTTAAGGGAATTTTTATTAGTGAACAACAAAGGGAAACCCTAAATAACCGAAACCCTAAACCTAGGAGATGGAACGCCAAGAATTTGTGGGCCCTGTTGGGGTTAATTGGGAAAAAAACTTCCTGGGGTCATAACTTGGTCATATAATCTTTGTTTAGCATGTACGATACCTCATTAATAAGGTCTCTTCGAGTACTACAAGATTTGCAGTAGACCCCTGCCTATGTTTATGTGTCTATTGTAGACCTCAAAAAACGGTGTTTAGGGCGTCAAAACAGTTCTGGAAGTTCAAGACCCGAAAAACTACTAAAAATAATAAATGCTGCTATAATCAAGAAAAATTATGAAATCAAATAAAAGTTTAAGTGGAATAGATGGGTAGCCACAAATATCCACCTGGATTGAATTGAATGTAAGAAATTATTAAATTGTCTTAATCTTTAAAAGTAAAACTTCAACTATATAGTGCTTATATATGTTTTTAAGAAAAAATTACATATTATTAAGGATTAACAATTATTGAAAGAGCTTTTATCTACTCACGTGAATCTACTAATTTCTTTTAATAGTTCATTTCCAAAGGTGAGCTCGAATAATTATCTACCAGCCTAGATCCATCTTAACTCCGGATCTATCAAGCGCCGAGAGGGATCAAATCCCTTGAGGTGCAAACCACTTTTTTGAGTGAAAAACTTAAGGAAAGGTTTGCACCTCAAGATATTTGATCCCTCTCGGTGCTTGATAGATCCAGAGTTAAGATGGATCTAGGCTGGTTTTAGTCGTGTGCGACCAAGGAAAATCTATTGATAATATAAGGAACATATGATTAATTTTATCAATAATATGTAAATATATATAATATTAATATAACCATTTTAAATATGCTAAATATGTTTGAGATTTATCGATTCATTTTAATTTTCTTAGTTACCTGAGTTTGTTGAGATGATAAATATTGTAAAATAACTTTAATGATGAAATAAATTTTTTGAATGCAAAGTGACAATGTAATAATATTGAATGATAGAAAATATGAATAATAAGAATGTAGTAAATTAATCGCTTTCATTGTGATCAATATCAAACTATTTTCTTCTACTATTATTATTGTCACCCTTGTTAGTCTTGTCATATTTTCATATAGATTATATGAAAAAGACAGTTGAAATCATAAACCATTTAAATATTTAGCTCGAGTTGTTGTAGTAAACATCATACCTTGTCTCTCTTGCTCTCCAATATTATTAGGTTTAATTACTATAACACAAAAAAAAATCTACATTGTCAATAATTTTTTGTGCTTATACTGAAATCAATGCAAATTATTAATCCAATGATTTTAAAATTAATGTACCACCATACATCCAATTACATCAGATTAGAAATCAACATATACACTAAAATCAATGCATCTAATGCAAAATATCAAATAAGATTATAAAACAACATCTCCACTGAAATCAATGCAAGTAATCAAATAGGATTAGAAATCAACATCTACACTCAAATCAATGAATCTAGTGCACGTAAGCAAATAAGATTAGAAACCAACATATACACTAAAGTCAATGCATCTAGTGCAAGCAATTAAATAGGATTATAAACCACCATCTCCACTGAAATCAATGCATTTAGCGAAAACAATAAAATAGGATTATAAATCATATATATTGAAATCAATGCATCTAGTGTAAGCAATCAAATATATTTAGGAATCAACATCTACATTGAAATTAATGCATCTAGTGCAAGCAATCAAATAAGATTAGAAATAACCATCTACAATGAAATCAATGCATTTAGTCCAAGAAATCAAATAGGAATCGAAATCATCTACATTTAAATCAATACATCTAGTGCAAGTAATCAAATATCATTAGAAATCAAAATCTACACTAAAATCAATGCATCTAGTTCAAGAAATCAAATAGGATTAGAAATCACCATCTACACCGAAATCAATGCAGCTATTGCAATAAATAGTCTTCCCTCTCTCCCCCCTCCATATATATCTATATGTCCCTCCATATCTCCTTCTTTGTCTCTTTATCTCACCCCCACAAACACACACTCTCTCTCACTCCATATTTATCAATCTCTTTGTCCCTCCTCCCTATCTCCATCTATTTCTTCTTTCTCTTCACCTTCCATCTATATCTCTATCTCCCTTTGTCTCTCTATATCAACCCCAAAACATACACTCTCATTCTCCAATATATTTATCTATCACTCCCTCCTCAACTCCCTTCCTCTCTCTCTCTTCCCCTTCCCTCCCTCTCCCCCGCTTATATCTCTCTTCCCTCTTATTATCCTCTCTACCTCTCTCTCCATATTCCTTCTCTCTCTCTCTCTCTCTCTCCAGCTTTCACACTCTCTATATTCATTCTTACCTCCCTATTTGTCCCCCTCCATCTCCATGATTATTTCCCTACCTCTTTCCACTCTCTCTCTTCCTTTCTCTCCCACCTCTCTCTCTCTCTCTATCTTCACCTTCCAAATTTGTTAATATATTCCTCTCTCTCTCTCTCCTTCTCTCCTCCCTTCTCTCCATCTCTCCTTATCTCACCCCAAACATACACACTCTCTCTCCATCTCTCCCTTGTCACTCCCTCTCTCTCTCTGCTTGTCACTCTCTATGCATTTCATCTTCCCTCCCTCTCTCATCCTATCTCCCTCCCTCTCTCCTCCTCCCTCTCAAGTCCTCTCTCCTTTCCTTCCTCTCTCTCCCTTCCTCTCTCTTCCCACATCACTCTCTCTCTCTCTCTCTCTCTCTCTCTCTCTTTTTCCCATAAAATCCTCTCACTCCCCCCTCACTCTCTTTCTCTCTCTCAAGAACTCTCTATCATCGTTCATCTCTCTCCCTTTATCACCTCTCTCTCTCTCTCTCAAATCCTCTCTCCATCACTCTATCTCTCTCTCCAAATATGTTACTATATCCCTCCCTTTCTTCTTCTCTCTCCTTCTCTCCTCCCTTGTCTCAATCACTCCTCCTATGTCTCTTTATCTCACCCTAAACATACATACTCTCTCTCCATATCTCCATTGTCACTCCCTCTCTCTCCACTTCTCACTCTCTATGTCCCCCCGCCCTCTCTCTCTCTCTCTCTCGACCCTCGAATCCTCTCTCCTTATCTCTCTCTCTCCCACCTCCATATTTATGTCTCCCTCTCCCTCTCCCTCTCTTACCCTTCTCTACCTCTCTCTCCCTCTCTTCTCCCTCTCTCTCTCTTCATTCCTCCTCTCCCATCTCCTTCATTTATCTCCATATCTCCTTTGTCACTCCGGCTATTTCTCCACCTCTATCATATGTCTTTGTTCTTCCCTCCTATCTATATATATATATATATATATATATATATATATATATCAAATTTAATATTCTATTAATATAAAGTTATTAAATTTAATATATTAATATGAATATTAGATTTAATAATATTAATAATATTAATATTAACATTAATGTTAGGGTTAATAATGTTTTTTTTGCGTGATATTATTATTAATTTGGTACATAGGCTTCATATATAATTAGATGTTGATTTCTAGATATTTTTTTATTTATTTACCTTACCTTTTTATACCTCTTTTATAAATATAGTATTGGCCCCGTGGTATTTGGCCCATAAGATTACCCTAAATAAAACCTCTTTTTTGAATTTTTGTAAATACAAAGAGGTTTATGGAGTAAAAAAAAAAAAAAAAATTATTTACCATACCTCCCGAGTAAGTAGAAAAAGAGGTTTTATTTATTTACCATACCTCTACTTTATTTATATTTTTATTTATTTACTATATCTCTTTTTTGAGTGTTCTTAAAACTCTTCATATTTTAAATTTATATCGTTTAAATTTATTTTTAATTTATTTTAATTGTTTATTTATATGGTTGTGTAAGTTATTTTTAAGCGGACATTATTTAGATTTTATTTTTATTTTTATTTAGTTTTTTTGTTTTGGCTTCTGACATACTTACACATAATGGGCTGTAGGGTTAATAATGTTTTTTTTGCATGCTATTAATAATAATTTAGTCCATGGTATTTGAGCCATAGACTTCATATATAATTAGATGTTGATTTCTAATCCTATTTGATATATTTTTATTTATTTTACCTTACGTCTTTATACCTCTTTTATATTTATTTATTTACCATATCTCTTTTATAAATATGGTATTTGGCCCATGGCATTTGGCCCATAGGCCTTATTTACCATACCTCTAATTTATTTATATTTTTATTTATTTACCATATCTTTTTTTAGTGTTCGTAAACCTCTTCATATTTTGATAAATTTATTTTTTAATGAATTTTTAATTATTTATTTATATGGTTTTCTAAATTATTATTTAATTGAGATTTTGTTTTTAAAATTTTCTTTAGTTTTTGTTATTTTGACTTTCAACATACTTACACGTCGGGTCATACTAGACTGTAGAAAGCACCTCTCGACGCAATAATTATTTAAATGATTTTCTTATATAAAAATGTCGAGTAAGTAAGGATTTTATCGATTTCCATGATCTAATAAATGTTAATGGTATAATTTTTATAAATTTCAACAATTTTCTTCGATGGAATATGTTTTTGTAAAGTTCATTATAATTTTTTCCTAATTAGTTGTAAAGCTTGTTAAATTTCTCTATCAATAGTGACGAGAATTTAAGAAATTTTTACTTCATAAATTTTAAACTTAGTCAAATCTTGTGAAGCCATCGACAATGGGAAAAATTCATGACATTTTCAAATGCGAAATTATAAATTTAATGGATGGCTTATGAATGCACGGGCACATGGCACATGACTTTGTCATCAACGATTTAGAAATAAAAGATTTGTTATTATTTCATTGGTGGCAACTTTTTTCAAGTCATTTTTGAAATTGGATGTCAAAATAATCAATTGGTTTATATGTGGATGTCAAAATAATTAAAATTGGTATATATGTGGTTTAGCATCTATCACATCATTTGTTTAAATTTTATGGGAAAGAGTTAAGGATGGAAGTCATTTTTGAAGAATCCAAACTTTATCGAAATTTGAACAATCCTAATAATAACATCCCAATGAATAGACTGTTATTCTATCCAATATCAAAGTTAACTCTAGCTTAAACTCACCTTATATATATAAACTAATCATTAAACTTTAAAAAAAATTCAATACTTTATCTTATAAATTAAACTTTTAATAAATTATATAAGATATTTAATTTACTCATTTATTATCCGATTTATTCTAAATAATATGATAAAATTTATAAAATTTCCTCCATATAAATCCAAATTGTTTATTGTTTTATATAAAAACTTACATCTCAACCATGTTACTTGTTATCTAGCAACGTACATCTCAACTATAAAGAGCTCTCAATTGCCATGTAACTTTAACATTTTGGAAAAGCAAAACAAAATACTTGTCCCCACAACCCCATATAATAGCCTTCTACTAGAGGGTGATTACCCCATATTACCAACCACTATTCTTAACCTTTTGAACACACTCCCATGTTAAATAATTCATATATTCATGTCAACCACACCAGTCTCTCTTAGCATGCGTATGAATGTGGATAGGAATATTTCTAGGGTACGGAGTCTCTTAGTATATGTATGAATATGGATAAGAATATTGATATGGTACCTGGTCTTTAACAAGTGTCAAAGGAAGAAAAAGAAAACGAATTTGGCCGGTTAGCAAGTTGTATATGGCATATGCTTTATTATTTCAAAACATTATAGGTTAGAAATTATTGATTATAACTGAAGATTTATTTTATGTAAATTTATATTATATAAAAATTTATATTTATATGATATATAAGTTTTTGAGTGTATGGTCATTTTTAAAAATAAATAAATAGCGGGTAAAACTTTAAGAATTGTTATAAAACTTAATTGGCAAAAATTTAAGGATTGTTTGCATGTGAAGGGATTAGACTTTTTAATGGCGTTGGATAGATTTAACATTAAATTGTATTTGTTTAAAAAAAATGGTTGTAAGAATTTGAGAATGTTTTGTATTTGAAGAAAATATTTCACAGATTTAATATTGAATTGTATATAGTTGTATTATTAATTTATTATTATTATTAAATGGTAGTAAATATGTATTTTTTTAGTTTAAATTTATGTTTTAAAATAGTGTGGTGTAGTTTGAAAAAACATTATATCACGGAAAAAATTATAAAATATAAGATATATCAATGAATTTTAAATAATATAAGAGGTTTTATTATACTTGAATTAAAAAAATAATAACATTATAATAAATATTGATAGGAAAGCCCACTGGGCTTTGGTTTGACGGTGAAGGGTGCAATGTTAAGACACTCCATGTGATAGGTCACTGGTTCCAATCCCCCGATGGGTGCTGACATATATATATATATATATATATGAAAATTTTAATTAATAAATAAAATTATATCATACAATTGCAAGAAGAACTCATGAGGTAAACTAATAAAGTCATTTAAATGTGCACATAAGATAGTGTGGAGTTTTCAATCACCTTGTTATTGATTTCAAAGAAAGAGGTACAAAGAAATAAGGAGAAATTCTCAGGATAAGAGGAGATTATTGCCATCAATGTTGAAGGGGGAGATTGTTGGCGATGTCATCATTGATATTAAAGGCATTAAGTATTAGAGCCATGGCTAGCTATCATCATCATTGTGATATGAGTATGAGCTTGATATGAGTATGCTGATGTCATGTATTGTTGCTAGTGTGTCTGGAGATATATGGTTGAGTTTGTATTGTTGATAGTACTCGTATCTATTGTTTCCTTCTATGATCATGTAAAGTTATGAGTGAATATGTTTCTTTCCAAAGTATTGCTGCTAAGGTTGTTGATGTATTTCCAATATCAAAGATGGACAGAGTATGTGGATGATGCATAAATTAATGATCAGGGGTTATTTATATATAGTTGTTGAGCCATTGGACGTGCTTATATTCTAAGTATGATGATGATGGCACAATGTGTTGGTTAGCAACAAGGTATGTTTCAAAGTTCAGATTACAAAGGTGCTTGAAGATGTTGTGATGTAAATGGATGTGTTGGTTAGCAACAAGGTATGTTTCAAAGTTCAGATTACAAAGGTGCTTGAAGATGTTGTGATGTAAATGGTTGCAGATCTAGGTGAAGAATTTTTAGTTTTCCCTGATTCAGAGAATAAACAAAAATTAAAGCCTAGTTACTTGTGTTTGCATCCCAGATTGTCAGAGAAAAAGTAGAGTCAACAACCCAAATTACCAATGTGTAATCCATGTCGTGTCCTATAACATGTAAAAGGAAAACTTCAAGCCATGGTTTATGCAATCATTGGATTTGGCTAATGTTAATATTTTAATATTATTTGGAGGATCATTAATTTAAAAAAAAAAAAAATTTAAAAATATGGAGGAATGTGAAACAAATAGGTGAAATATAAAGAGACAACTTTGGAATAGAAAGAGACTGTATTAGAATACAGACAAACATCTAGTTATATAAATATAGATTTTGGAATGTAAAGTAGTGAGTTGATTAAGTTGTTATGAGACCTAGTTCGAGGATTTCCTAATAAAGAGAGAAATAAGAAGAAGATAATATGTGAAGTAGAACCGAGGGAGAGGACTAGAGGAGATAAAGAATTATAAAGGAGGCAGAAGTAGAGTATTGATCTAGGAGGATCCTAAGAGGCTAAATTTTTGAAGTCCTCAAAACTTAGTGAAACCTATCTCAAATCGAAGAGATCGTCGTTCTAAATCCAAAGATGTGAATGACACCTTAATCTGAAAATGTGTGTGAAAGTTATGGCCTGATGAAAATTTTGAGAAATAGCTAAATTTTTTGCAAGTAAGACCCACAAACTTCCATGTGGCAGTTGACATCAGCAATATGGATGCTGACGTTAGCCGTATGGATGCTAATGTCAGTAAGGTGACTTGGCTATATGGTCAACAGGGAGACAATCAGGAGGCAACACTTGGTAGATGACATCAGCACAACGAAAGGAGCACAATCAAAGACCTAGTCAACAATACGTATAAATCCAAATGCGCCACATGGCACCCAGTTGGTAGCTAGTCGGTTTTATTAACAAGGCGACATTTTTGACATTTTTGCCAACAAAAGCAACCAAATTATCACTTACTTAATTTTCCCAATGACCCCTAAAAATTCGGTGACAAAAATTGGCAGGATTCCTAAGTTACATTAAAAAAAAAATGGGTTGGTTGGCCAACGGTAATACCTGGCCAACTGTGCCCAAAACACCATATGCTATTATTATATTAGCATCTGCAAGAGTTGAACCCGCCCGGTGGGACCGTCGGTAATGTCTAACGACATGGTGGTTCCAAATAATAGTATCCAAAAAATACATACGACAACCGACCACCCGGGACTCGACCCTGCATTCAGTAAGAGGCCAACAACCTAGCGAGAAGCCTACTACCAATGGGCCAAGTGGCCACCATTAATAATTTTACCACCAGACGATTATTTAACCCACCATTCGTCGAGAGCCGAGGAGAGGAGCGAGTAGGAGAAATGAAGCATCGAGGGTTGTAACCTGTGCGCCAAGGGGACCCAACCAAACATGTAGTTCAAGAAAAGATTCCAAGGGAATATCTTGTTGAATATTATCTAGAATATTCCACAAATAATATGCAGGGAATCTTTGAGAGCTCTCGGGATTGCAGGTGATGGACCTATTGACTTGGGTTCTAATTTAGGTGATGAGACAAAGGTTGCAACAGATGTTGTTCCAAAGATGAAAATAGCACCAAGAACTGCATGGCTCTAGGAACTTGAGGAGATCAACCAAAGAATTCAAGAAAAGAATGCTAAAATTAGGAGACT
This sequence comes from Pinus albicaulis, assembly GCA_034641835.2. Classification (NCBI taxonomy): domain Eukaryota; kingdom Viridiplantae; phylum Streptophyta; class Pinopsida; order Pinales; family Pinaceae; genus Pinus; species Pinus albicaulis. Next base: position 298,649,913 of record CM076583.1, on the reverse strand, counting down.
CCTACAAGAAGCAAAGGAGGAGAAACAATGGTTGCAACTTTAGTTACGAGCCAAGGAGGAGGCTTTGGAAAAGTGTAAAAATTATGTTGTATATTTGCAATTGCTCATGAATTTTTAATCAAAATCACAAGACACAAACCTAATATACTGCTTTGCGAAAAGTAATTCATAATCTAGAACAATAATTTCAGACATGCAATAAGAAATAACACACTTGCAACAAGTATTTTTTTTTTATGTGGAAAGCAATCTTCTAAAAACCTCAATGTCTGCTTGCATTACCCTGATGAATAGATATGTATTACAATTGTTTTTCTCGACTGAGAAAATTCGCAAGTGAATAACCTATCTCTCTACTCATTGAGAAACTCTGACCCATAATTAGTCAAATTTTGCCTCTTCTTGAGCCCCTATTTCATTACGTTATTCCTTGAGAAATTAGGCCCATATTATTTAGGACTTTCTCCAAATTCGATTAAGAAATTCCTTGGGTTGATCATTTGACTACACGCAACACCTGTACACTCAAGAATGGTCTACAACCGATGTTACACTGCCTTAGAATCTCCATCAATCCCATGGAACTTGAATTATTTGCATGCACTAGCTAATTTGGGTTGATTGATCAGTTAATTGGATGATCATTGAGTTTGACTGAAGTCCCACTGCTTAACTGACATTCCACTAGTTCCTTCAACAGTTAGAACTTGTTTAGCTTAAAGAAACCTTAGATAACTAACCTTGATTGCTACAAATTAGAAATCACACACGCTTAACTAAAATCTAACTCCTCCAAATTGAATTTACTGAGTAAATTGAGTGACACAAGCCATGTCACAGGAATTAACTGCATCCAAGTTTTCTGCTAATCTGGAAATTTGATTTTAATCAATTTAATTGAGGCAAAACCAAATTGAGAATTTCTTGCTACATTTTTAAACACTCCCTCTCAACAAGAAATGGATTATCAACCACCCCTATTTTTCACCTATGGAACTCGAATATCCCTTTTGACAGGGCCTTTTTCAAAATGTCATCATCTTGTTCCTTTATCAGAATGTACTATAACTACATTATCCAAAAACTACATTCGTAAACTACATTATTCAAAAGAAGGCATGATGAAGAGAATTGTTGGAAACATCCAGAATTGAGGCCAAAGAGGAATTGGAGAAAAGAGAAGCAGAAGATGGTTTCTACCATGCAACAAGACCAAGAATATGAATCAGGGGATGAAGAGAATATCACAATTTCAATATTTGCAGGTGTTGGACCAAATCACTTGGGATATGATTCGGGTGATGAGATGAAGATTGTAGCCCTCTGTATTGTAGGTGATGGAACTATTGACTTGGGTTCTAATTCATTTGATGAGATGAATATCAAAACATATGTTGTGCCAAATATGAAAATAGCACCAAAACATTCATGGCTCCAGGAACTTGAGGAGATCAACCAAAGAATTCAAGTAAAGAATTTTGAACTAAGGAGAATCCTATAAGAAGTGTTAACCTTCACAATGTCCCAAGGCTGAAAGGATATCATCGGAGGTGACCTAAAACCAAGCTTTTAGTTTGGTAGCTAGCCCTTCCAAACCATAGAGGGCTCTCTCTATGAAAATCACAGCCAAGGGTTTGAATGCATGAAGAATGTATTTTAGGCTAGATAGCTCAACTCTAGGGTTTTGAAATATTCAGGGTTTTTCTGCTAGATCAGGGATGAAAATTAGGGAACTAAGTCAAAGTATCAAAGGTTACAGCTGCAAGAGATATAGAGGATAAAGATAGTTATGCTTTTGTGATATATTTAGGAGTTTGTTAGTGTAGTGTAGGGTTTGAAAGAGAAAGATATCATAATGAGCATGTGCACCATGAATTCATTAATCAAGAAGGAAAATTACACAAAATGACATTCCTAACAAAAAAAAGCTTTCATGAAAAGAATTATGCTTATAAACCTCTTAGGAAAATCACTAAATAAGAAAGATATGGTAAGGAGATAATTATATCATTCATATAAAACTATAACGGAGAGAAAACAATATCACAAACTTACAACATGAGAATTCCTAAATAATACATGCAACTAGTTCGTTGATTTCCTGTATAAAAAGATGAAGTACAAGCTACAAGATTTTCACCCTCTGATTTCCAACCATCAAAATGAATGAAAAATCCATACATCTAGACTCAAAAACAACTTCCTCTATCTCAGGGGTCGAATCCATCAGTGTAGGAACGACTTAAAAATATCTCTCAACAAAACCCTAATGTCTAGGGAGGTTTGAACAAACCCTCCAAATAGAGGTGACTAAGATGCTCCTCAAAGTGACTAAAACAAGCCCATTTACATTGTATTACATAATATCAAAAATCAAATAGAGTAATTACATCATTATACCAAGATTCACTGAGAAAAAGTTCGAAAAAGTGCACATAGGGAAAAGCGCAGTGCCTGACTGATAAAGCACAACACACTTCTGATAAAGCACATCGCCTGGCTTGTGAGAGTATTTTGGAGGCCTTCCCATTCTCCAAATCCACTTCTTAAAGATGTTATGGAAGTATGAGGATGTATACTTGTCATTATAAACCTCAATAAATCCAAATGGACACTCCACGAGGGAGAAAAATGGATTTTCCCATAGCTACTCCCAAAAGCGCAACACCTATTTCAAAATAGTGACAGAAAGTGTGTTTTTGATGCCTTTTTTAGCATTTTCTCTCAACCAGATTGTTGACAAGGAACCCCAGGTGGATAGCTGAGATGTATGGGTAAATATATATATCCAAGCATATCATTTTTTGGCATTTTTATGGCTAATGGTGTTGTGCTTTTGGCCATAGTGTAATTTCCAAATTGGCCAAAAGTCTAAAAAAACCAAAAATTTCCAAAAATTCTTCAAAATTTCACCAAAGTTGTTACATGAAGTCTTGTGATGATGTGTCATGCTATGAGGTAGGCTTCAACAAGCAAATCCAACTTATCCTTCCCTTTTTGCCTCATTAAGGTTTCCTTGAGCTTTTTCTTCAACTGCTTGATTCTTACCTGGGAGACTTGATTTATTGTATATTAATGCATGGCAATGTATCTTTGCATGTTGTTGTTTCTATTTTCCTTATTGAGAAGCATTTCCATGTGTAAATTCACTCTATCAAGCCATCCTACCTTGTCTTTTTCAATTTCTACCAAGATGAGTTTATCAACTTTCATTTGAGTTTTTGGTGGAGATACTTCTTTCTGCTCCTCAAGTGCCCAGTTGAGGCCTATTTTCCTTGGGTATATTTATTATAACCTGCTCTTCCTGATCATCTGATTCATCAATCTCGACCACTGCCTTAAATTTTACATCATATTTTCTCAAATCAACCTTGGGCTTATTTAAGAGTAGTTGATTTACCTTTAATTTCATATTCTCTTGATGCAAGAATGAAACCAAGAAGTTGGCCTTTGATAAACCCTCCTTAAGTTATCTGATCTCACCATCCTTCTATGTGATGTTTTGCTCTGGTGTTTTTTTTCTTCATTCATCTCCAAGTCTGCCATGTTGGTGTCAAGATGGAATGGCTCCTCATCTTGCAATGGTGCCTCATGGTGTGATGATGATCCATGTTCACCTGATGTAGGCTTGGCCCTTTCAACAATATTTGGAGCAAACATAAGCCTTTTACCTCTAACATAAGTTTGTGTCACCTCTACCCTAGGAACTCTTTTTCTAGGTTTTCTTGAGGAAGCAACCTCTTGATGTGCTAATGAAGCCAAGGGTGTAGAGTGATTGCTAGATTGAGCTGGAGAAGAAAAGAGAATTTGAATAAAAAAATCCTTCCCATGACAAACTGATCTGTGATAGCTAATGGCAAACCAAGACCTTCACCAAGACATGGTGAAACAAACTAGCATGATGATTCTCTCCCATTCTCCTTACATTCTCTGTCATCTTTACCATGCTCTTGTAGAGGTAATGAGGTAATTTTAGGGTTTTTACACAGGTGAAATGCATCAAGAGTCTCGTATGATATAGATACAGTCGTGAGTATCTGCCCTCACATGTGAAGTGCCTCATAATTAATTTCATGAGAGGGTCATATTTGTCCTGCAAGTGTCTAAATGGAAAGATGTGTGTAGGATTTTCTTTGTATGTTGTCTTCAAGTACATTTTGTAGCTGTCAAGGTCAAGGTCTTTGCTCTTGAACTAGTTTTATCCACTGTTTGGAATCCCTGTGGCCAAGGAAATTATCTCTCTTGAAAGAGTGAATGCTACTCCAGAAATAGTGACCCTATCTCTTCTAAATCTAGTGGAAAAAGTATTGGTGAGTTTGTCGTGAAAACCAAATTCATCAACCTTTTGGAAAAAGGTAAGGCAAACAACATCCTGAAATGATTTTTTGAGGAAGGGTGAAGAAATTGCCTCATTTTTTGAAGTGGGCTCATACCTGCTGATATGACCTTCCTTGTGCCTCTTCTGCTCAGTGGTTTTAGAATCCATTTCCGACCCTAGCTCAATGGGAAATGGAATTAGGGTTTAGTGAAGGGAAAAACAGGGGATTTGGGTAAATTTTGGGAATGAAGGGAGATGAAGGGGTTGAGGGCTTCCTAAATTATTGTTAAATTTATGGGGGCATGGAGAGATGTTAGGGAATAGGGGAAAGAGAAAATTGAGGGAATGGATGAGTGGAAGGGGTCCAAAAAGGGAAGAACCAGTCCTAACCTAGAGATGTCTAGTCTAGGCTAGGATTTCTAGGAAAATAGGAAAATGAGGAGTAGGGGGCGGGGAAAGTGATTAGGTAGGTGTATAATAGGTGAGGGAAGGTGAGTGAGCTCTATTCAGAGGGTTTCTTTCAGAAATTTGTCAATGCGAACATGAAACCAAGCAAATGCACTAAAAACCTAGAAGAGGGAATTTCTTTTTCCAATCACAAAATGAAGACACAATAGGTGATTTGGAGGACCCAATTACCTATCTATGATACATTGGAACCTTTTTTCTGATGAAGAATCCAATTGGAGTGATAATTTGTGCCAAAATGGAGAAATTGCAGTGCGTGTGCAACACCTACACAGCAGAAGTGCAACACAAAGAAGAGATGGCACTCTTGGGAAAAGAGATTGATTTTATGAGGAAAAGAATGAGTTTTCTTGCTGGAGAGAGGTTTCTTGAAGATGAAATGAGAAAATGAGAAGCTCATTGGTCTTTTGTAGCTTTGGAAATTGATTTTCTCCTTTAGTGGTGAAGTGGCCCCACTGTGTCCTTTTTACATTGTGAATTGAAACTGTAGCTTTCAAACCTTAAGAAACATATTACATCATAATAGAAATTAAATTACACTTTTAAAACCTTTATTGATAATTTTTAACTATTACTACTCCTTCAATGCTGAATTTGATGGTAAAATGACTGATTTTATGATTTTGACCCTAAGACCTAATGATGACACTGCATGCAATGGGATGAATAATGACCATGGTGATGTGACTAAGATGGAGATGGAGACATTTCAGTGATGATTCATCAAAATGAATGATGGAAAGACCAAAACATGGATTGAAAGGAGTAGTAACACACCTACACACCCTAGCCAGTGAGATAATTCTTATTTGAAGAGCTACTGAAACCATACAAATTTGACTTAAGGCCCTAACAAAACCTTGTAAGAGCATATTTGGTCACTGGTGTCTGGAAAGACTGGAATACACTAACAAGAAGAAAGGGAGGAGAAAAAAAGGATGCAACATTTGTTACAGGCTAAGGAGGAGGCTTTGGATCGAGAAGTTACAATGTGGCAAGCCCTCATCATAGATGCCTGAGGTAAAACATGATTCTTCAATTTCATGTTCTATTTATGACGATGATTTCGCTGATTTTGAGAAAAATACTACAAGAATTGGTTCAAAATTGATGAATTGGGTATCAAGGAAAATTCCTTGACAGTAGTGGTTAGGGCATTGTGAATCCCATCAAGGTGGAGGATATCATTGTTATGCATGACTTGGTTATGTCAGAAAGGAGGTTGGAGAATGCTCCAAGACAACCAGTGACCAATCAATGATAGATGACGGGAGCACATCACAACATTCCAGTGATAGTGAGGATTCCATAGGAAGTTATGTGTATCGGGGACACACCAGGAAAAATCGTTCAAAGAAGGTCCAGAAAGTCTGGAGGAGAAATAAATTTTGCAACCATTTCCACAAAGGGGACATTAGAGGACCACATGTTGGGAGCTCCATCCATAGAAACGATCGAAGGAGGCCCAGAAAGAACTTGTGAAGGAAGAAGAACTAGTCAATGAAGTTGTTCAATAAGAAATTAGGCTACATGAAGAGAATCCATTCACTTAGTTGGGTAAGAAAGGGGTAGCATTTTTAAATAGTTGAACATGGCCACATTTTGTAAATCACATGTTGCGAAATGATTGTAAAAGTGATGAAGTATTTTCCATCACTTATCAATGCAACATGATGATTTTTTTGGCCTTTTTAGTTGATAACTTGGATATGGTTTATGTTATGATTATGATGTAATTGACCAATGAGTGTGTTATAAACTCTGGGCAAGTATGGGGGTTGCTTGGGTCATGTTTTGTATTTTCAAAGAACATGTATTTTGCAAGTTTTACTATAGGTTTGCATTAAATACAAGTTTCACTTCATCACTTATGGATTTGAAGTAAAAAGATGAAGGAGAAGGAAGTATGTCATGTTAGGACACTTGTTGTGCAAATGAGGGAGTAAAACATATTGCAGATTGTGTTTATGATTTTGGAGGACCAAAATCTCCTCAATGGGAAGGAATAATCCAAGAGGATCATAAAAGGCCAAATTTCTAGTCCTCGAAACTCAGTGAAACCTATTTAATATCTAAGAGCTTGTCATTATGAATCCAATGATGTGAATGAAACCTCAATCTGACACCGTATGTGAAAGTTGTGGCATGCTGAAGTTTTTGAGAAACAACTTAATTTTTTGTAGGTAAGACCCACAGATCGTGACGTGGAAAATGACATCAACATTACGGATGCTGACGTCATCCTATGGATGCTGACATCATCCTATGGATGCTGACATCAACATGGTCACATGGCAGTATAGTTAGCAAGAAACGAATCAGGAGGTGACATGTGGCAGATCATTTCAGCATGATGACATCTACACAGTTAGTGATCCAATCAACATTAATATGAATAAAAATGCACCACATGGCGCCCAATTTCCAGTCAAACGATTTTCTTAACGAAGCGACATATTGGACCTTTTTAGTGACAGAAGCGACCGAATTGTTGCCTACTTAATTTTCCCAATGACCCCTAAAAATTCGACGGAAAATCTCAGCGGGATTCCAAACTTAAATTAAAAAACATAATAAAAAATGGGTCGGTTGGTCAGTTATCAAAACTGACTAACCAAGATGCAATTTCCATATGTTATTATTATATTGGTGTTAGCAGGAGTTGAAACTATCTTGCGGGACCCCTGGTCGGACCACTGGCAACCTCTAACGGTGTGATGGCACCAAATAACACAAACCAAAAAATACATGTTATGAAACCAGCTCACAGAATAGAAGAAAAGATAGATCAACGACTTAGAAATAAGCCTCTTCGAGGGGGAAACCTCCTTTAAATTACATAAATGAACAATTCTTGGATGATACAAATGAAAAAACCTCCTTTCTGTATATAGGAGTCCATGGGGTCACAATTTAATCATATCCGACCTAATAATAGTAATGTAAGGGCACAAAAATAACAATAGTGGGATTTTATGGGGCACAATAATAACAATATAGGGACTATAGGGGTACAAAAATAAAAATAAGGGGATTACACTAGTAATATAGGGACCTAACATGCCCCTCTCCTTCAAAAAAGTGTTTTCCTCAATGCTTGAGTAGTTTTGGATGCTTTCGTATAAATTTCTCATCCTCCCATGTTGAATCTTCAGTGGGTAAGTTATTCCACTTGAAGATACTCTAAAATTGATCTATTTCGTAGTTTTTGAGTTCTTTTTTCCGTGACTGCTTCAAGTTCCAATATGATTTTTCCTTCCTCATCAAGTTGTAGCAATATTGTTTGAACTGGAAGTTTGTCACCTATAACCTTCTTTAAGAATGAAACATGGAAAACTGGGTGCACTCAAGAAGAAGCAGGAAGCTCCAATTTGTATGCCATAGTACCAATCTTTTGCAACACCTTGTAAGGACCATAATACTTTGGCGATAATTTATTATCCTTCTTCGCTTGCTTGAGGGACATTTTTTTGTATGGTTGTAGGTGTAAAAATACCCAATCACCTACATCAAAACCTCTCTCGCTGTGATGTTGATCTTCTTGTTGTTTCACTTGATTTTATGCCAAATATAGGTTATCCTTTAAGAGTTGGAGTACTTGTTGTTGATGCTCAATGTGATTTTCCACTTCTTGAACCTTACTTTTATATGGAATTATAATCTACGGATAAACTAGATTCCCTGATTGTGGTGTTCCTTCACTCATAACAACAAAAGAAAGACAATTATTATTTTCTCTAAGACAAATAGATAGACAGAAAGGAAAGAAGCGTACTCGTGATCCTTTTGCTTTCCTTATCCTTTTATCGTTTTTGTCATTGTTCTCAATCCAACTAAAGCCACTAGATTGATTCCTGCAATCAAAGATAGAGAACAAAAAACAACATACAATATACAAGTATCTACTTATCTTAATCAAATCGAACCGATTAGATCTGAGAATACATACATAATCAAGAATACATTTCACAAGATATAAACATACGTATGAGAAAATGAACAAATATCTTTATTAAAAAAGTAAGAGGAGAAGATTACAACCAATAGATCGATTCGTCATCAACATGCTCCAACTTCATTCCATCCTCATCACATCAGGAATCATCTCAACATCATATCAGTACTTCTAGCTCTCATTAATTGAGAATCCAACAACATAACATTCCACAAAATTCTTCCTCCCTAGCACTTAGATGAGTGCTCAATTTATAGGTAAAATGAAGGTAGTTTCTCATTAAATGGAATTGAATGGATTTCTAATAATAGGTGAGGCATGTTTCCAAGTTCAGAGGTGGTGGATGGACACTTGTATTCAAAGTATGACAACTATGAGTTCTTCTATAAGGCATTGGCCATGTGGAGATTCCTGGAACAATGATGATTTCGCTCCCAAAACAATGATGATTCCCGAAACAATGATGATTTAGGATAGTTGTATTTTAGACAAGAAATACTGGCATCACGATAATCAACACACACTCTAATTGTCCCTTGTTTCTTCATTTCAAGAATAATGTTGGAAACCCAATCAGTGAGTAGAATAGGGTAAATGAACCCAACATGCAAAAGCTTTTCAATTTCTGGTTTAATGGCAGCATCCTTCTTTGGATGAACAGGATAGAGGCGTTGAAGTACCAGTTTGAAATCATGGTACATTTTAATTGTGTGTTCAACAATACTAGTATATATGCCTAGGATTTTCTCGTAAGACCAAGAAAATATATCTCGGAATTCATGAAAAAGAGATAAATAAGTTTCAAGTTTGGATGGAGAACAAGACATGCCGACATGAATGTTTTCTACAACGCCAGGTTTGGTCGAAATATCGATAGAAATGGTTTCTTCAATATTTGATAAGTTTCGCTTGAATTCGATAGCATGAATTGGAATAGAATTAGAAAATAAAGTATTGATCAAAGGGTGATATAATTCAATAATATTATCTTCTTCAAAATCCTAAAGATGGTAACGATGATGATGATCTTCCCATGGTTCTCCTTCTGGCATCATGGTTTCCACAATGCTCTCATCAGTCAAGAAAATGGATGAAAAAGGATCAGATGGAGTACCAAAATCTAATGAATGATCGACCCAAACGATCGGCGACGATGAATCATGATGCGCCACCCAAGCCATGTAGATTTATTTCTATGCTAGCTCAATTGGGCTTCGTGTAACAACTTCAGAATCAGTGGTAATATTCCTTAAGTCAGATGAAGTGGAAGATATCATGCAATAGGTCTCTATTCTTGCAATTTCTGCCAACATCGCATGCAGTGGTAATGCAAAGTTGCCCATTAGGGAAGAATCCTTAAGATTCATACACCAATTTTTTGAAGTGCTAGCTGGGGTGCATGAACTAACAGAACACTTCTAGATACCTAAGAACTAGAGGCAAATAAGGAGATTTGATTGTTGACTATGATAACACCTTTATGAGGGAAGGTGATCATTCTAAAATAAGTAGAGACAATTGCAGTCATAGAGTAAACCCATGGCCTTCCGAGTAAAATGTTGTAGTCAAAGCGTCCGTCAACGACCTCAACTTCAACAGTTATAGTTTTTCCCCTAGTTCGACATGCAAGTTATTGATGATACCACAAGGCTTATATGTACGACCGTCAAAAGCTTTCAACATCGTAGGCGACTGAGATAAGCGAGGCGAGCCAAGTGACTTCCAGCAGTTAGAGACATAATACAAGTAGATGATCCCTCATCAATAATAGTGTGATGAACGAGGTGATTGAGGACATTTACTTGGATGGATAATGCTAATTATGTTGGTAATTGTGGCACATAGCCCATATGATTAAAGACTACAAGATTGGAATCTGTCGGGTCAATTCCACCAATTGGTGACAACAAAGCCTATTTCTGGGAGGGACAATTTTGAAGTATCTCAAGCATCGACATAACTGAAGGTGACTAAGCCAAATATTCAACTATATTATAATTTTGAGAAACTCCAACTGGAGGATTTAATGTCGATTTGTGGACGACTCCCTTCGATGGATTTATTGTTAACTCTGGAATAACAGTTGGCTGAATTTATTCAGTGGACGAATTTGTGATTGAGGTAGTAGGTTGATCAATAGTATGACTACCATAATATTTATTTCGCGTAGACATCAAAACATCAATTTTTGGCTTTGTCACAGATAGCATAAGCACTTGGGAACTAGAAGAGGGATCCGTTGCAACCATGTTTGTGTCTGGATTCAAAAAAGGATATGTCAACACAACAGATGCAGTCAAGGCCTTGAGAAATTTTGAGACTTCAGCATGGTGAGGACAACATCGAACAAAGTGCTCCTCATTACATATTAAGCAAGGGTAACGAGGTTTCCGATTATTTCCAGATTTTTTGTTAGATGATTGTTCCTGTGGGTTTGAATTTTTATTTTTCTTCGATTTCCCCTTTTTCTTGCTTCCGGGTTGCTTGTCACTTTTTCCTTTGTCAGATGAAATGTCATGAATTTAGGAAGATGGTGCAGGATCAAATGAATTAGAGTTGTGAGTTTTTGTAGAACCGATCATACCGTCGTCAGCATGAGAGTCCTTAGATGGAGGAGGAACAGTAAAATTTAATCGCGACATGTTGGGAATTTTCTCATAGAGTGTGCCAGACTGAGTATAAATAAAATCTAAGTACTGGGCATGAGAAATGACCTTCTCTTCAGTGAAAATTCCACCTTTAGCTACATCCTCGGTGAAAGATGGTAGCAAGTACTTAATAAACCACTCAGCCAGGAGTTCACCAGGAACAATTTTTTTGACCATTCTACGATGACAATGCCACTTATGAATATGATCAGGAATGTGAGTCGCAGTGGTTTGTTCAAAATTGGTCAAAAGTTCCATTCTAGTTTCATATCGTATGGGTAACTGGAAGTGGGTTAAAAAGGTAGTAGCTAAGGTAGTGAAATTATCAAATGAAGCTCGTGATAGTTGAATATGTCACTTCATGGCCAGACCAGTGAGCATTTGCTAGAAAATACGTAGTCGAACAGAGTCATCATTTAAGGAGTTGGATGATCACCACAAATGATAAGTCATAACTTGCATTGATGGGTCTTCTCTAGGGTTTCCATTGAATTTAGGAATGTCGAAGGGTAATTTATGTGGTATCACCGACCACCAAGAAGAATAGATGATTGGATCATTGGTAAGCCGGTTTAAATCAGGTAATTCTAAAGTTGTGACAAAGGGCAACTGTCGATTTAAGTCAGGTTGAGCATAACCATGATATGATGAAATTTCTTGGGAAATAGGCATTTGAGCACCAGCATAAGGCATTTTTTGCTGGTAATCCAGATAGGGGTTGTTTTGATGAGAAAACGCTTGAGGAATCTATTGACCAAGACCTCGATAAGATGTTTTTTGTTGGAATTTTTGTTGTGGCATTTGTAGTTGTGGCTGCCAAGGTGAATGCCCACCAATATTATAGCCCAAAAAAGAATATCTTGGACGTGGTTGTGAATAGGTAATACTCGTAGGTGCCTATGACATCCCATAAAAAGGTAATCCAACATGTGAATGAAAGATTCCAGATACAGGTGGTTGTTGTAAACCAACCGAAGGAGTTAGAGTCTGAGGGCCCAAAACTTGAGGGTAATGGGTTGAGGGACTTGCCTAAGATGATTGAGGTAGAAAAATATGAGCCTGCAACAGGGGTAATGAATTATTAACAAGTGGAGTAGATGTGGGTGCAATAGGTTGAACTGGTTGATATGAATGCACAACCGTTTGTGGTAGAATATGCAGGATAGGATGCCACTGACAAACAATCATTCCAACATTTGGGTGACCATAAAACGATGGATTAATGTCAAAATGGGTGACCATAGGTTTCCCCCTAGCAAGAGGAGTATAATAAGATGGAATATATTGCTCTCCAAATGGTGGGAGTCCAGTCGAGATTGTACTGGATAGAATATGCCCAAATGTACCATCTTGATATTGCATTGAAGATGTATATAAGGGATAAAGTCGTTCAGTATTCATTAGAGATGTACCAGATAGAATACTAGAATATGACATGGGTGAAGTCCATGGATTTAAGGGTGCACCAGAGTAGGTTCCAGATAATGATTGGTAACCTGGTGGGATGGAAGGACCACCATAAAGATGTGACTCGGGTGATGTGGTAAAAATCGACGGGTTAGCAATAGTAAATGTTGTCGTGACTACAATAGCTGGTATAGCCGAAGATGTTGACTTAGCCATGGTCATACGACCTAGTGTATACCCTATAGGATCTATGGGAACTCGAATTGAAAAATATCAAAAGAAGTAGTGTAAGTCAACCAAGGAATAGACTTGTAAAGATAACGCCCCGACCCAAAATGAGTTGGAGTTAAGGGGCATGTTTCTTGTTAAGGTTCTTCCTCAATCGAGATCAAACCAGGTGGAAGAATTTCATTGTCAGGCCCGAGATATATTTTAGGTGGTTGACTGCATGAAAGGGAAGACTCAAAGGCTACAATCGACTATGGAGCAACCGATACAAGAAAAACTTCCAGTTGTTCGACTTTGGGATCTAAATGTTTTGGTAAAATAATGATGGGATCTGTATCAACTTCCAGTTGAACAACGTCAGGTTCGGGATGTATGGTCTCATTGATTGGATGGATCGTGTCCACAGGTAGCTGTGAGGACTCCGTTTCGACAATAGTGGATAAACCAGGATGTGTAGAAATGACTCGAGACAACTCTAGTAGATGTGATGAAGATGACACAACAGAGGTACTGATGGTACTAGTTTCGGTAGAATGATGTCGCCTTCACCGACCAGAAATGGCTTCCGGTGGTAAAGGTGTTTTAAGTGATATTCTAAGAGAACTACAGGGAAATGGATGTTCTTCTTCCATGATGGCTAGTTGATTTTATTACCAAAAAAAAAAAAAAAAAAAGGTGATACTAGGCAAAAGGTTTACTAAGTAATTGTGAACTACATAATACCTCCCGGTGAACCAAGAAGTATGGGTAGGAAATCTCCCTGAATGTTGTGTTTAGTGTATCACTAGTTACAAGGCGGTGGATTTGGTGACCTATGGACAGTAAGCAACCTAAATTTGCCCTCCCAAATATACCCGAAGGTACGTGGAGGCCCAAGTCTGTATTAAGGTTATCTAATGCGAAATCGCACAGTGAGAGCAACCCCTTATAATTTTCATACTAAATCACCGCCCTATATACCCAAAGGTACATGGACGAGGTCTGATATACTTACGTACATGGAGTGGGATTTCACACTCAGAATGTATCGCAGAAAAGTTAGCGACAGTGGCTATGTTTAACGACACCAGAACATGTCTCTAGCCTAGACCTTCTAAATGTTATCGTTAATATTACAATGATTTCTTAGGTTGATTGAGGTAAATTTTATGTTCATCTTGTTTAAAATTTTTTCTTTTAAACAAAATTTTATAAGGCCTCTAAAAATTTGACGGAAAACTCGGTGGGATTCCAAATTTAAATTAAAAAACATATTAAAAAGGGGTCGGTTGGTCGGTGATCAAACCCGACTAATCGAGACGCAACTTCCATATGTTATTATTATATCGTTGTCAGTGGGAGTTGAACCTATCTTATGGGACCTTCGGTCAGACCACTAGCAATGTTTAATGGTGGGAAGGCGCCAAATAACAAAAACCAAAACAATACATGTTATGAAACCAACTCACAGAATAGAAGAAAAGATAGATCAACGACTTAGAAATAAGTCTCTTCGAGGGGGCAACCTCCTTTACATTACATAAATGAACAATTCTTGGATGATACAAATGAAAAAACCTCCTTTATTTATATAGGAGTCCATGGGGTCAAAATTTAATCATATCCGACCTAACAATAGTAATGTAAGGGCACAAAAATAACAATAGTGGGATTTTATGGGGCATAATAATAACAGTATGGGGACTTTAGGGGTACAACAATAACAATAAGGGGTCTACACTAGAAACAATAAGGGACTACACTAGTAATATAGGGATCTAACATTCCCCTCTCCTTCAAAAAAGTGTTTCCTTAATGCTTGAGTAGTTTTTGATGCTTCTGTATAAAATTCTCATCCTCCCATGTTGAATCTTGAGAGGGTAAGTTCTTCCACTTGATGAGATACTCTGAAATTGATCTATTTCATATTTGTTGAGTTCTTGTTTCTGTGACTACTTTAGGTTCCAATATGATTTTTCCTTCCTCATCAAGCTTTGGCAATATTGTTTAAAATGGAAGTTTGTCACCTATAACCTTCTTTAAGCATGAAACATGGAAAACTAGGTGAACTCGAGAAGAAGACGGAAGCTCCAATTTGTATGCCATAGTACCAATATTTTGCAACCCATTGTAAGGACCATAGTACTTTGATGATAATTTATTATCCTTCTTTTCTTTCTTGAGGGACATTTGTTTGACACATGGTTGTAGCCATAAAAATACCCAATCGCCTACATAAAAAATTCTCTCGTTGTGATGTTGATATGCATGTTGTTTCATTCTATTTTATGCCAAATATAGGTTATCCTTTAAGAGTTGGAGAACTTGTTGTTGATGCTCGATGTGATCTTCCACTACTTGAACCTTATTTTTATACAAAATTATAATCTATGAATAAACTAGATTCCATGAGTGTGGTGTTCCTTCACTCAAAACAACAGAAGAAAGACAACTATTATTTTCTCTAAGACAAATAGATAGACATAAAGGAAAGAAGCCTACTTGTGATCCTTTCACTCTTCTTCTCCTTTTGTCATTGTTTTCATCGCTCCCAATTTAGCTAAAGCCGCTAGATCGATTCCTGCAATCAAATATAGAGAACAAAAAACAACATACAAGATACAAGTATCTACTTATCTTAATCAAATCGAACTGATCAGATATGAGAATACATACATAATTAAGAATACATTTCACAATATATAAACATATGTATGAGAAAATGAACATATATATTTATTAAGAAATTAGGAGGAGAAGATTACAACCAATATATCTATTCATTGTCAACCTGTTCCAACTTCATTCTCCTCATCACATCATGCATCATCTCAGTAGCATATCAGTACTTCCATCTCTCATCAATTGAGAATCCAACAACATAACATTACACAAAATTCTTCTTCCCTAGCACTTAGATGAGTGCTCAATTTATAGGGAAACTAAAGGGAGTTTCTCATTAAATGGAATTGAATGGCTTTCTAATAATAGGTGAGACATGTTTCCAAGTTTAGAGGTGGTGGATGGACACTTGTATTCAAAGTATGACACCTATGAGCTCTTCTAGAAGTCACTGGCCATGTGGAGATTCCCGGAACAATGATGATTTCGCTCCCAGGAGACCAATGTTGAATTTCAACAAGAAATTTCAGCACCCATGCTAATGTGGGACCAGGAGATCCAAGCAACACCTGCACTAGTGTGGGACCACAAGTATTAGCAGCACCTACACTGGTGTGGGCTAAATTTGGTGCATGTCTATTTTTGTTATCCCTTAATTATATTAACAATAAAATGTAATCTAATCTCAAAATAACTTGTAATAGTTAACTGAGTGTGATAAACTCAGTTAACTGATGAATTTCGAGCTAAGGGTAGTTGGTGAGGCATATAGAGTAATTCTAGTTGTAACAGAGTTCGAAGTGCAGTGATGCATTAGTTAATGCAAGTTTTAATCAGTTTAAGTGAGTTAAACTCAGTTGTGCTAGTTGTAACTATTAGACACACTAGTGAGAGATCAAGTGAATTAAATATTAATTAATTCATAATCAGTGATCTCACATGCAACTGAGGATTTACTATTACTAGCTGCATGCATGTCAGTTCCAGTGGAGACCCAGTTGAGATCTAGGTGAAATGGAAGTTGGCTATTAGTTGCATGATTATTGGGTTGCACCCATGCAACCAAACACCCACTGGATTGCCCATGATCCTTGCGAATTCAAGGAAGGATGAAATTCCTAAATAATAGGGATTGCATTCATCAAGGATTGTGCACGCAAGGGAGGTTGTCAGGAGGAAGAAAATTGGCTAAGTATTGGTAAGTTTTATCCAGGACAGTGTGAGACAATTAGCTGAGTACAGGAGGGATCTTGTGAGAAGAGTTATATGTAATTTTTTCATGTATCCATGCTGAATATACAATATAAGATAGTGCGATTTTGAGGAGAAAATTTCCTCGAGAAATTATTTGTGTTGTGGCTTGATTGATTCTTCTTTGCTTCATGTGATTGGTGATTGTGTTTTTAATTCCATAATTGATTTGTAGAAGTGATTCAGTATCTAGCTTTAGCACATTGTTAGATCGGATTGAATCCATGATATACATGTTTGTTGTATACTTTCTACATGGTATCAGAGAACAGGAAATCACAATAGTGAAGGAGGAGCTGAGTTTGTGACTGGATAGAATTTGAATTTGTAGAAATACTTTCTTGGCGCTACAACTGATTCATGATTGAAATGGATTTCAATGACTTGAGATTGGAGTATGCACTCGAGGGAAGCTCTAACTGTATTTATTGGAAGGACAGGATGGAGGCAGTATTCAAAGACAATGGCTTGAAGAATTTCATTGACAATGATGTTCCAAAACCCGCTGTGACAGATGCTACAAATCTTGATGCATGGAAAAAGAAAGTGGTAAAGGCGAGGAGGATCCTAATGGAGGGATTACGAGACTACATTGTCTCAAGCCTCCATGGGAAAGCCATACCATATGAAATGTGGAAGGCTTTGACGGATCTATTTCAGAGCAGTAGTGACCATAGGAAATTGGCACTCAAAGATAATTAAGGAAGATCAAGATGGAGAAAGGCGACTCCATGCCGAAATATTTAATAAAGTTTGTCCAATGTTGGGTTGAACTAGGGAGCGTTGGCATAACTATCGATGATGATTATTTGGTGAGTTTAGCTCTCCTAGGACTGCCTAAGAGTTGGCATAGTTATCAAGACTCTGTCAATGAGAGGGAAAAGCTAACAGATTGGGAATGATTGTGGTCGGATTTGGTGTAGGAGGAGTTCAGACAGAATACAAGAGATGGATCTTCATCTGAGAATGAAGATGAAGAAGATTGTGCTTTGGCTGCCAAGGCGAAGAAAGGGAAGGGGAAGAAATTCCATTCTAAATATGAGTCCAAAGATGGAAAGAAGCGTGACATGTACAGAGTGAAGTGTTTTCACTGTCACGAGCATGGGCACTATGCTACTAAATATCCACAAAAGGAGAAGAAAAAGAAAGCTTCAGGATCTACAGCTAGTGAGGCTTTTGCCTCGCAATTTGATCTTGACTTCTCATTGATCGCATGCACGGTGTCAAGTGCATTGGGATATGTGTGTTATTTGGATAGTGGTGCTTCCTTTCACATGACGGGAGACCAGGAATTTTTCAGTAGCTTAGAGGAGAAGGATCTCCAGATGCATATTGAAATGGATGATGATGGATGGTACAGTGCTACCAAGATTGGTACCATTACCTTGCAGAGATATTCAGGTAAACCCTTTCAATTAAATATGTAATGCATGTACCAGGTTTTAAGAAAAATTTATCGGTTATTTAATTTGAGCCCCAAAGATGTCATTTCCTTTCACCAAATTTCACTTCATTCCATTTATCCTCTGTTAATTATAGGCTTAAAAGATCAATAGGAATGATTAAAGTTACTTTAAGAATGCATGCAATAACTGACTTACTAAACTTTTGTGGTCTTGTTGTTGTAGTGATTTTTGACTAGACTTAGCTACAGAATGCAGCCATTCTGTAGCTAGTCACATATTCCGCAGCTATCTTTATGTTCACACAGGTTACAGGTGTCACTTAAAGGAAAAATGCATATGGTTGAATTCCAGAACTCACCTACATCATTCCTTGCCCTCTACGAAGTCTGAGCAAAAATCTGCAAGTGGTTATGCACGTGGAGGAAACCAAAACTAAGAAGTAGACTTCTACCAAGACAAGGACTCTGCAGATGTCTTCAGCAAAGTACGAGGCCTCAACAAGAGTTCTAATTCGATTTTGATTGAAAAAGACACCTATCCCTATTTCTTCTCAATGACAGTTATGTATTTTTCTTATAAAAATAACTCGGTGAACCGAGAGACAGTTAGCTAGTTGATGTTTTGTTGTTAAGTTGTCCAAGACTGTAATACTCTATTTTTGAAGCGTTTTCCTTTAATGAAAGAAGTACAACTTTAATGCATGATCTGAAGCAATCTTGAGGAGATTCGTGTGCCAATCCGATGGTAGAGGGCCCCTACTGTCCAAAAGGCTTTGTGCATATTTTCTAGATAAGTGACTTTAGCTCTGTTTCGTTCTTAATTTAGGTAGTTTTTCTGAGCTTCATGTTTTATGATTCACTTACATCGAATGTTACAGTCAATCTTGTTCTTATGAACTGTTCCAATATATCACTAACACGTGAATGAGACAGAGCTGTAATACTTCAGAAGTTAATTGCATTCTAGTTCAGTTCTGTTCACTACATTTCAAGTTTTATTAATTGCATTCTAGTTCAGTTCTGTTCATTGTATTTCAAGTTTTATTAGCTAGTTGTGTTCTAGTTTTGTTAAATTAGACTTAAAGGCCTTAATTATTTACAAACTGATCTTGTTCTTAATCTCTTCTAACACATCATTATCATATGGACAAGAAGTAGCTATATCATTTTGAAGTCTTGACTATTCTGCAATTTCTCATAATTTTACAAACAACCTCTTTCCAAAGCTATTCCAAGAGATCTCTAACCCTTGAATGAGGCTTAATAGTAAAATTTTGAGTTGCAGAGTGGGTTAATTCTAGTGTCATAAGTTATGTTAGCATAGGATTCCTTACTAAATTGCAGACAATATTTTCTCAAAGTGTTCCAACAAATTTCTAACCATGGATAAGATTTTCTCTGTGATATTGTAAGTTGTTGTTTATTAAAGAGAACCTCATTACATCAAACTTATCCTTTTCTTAAGTTGTTCCAACATACCTCTAATGAAATGAATTGGACTGAGTTAATGTTATGAGTTACTTTCCTTGTCAAGCTTTGCAATTTGTGAATTATCATTTTCTGTTCTTAGGTGTCATACACAGTTTAGAGTAGATTTTGTTCTGTTTTAGTGTGATCAGTAACTTCTCTTTGCCAACAATTTAGTTCTTTTCCTCTTAACACAAAAAGACAAAACCAAAAACACTAGAAAAACACTAAACACAACGAAGTAGGAAGAAGATACCTAGGCACATATAGTGCACTTCACTTCAACAGTTTACTAGCCTTGGTTGACAATTTATGACATCAATTTAGGAACACTAAGTTGAGCAGACATTTTGGTGCCGTTGCCGGGGAAGTGTAACTAGGTAGCCTTGTTTCTTACCTCCCAAAAACAATGATATGCGTAGAGAAAGAGACTCAAGGGGTAGATTCATAAGAAGCATAAGCTTGATTCCTAGAACACCACTTGTTCCACCAAGACCAAGAGGCAGCACACCTCCAACTCAAACCCACATCCCATACTTTACTGATCATAGACTTCCAGAAGACTTAAGATCAGATATTCCATCAGAAAGACCTTCCACTTCATCCACTGAACCTGTCTTAGAAGAAGATTCAAGGACCCTTGCTAGAGACATAAACTTTTCCACTTCCACTGAAGAATCAACCATGGCAGAAGAAGGGGGAGGAGGAGAAAGGCACGAGGGAGACTTCAAGGATGATGTGTCTCCGGAGAGATGCATTCTTTTTGAAGACTCGAAACAATTTAGCCCCTACTTTTCCGGTCAAAAATTTACGGGGCTAACAACGGTAACTGGCCAATTTCAAAATAAATCTCAAGCTTGGGCACAAGGAGCACAAAATCCCTATGGAAGATACTCTCAGTACTATCAATATCCACCATCCTATCCACCATATCCACATTTTCCTCCTCAACAAAATCCTCAAAATCCACAACATCAAAATCCACCACTTCCATTACCATTTCCTCAGAAAGAAAATCAGTTACCTGCCCAACCCATACCAAACCCCAACAATAAAAATCCTCAGAACACATACATGATAGAAGGCCAACAATTTCCAACCTATTTGATTACTTCTTTAGACCTTAATGATGTTCAACTTAGGTCTGGAAGAATACTTGAAAAGAAGAAACCTTCTGTAATCATACAAGAACAAAACAACTCTGAGGAAGATTCTCTACGGGTAAATAAAAGTCTTGAAGAAGACACATCTTTTCAAGACCCAAACATTGAAAAATCAAAACAAAAAGAACCAATAATTTCAACTCCTATATTAGAGCAACCATCAACATCCACCTCTACACCTCCCTTTCCAGAAAGATTACAAATTGATAGGGGTGTAGAAAAACAAATTATGGTGCCTAATTATGATTTCCTAGATGAGCTAAGGAATGTTTGTATTAAGATCCCATTATTAAAAGCTATCAAGGAAATTCCAATCTTAGCAAAGACAATAAAGGATTTGAGCATGAAAAAAACAGGAAAAAGAATCAAAGAGACAAAGAAAATTCAACTGGCAGGAAAAATAGCAGACATCATGATGGGTAAGATTTCTATTCCAAAGTATCTAGACCCAGGAAATCTAGTTGTTAAAATACACATCAATGGAACTGAGATCCAAAACACACTTATTGATTTAGGAGCAGCAATCAATATCATGAGTAGACAAATCAAGGATAAACTGAAACTTCCTAATCTTCTTTTTACACCCACATTATTACAATTAGCAGACAGATCTGTGATCAAACCTGATGGGGTAATAGAAGACATTCCAGTGTCCCTAGATTCTTGGGAGTATCCTGTGGATTTTATGATCCTAAATCCTAAGAATAATCTAGGAGGACATCCTATTATATTAGGAAGACCTTGGTTAGCTACAGCTGATGCTTTCATTAGCTGTAGATCCGGTGATATGTACATCTCTGATGGTAGTTCAACCAAGAAATTTACCTTGTATCATCCAGCAAAAACAATTACAGAATTAGATGATACTCAATGGATTAAGGATGAAGAAGACATACAACCTCTCTTCACAAATACTATGGAAACACATTTGAAGAAGCCTCAGCAAACTTGGAATTTTTTTTTAAAAGATGTAAAGAAGCAAATCTTTCACTTAGTCATGAGAAGTGTTTTATGATGTTTACTGAAGGAATTTTTTTAGGACATCACATTTCAGGGGATGGGATTAGAGTTGATGAGTCAAAAGTTGAATTCATCTCTAACTTATCTATTCCAAGTTGTCAAAAAGATGTTAGGAGTTTTCTAGGATTTACAGGATATTATCGAAGGTTTATAGAAAACTTCACCAAGATAGCATCTCCACTTTTCAAATTACTTACCAAGGAATGTGAATTCAAGTGGAATCCTGATTGCCAGTTAGCCTTTGAGACCCTGAAAACAAAAATCTCTGAAGCACCTATTTTAAGGGGACCTAACTGGAAGTTACCTTTTCATATTTCAACAGATGCCTCAGATACAGCTTTAGGAGTAGTATTGGGACAAAAAGACTTGATTCCTTATGCCATCTACTATACAAGTAAAAATTTGACTCCTTCAGAGTTAAATTATACTGTAACTGAAAAAGAGTTCTTAGATGTTGTTCATGCCATAAATAAATTCAGACACTATATAACAGGCTATGAAACTTTTTTTCACACAGATCACTCTGCAATTAAATATCTAATGAACAAATCAATTACTAATGGCAGAGTCATAAGATGGTTATTGCTTTTACAGGAATTCAACATTACCATTCTAGATAGGCCTGGAAAACAAAATAAAGTAGCTGATTTCCTATCTAGACTCCAAAACATCAAAGACAATACTCCAGTTGAAGATCAATTCCCCGATGAATATCTTTTTGCAGTTTCTACTCAGACTCCTTGGTTTGTTGACATTGCTAATTATTTAGTTTCAAGGAAATTTCCTTCAATAATGAATGCAAGAGACAAAAGAAAGATCATTTATGACAGTGCAAAATATTCATGGGTTGCTAATGAGTTATACAAAACAGGTCCAAATTTTATCATTAGGAGATGTGTTCGGGAAGATGAGATGCCTGAGATTCTCAAGGCATGTCATGATGAACCTTGTGGCGGACACTTTGCTGATAAAAGGATAGCCTATAAGATCCTTCATTTGGGATATTATTGGCCATCCCTGTTTAAAGATGCTAAAGAGTATGTCAAAAGGTGTGACAGTTGCCAAAGGGTAGGGAAACCTTCTCCTTCAGGTGAGATGCCATTGCAGCCTCAGGTACATATTGAACCTTTTGAGAAATGAGCTTTAGATTTTGTAGGACCTATTAGTCCTCCATCAAGACAAAAGAAATATATATTAGTTTGCACTGATTATGTTACCAAATGGGTAGAGGCCAAGCCATTACTTTCTGCTACTGAAACATCTGTAGTTAATTTTATTTTTGAGGATATTTTTACTCGTTTTGGTGTCCCAAGAGAAATTTTTATAGATCAAGGAGCTCAATTCACATCAAGGCTAGTGGAACAAATGGTGGAGAGGTACAAAATCAGACACAGAAAATATACTCCCTATCATCCACAAGAAAATGGTCAAGTGGAATCTACTAATACGGTCATTGAAGGGATCCTAACAAAGACTGTTTATTTACGTAGAAGAGATTAGGCAGATAGACTTCCTAAAGCCTTGTGGGCTTATAG
This sequence comes from Pinus albicaulis, assembly GCA_034641835.2. Taxonomy (NCBI): domain Eukaryota; kingdom Viridiplantae; phylum Streptophyta; class Pinopsida; order Pinales; family Pinaceae; genus Pinus; species Pinus albicaulis. Next base: position 298,626,447 of record CM076583.1, on the reverse strand, counting down.
AACTACATGGAGAAGCATAAGAGGTCATACTCCTTATGAACTTGTTTATGGAAAACAAGTCTTGTTTCCCATAGAGTTTCAGATTCAAACTTTTAAAATGGCAGTTCAGCTAGGACTTGATTTAACAGAGGCACAAAAGCATAGATTGGAGAATATTAATGAATTGGATGATATCAGACAAGATGCAGTCCAGAAAACAAGTTTAGTCCAGTAGCAAAGGACTAGATGGCATGATAATTACATTAAGGAAAAGAAATTCAAAGAAGGTGACTGGGCCCTCTTGTTTGATTCAAAGTTCAAATATTTTCAAGGTAAATTCCAAACACATTGGCTTGGGCCATATGAAATTGTGAATTTTTTTGACAATGGAGCAATAAAAATAGGACAATAGATGAAGATGAGGTCACTTTTCTTGTAAATGGTCATAGATTGAAACTGTATCATAAGCCACTTTCAAGAGAAGAATTTGTCAAGATATTCCAAGAGAACAGTGATGTGAAGTTAATGAAGAAGAATCCTTCTTCTTCATCAACTTAATTGTATTTTCTGAAATCAGATGCATAAAAAAAAAGTATAAACATGAAAACTAATCATTGATTAGTATGTTTATACAGAAAATATAAAGTGAAAATCAAAATCTTTCTGACACTTTACCTTTTCAAAATTGTTCTTTTCCTGCAAGCAACTATCATAAAATCATAAGTGCAGGCCCACTTTACATATCACATTCCACTTATGATCCATTTCACTTCATCATATCTCACTTCATTCATATTTCATTCACTCCATTCATCCATACTTCATTCACTCCATTTCATGGACCATCTCATTTTTATTTCAAATTTGATCTCTTTCTGCAATTGAGTATTACAAATCATAAGTTGCAAGCCACTTTTCATATTTCATTCCACTTCACATTTATGATCCATTTCATTCCATCATATTTCACTTCACTCATGCTTCATTCCACCATATTTCATGATCCATTTTATTTCATTTCATACTACATTCCATCCATGTTTCAAATCATTTCATTCCATGTTTCAAAGCTTTTACAGGTATATTTTGTAGCCAAACATTCTGCAACCAGATATCCTGCAGGAAACTATCCAGTAACCACTTGTTCAATAGAAAATTGATCTTGCACACCTATGTCAACAAGAAAAATCAAAGGGATTATGAAGACTGAAAGATCAATGATTTTCAAAGGAAGACAAAGCATATTAAAAACCACAAAAATCAAAAGAAGGGCTAAGGTAACTTGTGAAATTATTATGATAACATATTATGAAAGTTATAGTATGGTTAAGTTATATGTATGTTTCATAAAGTTATTTTGATTATTCGTATTGATCAAGTCTATCAAGCCTATCATAAAATTCATGGACAAATCCCTTCCATTCCGCCATATCAAATCATCATTTATTAAAAATTAATGGTTAGTACTTGAAGTGACCTATTAGGTCACGTCACTAACCCGAAGTATTCAGTGATGATTTTGAAATTCTCACGAGATTTTTCCACGGTCTTTCACTCCATGACAGCTCTCAAACTCATTTATTCGTGTAATTTACCCTCACCGTATTTCACTCATTCCATAACCACTTCATGTCATTTTTCCGTAGCCAATTCTTGTCTGCAAAAACAGAGAAGTCATCTTTGGGGTGAAAACAACTCTCTACAGCCATTTTTACCTTGAATAGGAGAGCAGTAACGGAGCAGTAAATTGAAGATAGAGAAAAGAAGCCATGGGACTCATTGTAAGGTTTGAACCAGTCGGAACCAAATACCTAGAGGGTTACCCATAGATTAGAGAGATGTTACAACAGGTTGGGTGGCTACAGTTTTTGGAAAAGTTCAATGGATTCCATAAGGAGGTTACCAAGACATTTGCCCGGTCCTTGAACGGGTCAGAAGTTGAAATAGGTGATGTCAAATTCATTATCACAAAATCCTTCATTGCAGAAGCAGTAAAATTACCAAGGCAAGGTGAACGATGGTTCAAAAACAAGGAATTTCACAATGAAGCATGGAGGCAGATGCTCAAAACACCAGGTATAGATATCTTAGTTTTCAAGAAAGGCATTCCTAGTTCAACCTTAAAGAATAAGTGGTGAAATATGCTATTAATTCTGCAAAAAATTGTAACTTGTGAGGGGAGGTTTGGTACCCTATATGTTTATCACATTTGACTTATGATGCATTTCCTAGATGAAGAAATCAATTTACCCTTTTTCTTACTTCATAGCCTAAAGAGAATGCCTTCTAATGTCCAAAAGAGGGTTCAGTTTTTGGAAACCACCTTGTATCACCATGGCCTAGTTAAAATCCTAATTGAGCATCATTTGAAAAAGGTGGGAGACAGTTGGGATGAGTTCCTCTTGAGGAATCATTTTGAAGAACCTAAAGAAACTCCATCTGAAGGCAAACTTGCAAGAAGAAGCAGGAGAGGGAAAATTTCCAAATCTGTTGAAATTAAAACTGGTAAATCCATACAAGAGGATAGTGGAGATTATCTCTGAAAAATTGGCCGAAATCAAGAAACAACTTAAAAAGGAGAAGATAATAAGGAAGTATGCTAAGGAGAGAGGTGAGGGACCATCTAAACTAAGAAGAAGCCATAGGCTTAGAGGCATATTGAAGAAGACTGGAGTTAAACAAACAGGAATCATAGATATTGAAGATGAAGAGACACCAACTGACAGATATCCTGAATACCAGTACAAAGAGGATCTTAATGGAGGAACTCTGGAGGTAGACCCAGCCCAACAACAAATCTATAATTATGTTGAGTCATTAGAAAAGAGAGCCTCAGAAAGCAGAGGAAGAACTCCTAGCCCACAAAAATCTCCAATTGAAGTGTTGAGAAGAGATAAATATGAATTGGAAATACTTAATAGGCGTATAAAAAATGAAAATGAAATTTTAAGGGAGCAAGTCAAGCTGAAAAGTGATATGAACACAACTCTCTCTCTACAAATGGAAAAATTGTACAAGGCTAGTGAGAAGCTGAAGAAGAAAAACAAAAAGTTGAGCAGGGCACTTATAAATCTGAGGTTCAAATTGGTCATAAGGAAGCCTAGGATGCCATTAAACATCAAGAAAAGCAGAAAAAGGAAGCTAGATGTCCTAGCAGAAGTTTCAGAATACATGGATTGATTGCATGAGGACATGCAAAAGCTTTGCAGTGGGGGTATGTTGAGCCCCAAAGATGTCCTTTCCTTTCACCAAATTTCACTTCATTCCATTTGTCCTTTATCAGTTATAGGCTTAAAATATCAATAGGAATGATTAAATTTACTTTAAGAATGCATGCAATAACTGACTTACTAAACTTTTGTGGTCTTGTTGTTGTAGTGATTTTTGACTAGACTTAGCTACAGAATGCAGCCATTCTGTAGCTAGTCGCATATTCCGCAGCTATCTTTATGTTCACATAGGTTACAGGTGTCACTTAAAGGAAAAACGCATATGGTTGAATTCCAGAACTCACCTACATCATTCCTTTCCCTCTACGAAGTCTGAGCAAAAATCTGCAAGTGGTTATGCACATGGAGGAAACCAAAACTAAGAAGTAGACTTCTACCAGGACAAGGACTCTGCAGATGTCTTCAGCAAAGTACGAGGCCTCAACAGGAGTTCTAATTCGATTTTGATTGAAAAAGACACCTATCCCTATTTATTCTCAATGACAGTTATGTATTTTGCTTATAAAAATAACTCGGTGAACCGAGAGACAGTTAGCTAGTTGATGTTTTGTTGTTAAGTTTTCCAAAACTGTGATACTCTGTTTCTGAAGCGTTCTCCTTTAATGAAAGAAGTACAACTTTAATGCATGATTTGAAGCAATCTTGAGGAGATTCGTGTGCCAATTTGATGGTAGAGGGCTCCTACTGTCCAAAAGGCTTTGTGCATATTTTCTAGATAAGTGACTTCAGCTCCGTTTCGTTCCTAATTTAGGCAGTTTTCTGAACTTCATGTTTTATGTTCACTTACATCGAATGTTACAGTCAATCTCATTCTTATGAATTGTTCCAATATATCACTAACATGTGAATGAGATAGAGCTATAATACTTCGGAGGTTAATTGCATTCTAGTTCAGTTCTATTCATTGTATTTCAAGTTTTATTAATTACATTCTAGTCCTGTTAATTTAGACTTAAAAGGCCTTCATTATTTACAAACTGCACTTGTTCTTAATCTCTTCTAACACATCATTATCATATGGACAAGAATTAGCTATATCATTTTGAGTCCTTGACTATTCTGCAATTTCTCATAATTTTACAAACAGCCTTTTTCCAAAGCTATTCCAAGAGATCTCTAACCCTTGAATGAGGCTTAATAGTAACATTTTGAGTTGCAGAGTGGGTTAATTCTAATGTCATAAGTTATGTTAGCATAGGATTTCTTACTAAATTTCAGATAATCTTTTCTCAAAGTGTTCCAACAAATTTCTAACCATGGATAAGATTTTCTCTGTGATATTGTAAGTTGTTGTTTATTAAAGAGAACCTCATTACATCAAACTTATCCTTTTCTTAAGTTGTTCCAACATACCTCTAATGAAATGAATTGGACTAAGTTAATGTTATGAGTTACTTTCCTTGTCAAGCTTTGCAATTTGTGAATTAGCATTTTCTGTTCTTAGGTGTCATACACAGTTTAGAGTAGATTTTGTTCTGTTTTAGTGTGATCAGTAACTTCTCTTTGCCAAAAATTTAGTTCTTTTCCTCTTAACACAAAAATAAAAAACCAAAAACACTAGAAAAACACTAAACACAACGAAGTAGGAAGAAGATACCTAGGCACATATAGTGCACTTCACTTCAACAGTTTACTAGCCCTGGTTGACAATTTATGACATCAATTTAGGAACACTAAGTTGAGCGCATGTGCTTGCAATGTTGGAGGATAAACAGGCTATGATATTGGAGTCAGTGAAGGAAAGAACTTCTGCATACACAAAACAGGGACAATCCAAGAAGATTGGGATTCAAGAATATATACAAAGGATGTGCGCATCATTGATGAGCGCGATGAGCAAGGAAGATCAAGTGGTGAGCTTGGATGAGGGTGATTAATGGCACAGGAGATTGGGCCATCTTCACCATGGAGCCTTGAAAGTCATGCAGCAAATTTCTACTGGTCTTCCCAAGGGTACACTTGTGCATTCAGACACATGCAAGGGATGTAATATGGGAAGATATGTAAAGGCCACCTTTCATGAGAAGGAGAACCAAGATTTGGGGATCCTTGAGAGAGTTCACACAGACATGTGTGGTCCTTTCCCTGTTGCTTCGACAACAAAACATAAGTATTATGTAATATTTGTTGATGAATGTTCTCATAAGTGATGGATCTTCTTCATGAAAAATAAATATCAGACATTCTCTAAGTTACTTGAGTTTAAGGAACTGGTGAAGAAATAGTTGGGGAAACAAGTGAAGGCTCTTAGGAGCGATAATGGTGGAGAATACATCTCCAATGAATTCAAGAACTTATCCAACAAAGAAGGAATTCGAAGAGAACTGATAGCGCCTCATAACCCATTGCAAAGAGGTCGAAAGAAAGAACATAATGATTGTGGGTGCAACAAGAGCGATTTTGCATGATCAAGGCCTACCAATGCATCTATGGAGGAAGCATGGAACACCGCGGTATTTGTGCAGTAACCGTTTTCCTCATGGGATACTTGTGTGCATGCGTACACAAGAAGAGGCTCTTCATCGGTAAGAAACCCGATGTTTCACATTTTAAGATTTTTGCTCATCTTTTTTTATGTGCATGTGACCAAAATGCCAGAAGAAGCTAGAACCAACAATCGAGATTGGGATTTTTTTGGGGTACACCGAAACTCCCCACAAACTATCGAGTGTATTTTAAATACCGTAATGATCAAGTAGCAATGGGATATAAAATTTTATGAGAAGAAAGCCATGCGATTTTCCCTTGAGAGGGAACTGGATTTTCATGCAGAGGAGGAAATCTTGGTTCCCAAGGATGAGCCTCAAGATCTGAAGCAACCATATGTAGAGGATCATGGAGTGGAAGAAAACACTCATGAAGAGACATCCATCAGAAATGGTAGAAGGCGCACCACGAAAGCAGATAGATTAAGAATTAATGCTGCAGAGAATGTAGGAGTCCCTAATTCACAGTGTAGAAAGAGACAATATCCAGATAGGTTTACTAGATACATGGCTCTTATGAGAAAATCTATTGTCACTGAACCATATTCCTTTCAGGAGGCAGTGCAACAACCAATTTGGATTGATGCAATGGTGGAGGAGTATGACTCCATTTTCAAGAACAGTGCATGGGGGATTGTCCCAAGACCAGTCGGCAAATCAGTGGTTGGATCTAGATGGATCTACAAGTTAAAGTAAGTTGTTGATGGGAGTGTGGAGAAATACAAGGCCAAATTTGTGGGTCGGGGATTCTCACATATTGAGGGGATCTATTATGATGATACTTTTGCACCAGCTGCAAGGTACTCTTCCATTAGATCCATTCTTTCCCTCTCAGCATAGATGGGCTGGTGCATTCATCAGATGGATGTGAAAATTGTGTTTCTCAATGGATTCATTGATGAAGAAGTGTACATAGAGCAGCCAGAAGGTTTCGAGATCTTCGAAAATGACTCGCATGTGTGTCTACTCAAGAGAGAACTGTATGGGCTGAAGCAAGCACCTTGTGCTTGGTACACTCAGATAGAAAACTATTTCATCGAATTGGGCTTCACCAAAAGTGAAGCTGATGCAAACCTGTACTAGATTGTGGTTAAGGGTAAGCTATTGATTATTTTTCTTTATGTTGATGATCTAATTTTGACTAGTGATGAGCAACTAATACACTCATGCAAGGAGTATCTTGCAAGGTAGTTCGAAATGAAGGACATGGGACTCCTTCATTATTTCCTTGGTTTAGAAATATGGCAGCGAGATGGTGAAATTTTTGTTTCTCAAGGAAAGTACGCTAAAGAGATATTGGGTAAGTTTCACATGGAGAGCTGCAAACCCATGGACACTCCTCTTCTAGGAAATTGGAGGAAAGAGGATGCTACTTCAAGAGAGGTAGTGGATGCTACTTTCTATAGGTAGTTAATTGGTTCACTATTGTATGTGGTGAACACCGGACCAGACATTTGCTACACAGTTAACCAACTGAGTCAAGCTATGGTTAAGCCTACCAAGCTCTTTTGGAAGGTGGGTAAGCACGTATTAAGATACCTTAGGGGCGCATCAGAGTATGGATTGTGGGACAAATAGACAGAGAGATTCCTCAAGGCTTCACAGATGTAGATTGGGCAGACAGTCCATCAGATAGAAAGAACACATTAGGAGGGATCTTCAGCATAGGATTGAAAACAGTTTCTTGGTACAACAGGAAGCATCGATCTGTAGCACTCAATTCAGCAGAAGAAAAGTACATGGAAAAAAGTCAAGCTGCATGTGAGGCTATCTAGATGAGAAATATCTTGGTTAGTTTGTTTGGTTCTTAGATGGATCCAACAATAATACATTGTGATAATTAGAGTTTCATTAAACTCTCGACTAGTCCTATGTTTCATGATAGGTCCAAGCACATAGATATTTGGTACCACCATCTTAGAGATTGTGTGTAGAAAAAAATAATGTTGCTTTAGTACATTCCCATGAAAGATCAGGATGCAAATATTCTGACGAAGGCACTCACCACCATAGAGGTAGGATTGGGGTGAAGGATAATCCCTTTCTTGTTGAGAGGGAGTGTTGAAGTTCAACAAGAAATTTTAGCACCCACGCTAGTGTGGGACCAGGAAGTCCAAGCAGCACCTACACTTGTGTGGGACCACAGGTCTTAGGAGCACCTACACTGGTGTGGGCTAAATTTGGTGCATGCCTATTTTAGTTATCCCTTAATTAAGGTGGAAAATAAAATGTAATCTAATCTCAAAATAACCTGTAATAGTTAACCGAGGGTGATAAAATCAGTTAACTCATGAATTTCGAGTTGAGGGTAGTTGGTGAGACATGCAGAGTAATTCTAGTTGTAACAGAGTTCGAAGTGCAGTGGTGCATTAGTTAAGCAGGTTGTAATTAGTTTAACTCAGTTAAGTGAGATAAACTCAGTTGTGCTAGTTGTAACTGTTAAATACACTAGTGAGAGATCAAGTGAATTAAATATTAATTAATTCATAATTAGTGATCTCACATGCAACTGAAGATTTTCTATTATTAGCTACATGCATGCCAGTTCCAGTGGAGACCCAGTTAAGATCTAGGTGAAAGGGAAGTTGACTATCAGTTTTAGGATTATTCGGTTGCACCCATGCAACCAAACACCCATTGGATTTCCCATGATCCGCGCATAATCAAGGAAGGTTGAAATTCCTAAATAATAGGGGTTTCATTCATCAGGGATTGCGCAAGCAAGGCAGGCTGTCAGGAGGCAGAAAATTGGCTAAGTATTGGTCAATGTTATCCAGGAAGTGTGAGACAGTTAGCTAAGTAGAAGAGTTGTATGTAATTGTTTCATGTATCCATGCTGAATATACGTAGAATATAGTGGGGTTTTGAGTAGCAAGCTTTCCCCGGGAAATTATCTGTGTTGTGGCTTGATTGATTCTTCTTTGCTTCATGTGATTGACGATTGTGTTTTTAGTTCCGCAATTGATTTGTAGAAGTGATTAAGTATCTAGATTTAGCACATTTTTAGATTGGATTGAATCCATGATATACATTCTTGTTGTATAGTTTATACAACCAACGCAACCTTGAGTGTGTGGAAGTGCATTTCAGTGCACTTTTGCATGGAGGTAAGGGCACTGAAATGTAGCTAGGCCCATGCAGAGGAGCATTGATGAGTCAATGGGTCATATAATCTATACTTCAAACCTTGGAAATCTCACAATTGAAGCCATCAAAGGAATGTCTTCACTTAGGGCATATAGCAACTGAATTAAGGGGATGATAGACCCTATTCATTGGTCTTGGGGGATGATGCCCAATTGACTAGGTCTTGGGGGATGATGCCCAAATTGACCTGTAACACTTATAATTTTCTCTTAAAGATGATGTGATGGAAGGTGGATGATATCCATAAATTTCCATAAATGGGGTAATTTTTGCTACAGTGTGGAAGGAGGTGTTATACCCCATTCAAGAAGAGGTAACCACTTGACCCATTATGTTTGTTCATCTGATACAAAGTAACAAAGATGTCCTTCCAAACATTTGTTCACTATCTCGGTTTTCCGATAAGATGAGCTATGAGCTAGTTGAGTACCCAAACAAGAAAATAATTCCGTCCAAAAATTTCCTGTGAAAATGTGATCTCTATCACTTACAATAATCTTTGGGCTTCCATGTAGCTTTTGAATTGTTTCCATAAATGCAGTATCAACTGTACTTGCTTTAAATGGATGAGATAATGAACAAAAGTGTGCGTACTTGGTAAGTCTATCAACTACCACCATGACGACACTCTTTCCTTCGAAATTAGGTAAACCTGTGATAAAATCCATTGAAACCTCCTCCCAACGTTGACTTGGAATGGATTAAGGATGTAGTATCTTAATTGTCTCAACTTTATTTTGCTGGTAAACCAAACATTCTGCCACAAAATTTTGAATATCAAATTTAAGGCCATCCCAAAAAAATTCTTCAATGCCAAGTTATGCTCGATATCCCACAATTACATTATTTTTCACCATACATACGACAACCGACCACCCGTGACTCGACCCTGCGACCAGAGGGAGGCCAATGACCCAGTGGGAATCTTGCTACCATTGGGCCAAGTGGCCATCATTCATAATTCTCCCACTAGAACACTATTTAACCCACCACTCATTGAGGGCCAAGGAGAGGAACAAATGGGTGGAATGAAGCGCTTAGGGATGTATCCTATGGAACCATGAAGTCAAAACTGTGCACCCAGGGGCCCTACTTGTGCATATATTTTGAGAAAAGATTCTAGGGGAATATCTCGTAGAATATTTCCTATAATATTCCATAGAGAATCATTCATGAATCTTTGAGATTCCCTAGAGGCTCCAGGGTCACAGTGACAAAGCCAAATTTATAGCCAAATTTCACGAAATTTCCCCATAAATCCAACTGTGCAGTCTGTTTCTTCAGCACAATTGTGCATTTTCATGCCATCCCCAAAAGTGGACGTATAAAGTGTAATTTTGAATTTTATGCATTTTGAGTTCACTGAATATTAATGAAATAGTCCTACCCACTTTGAGCAGAGCCCAGAGACATAGCCCACATCGAGTGAACTCCGTTATCAAGTTTTGGTGTCTCTTTCCGTTTATGGTTACCTTTTATCTGCCTCTTTTGTTATGTGTATGCAATTATGGCTACATGTTCTTTTAGCTGCAATTCTATATGCATCAATGAAGTAAAAATATTTGTATCAAGTAAAAAACATAGACAAAGAGATGGAGGTATTCAAACTTAAAGACCAGGTAGTCTAGCATATTAAAAATTGTATGTATTGGGGGATTGGTATCTCCTATTAGGGAGTAGACTAAAAAATAATAGGTTGGCACCTGTAAATGGGAGTGGGTGCTTCCAACAAGTTGTAGCTTATATAAGAAAACCAAGGTTGAAGCTTCCTGTAGGTAGGAGCCTACAAAAATTAATGTAAGAAATGAGAGTGGGAGCATCCACTGTCCAGTAAGATGTAGCTTGCAAAATAGAATAGAGGTTGAAGCCTCTTGTAGGTGGGCACCAACAAAAGTTGTTGTAAAAAAGGGATTGGGTGCTTGTGTTTACATCACAACAAAAAGAATGTGTGGTTTTTCCCTTTGTATGTTTCCACTTATATCTGGTGTCTACATGTGTTGCTCTTAAGTGTTGATTCTTATGTTGTGTCTTAACATTGTTTAAATATGTTAAATTTATTATTCATATGATGTATTGCTACTTATCTAATAGTTCAAAAAACTATTGAAAATAAATTAAAAAATGGTAATTTATGACCATGAATGTACCATATTTATTCATGCCCATTCATGCCCCCTCTCAATATAATCAAGTTTACAACAATTGGTAGTAGACCAAGTTCCTTCAGGTGTAGCTTAACTGTAGGAAGGTAGATTTGGTTGAATCATGGATCATCAAAGTGTGCATGTTCTTAGTGCAATAAAATTTTAAGAATGGAGAGAGAAGGTAAAATCTAAATTGATAGCATGTGGATATAATGTCGCAAGAAGGTATATCTGGTTGAATCATGGGTCATCAAAGTGTGCATGTGCTTACTGCTATAAAATTTTAGGAATGGAGAGAGAAGGTAAAATATAAAATAATAGCTTGTGAATCTAATTTCTGGAAGCTAGTATGTGATGGATATAGTAAATAACCATAAAATATATAAAGGTGATAAATGATGTTATAACACCTCCCTCAAAAAAAGAAAAATAGTGGAATACCCACACTAAATGCACAATTTACAGAAAACTTCACAATCTAGATTTTGAGATGACAATAGATCTCAAATATACAAAAGAGGTAGAAAAGAGCAGATCTACCTCAAAGGAATGGGACAATGCTTCTTTTATTGATGTATGTAAAAAAAATCTGGAGATATCACCTGAAATTAGCCACGACTCTAAGCGAAATTGCCCTTCGGATCCATCCAACCCAAGCCTCAACAATCTTCTTCCATAAAAGGTGCACAAGGATGCCACATAAAGGAGGTGAACATCTCAAAGAAGGAAACAAGGGTTTCCTAAACCTGGGAATTGCAAGAGGCACAGGGATAATCAAACTTGATCTGGGCTATAACAGACTATAGTATCAATGCCTTTCTCTGTCCTCCTTTAGGCCTTCCCCATGAGGTGTATTTATACTTCCTCAAATCAGTTTTTCAGTTGGGAAAAGTTTGGCCATGGGCTGGTGTAGGTGGACTTCAGGTAAAACCCGTAAACCCCGCCCAATTAATAGGGATATTATATATTTTTTAATATTCTAAATTGTATACACGGGTCATATATGAGTGGATCTGTGTTTTCATGCGTGTAAGACAAGGCAGAGTCACGTATGGAATTCAAAATAATGTTTTTTAAGGAAATGACCAACTCTAAATGGAAAGGGTTGCTCAAGGCCAATACTTAGATCATCAAGTATATAAAGGTGATAAATGATGCTATAACACCCCCCTCAAAACAAGAACAATAGTTGAATTCCCTCGGTAAATGTACAATTTACAACAAACTTCACAATCTAGATCTCAAATCTATAAAAGAGCGAGAAAAGAGAAGATATACCTCAAATGCATCTAGAGGAGATAATGAAACAAGGCCTGTAGAAGAAGATGGAAACATCATGATTAGTAATGAATAAACAAGAAAAAGCAATGAAACCATCAGCATAGGAATAAGCCAAAGAAAGTGTCCTCTACAAGAAGACCATATACCTCTAGAGATGATTTTATCAAGTCTACAAGGTTCAGAATAAAAAATCCTTTTCTCCCCTAATGAATAATGTTGAATGTTACTTCTACAATAATTTTGGACATATTGCACCTAATTGTAGGAGTAGTCAAATTATATTTTATCAACAAAAGGTGCAATAAGAAATTAAGATCTCTCAAGCAAGAAATCAAGGAAAATTTCTCCCCTTACACAGATCATTTACCATCAGGTACACAAGTTCTTTTTATGGATATTGTTATTCATGCAATACTTTTGGCCATAAGGATGTTGATTACAAATATTATGAAAATAAAAGTGGGAGTGTGTTGTATGTAAATGAAAGTCATATGTGGATAACAATATGAAAAGACACAAGTTTATTCCTCCTTTTCCAGGTCACATAAGATGCTATATATGTGACAGTCTTGGCCACGTGGCTAAAGATTGCAATTTTCCTAGTTCTTTAAAGGAACCCAAAAAAAAGGAGGTCATTCAAATTAGATTAAATAAGAAGCCATAAGGAGATGCATAGATCAGAAGGAATCCCACCAAAGTTTGGAAAAATAAGAAAGAGAAACCAATCAACATAACCTCATGGGGAGTTTCTCAAGGAAATGCAGGAAACCATGAGCAAAGAAGAATCTAGATAGTGTTTATATGAGAGTAGAAGTGTTGGCACAAAATTTACTTGGAATACTTAGGGTTCGGCCATTGGTTTCCAACAAAAGACTTCCTTGCAGTCTAGCGCAATGTTGACACCTTCATTCCTTCGTAAGGGATAAACGTCTCACCCAAGGTGTGCTGAGACATTTAAGGATAAAGAGGACTTATACATAGCATTGAGAACATACTAGCATATGATTGGTTCATTATTTAAATAATTACACAACATGCGCATGGTGATTCAAAGATCTTTATATATTTAAGACTGAAGCGTTTACAAAAATAAATAACATACAATGCATCGAAACAAAATAGTTTTTTTTAAAAGAGGCCAACCAAATCATAAACATTTAGCATGCATAGACACATAATTTATCCTTGAAAACACTTCCTTTATATTATAAAAGAAAGTTCTATATACATTACAAATCTACAAACATGTACGAATATTTTTAGAGAATATGAGAGTGAAAATATCAAATCTGATTCCTGACTTGAAGCACGACATAACATTAAGTCTTCATTCTGAAAGCATCTCGACACATGATTGATCTCTCTCTCATTCAATTGATTTCTTGTAGCCTTTTATAAATTTACTTATTCGCTCCAATCCGCAATCGCTTGATCTGGTCTTCCTTGATCCTTTGAATACGCTGATGGAATCCGGTGCTTTAGTCCTTATCTTCTTGATCCTTTCAAAAACCAACGCGTAGATCAGCCTTCTTTCATGACTTCACAAGTACCATTTAGTAATTGTTTCCTCTCTTTGATTGTTGCTTGCTTATTTCCGATTTGCTTTTACGGCTTGGTTGACCATTTAGTTTTCCACACCCTTTGATCATTTCCACAACCTCGGCCAAAATTGATCAAAGCTTACCAAAAACAAAGGACAACAAACCTTGACACAATCCATTGACTCACCCTCAAGTCAATTCTTTGGTTGCACTAATTCCTCTTCTTTTTGTGCATCCATTGTTGATCTTAATTTTCCCTGTTCTACTACATGACCTTGAATGAAGGAACCAACTTTAGCACTTCTGCAAAACTTTATCTTTAAAATTGTTATAGTATTGCACAACATATTTCCAAGTGGTAAGCAAAGTAGTGACTTGGTCGTAAATTAAGTACACGTATTATCGGTAATGGGATACTCGGGATGAGAAGCAAAAATTTTATACCATTGGGCATTGACTTCACAATTAATTAGATAAATGTCTTTTCGAATTAATCACATCATTAAGATTTGGGAGTCGACAATAGAATTTTAGATGCATGTAATTCCTCCTCCAAATGATGAATTTTCTTTTCAAATGATTCAACTTGACCAAATAGATTCTATTGTTTTGCGACATCGATAGTGGCAAGAGATTGGTCAAAAAAAAAATTGTGTTTTCTTTCACAACTCATAAAGAGGATTCTTTTTTGGAACATAGGCCCGACTAATCTTGCACTTGGCGAAATAACTGTTCACATGAATGTCACCGAATTGCTATTCTAAAGTGTGTCACGAAAATAAGATGCTTGTTCAATCTCTTGAACAATTTTTTTTTTAAAGTTGTTCTTTGGGATCCAATTGTTTTCATAGGCCAATGACTATATTATGCAAATCGTTATTGGAACCCTAGTAGCTTTGTGCGAGCGATTATGGAAGGAATTCAATCCTCTGCTCAAGTGAATAGGACTAAAAAATCATCTTGCACCACAACGACCAAATCAACAAAAATTGGCCACATAGGTTGTAATTTGGAACTAATGTTGCCAATCTATTTTCAGTTTCTCCTTTTCACCTTCTGTTTGGTCACATTCATATATGTAACACTAACTAGTTGTTGTTCTTGCAAATGGCATTCATTTTGTTATATTTTAAATCAATCACGAGTTAATTGATCTTCCAATTGAATAGACGATGCCCTTATGAACTAAAATAAATACTAAGATGATCAAGATTGGAGATAAGCGGTAGATAAATTATCAGCGGGAAACCTTTCTCCTGCAAAGGTTGGATGCTTGCGATATATTTCTTTGATTGTCCTTGCGGTGAGGTTTCACGATCTGGGTGCTGCTTGCTCTGGTGAGACTCCTCTCGTATTTTAGCAATAACAGACGTAGGTAAAAGAATAACTAGATCCATAGAATGGGAAAACAAATGTAATGTCTCTTTTCAGCCAAGTAGGATCCGAGAAAGGATAAAGTTGGGTAGACGAAACACCTGAATTATAATTTGGTTGTGCAACGGACGGCCATTGTACCGACAACAAAGGAGTGGATTTTGTAGTCTACTCCATGTGGAATTGTATCCTTGGGGATTTGATTCAACTTCCATGTATGTGACATCACCAATGGTATTATCAAGGTCATAAAATTCAAAGATGGTGGTAGATGGTGATGCGATTAATGAGAGTGATGAACCGGGGGTTTGGTGAGGGGATTGAATTAGATTTTCTTCAACAATTGAAGGTAGGATCAATAGGGCCTTTGTATGCATCATCTATGAGATCGGTGACATGAGAAGAGTAAAAAAAAGGTTCGCGGTGTAGAAGGGGTTTCAATATAAGCTTGGGCAAAAGCGAAAACATCAAATGTACTTAAAGTTGTTACTCCCATGCATTTTAAAATTTTGATACACTATTTGTTAATTGTTTCTACTCCTGTAGCTACATTTATCAAAGCGACAACTTCTTGAGTTGCTAATACTCCCAAGATCATGTGTTGATACTCCTATTGCGTGGAGTTGCTAAACACCTCCGGAATCAATGGGTTGTTTAGTCGTGCTGCTATAGGACGAACCTTGCTAGAAGTGCTTCTAGAATGATATGTAAGTTACAAATTTGATGGTTTGCATGCACACGAAGAGGAAGAAAATCGGTTTAATTTAGGAAGGTGAAGGGTCGAGGTCAATAACATGGAATACGATTTTTCTCGAGTTGGAATGGCAGAGGTCGATAGCATGAGGATAAATTGCAAGAGCACGAAAAGAAAAGGGGCTTTCGAGGCCCTTTTCTTTTTCTTGTTTCTTGTTGGTTATTTTTGAGTTCATCTTTAGCTCTTAGCTCTTAGGCTATTAACATTGATGTCGCTATTACACAATTTTTTCGAGAGAGAACAAATAGTTTTTGTATGAGTTGGCGAGTGTGTCTGGTTGTTGTGCAACAACATAGGAATTTCAAGTACTCTGCTTCACTGCTGGATACGCATTCATGATTGTAACATCACATTTTGAATAAATAAAAAGTATTTGAATCATTTTCTTTTTCTTGTGTGTAGACTTGAATTGCTCTTTGTTTTTGCTATGTGTTTTAGTTATTAAATTAATTAATTTAATAGCCGAAATCCAATGAGTTGGGTTGTGTGCTCTATAACACCAATCCAAATTTTGTGGAGTCTTTTTAGGAGCTATTAGCCCCCTATAAATTCCTTGACAAGCAAGTAGGGGGCTAAATTGTTTTTGAGCCTTCAAGGAATGAATTTTTCTTGAAAAACACATCATCCTTGAAGCCTCCTTGTGCCTTGTGTCCTTTGATAAAATCTCCTCCGCTGTTTCCATCCACAAAGCCTCACTGATTGTAAAAATTGTGCTCCAAAAGGCCTTTATTTACCCCTTGTACCACTGCAGAAATCTCCATTTCATCCCTTTTTTCCCTTTTTTCAAAGCCTCCCTTCCACCCCAAAATCCCTCCCCTAGTCCTCCTAAACCATCCTAAAATCCCCTTTAAACCACGCATACACCCTTGGTTTGGCCAAGCAACCCCTTTTTCCTCTATCGTTATCCCTATTTGGCTTTGATTTTCATTAAAAACGAGCCAAAAAACCCATTTTCTACCTTTGTAACGGGCCAGCCCCCTTCGGCCAGCTCCCTTGACCTTTTCACAACATGACCCGAGCGCCGAAACCAGGCGCTAGCCCAAAAAGCGCTTAGCGCGTTTGGTTATCGAGAGTGTTTCTAACCATTGATTTCCCGACTATCTGACGGTCCATATTCATCCACCCCGGTGGTCCCCGCGCCAAAACACTGTGTAGAAACCGGCGGTATCTATCGCACCGCCTTTGGGAGGTGGGCGGTATTTTTCATTTCGGAGCGATTCCACTCATCGCATGACGCGTGGCTCCGCGCACTATTCATAAACCGCCCTCCATCGCGCATTAACGTTCGTCCACAAATCCGGCGCGATATTGTTGTACACCATCCGATCTGGGGCAGGCCATCCGACGGTAGTCGCACCACGAAGTTGCGCGGGAGTTAACCCAAGGCAAATAGATCCCCTGGCCCACCATCTGTCGCCCTCCGACGCGTCCTTAACCGTCGATCTCTTCCTGAGATCGGACGGTCCAGATTTAATGCACGCCCGCCATTGACCCGGTCCTGCCACGTCACCCATTCCACGTGTTTCATCACATTTTTCGCCCGTCCCTTTATATATATTCCATTCTAAGGTCAAATTCTAAGGTTCTACATTTAAATTTCCATTCTCGCCACCTTCGATTGCATCTCCCGCTTATCCACTACGTTCTGCCATAGCATCCTCTGCATTCATCGTCCTCATCCGTGCCACGCTGCCATTTTCACAGTCATCCGCGCCACCCTCCCCGTGCATGTTTTCTTAACGTGTTTTCGTGTTTTGCAGGGTTTCAGGTGGTGAAAACCTCCTTTGTTCACAGTCACTGTCACGGTGGTGAATAACGCAGGGAAGAGAATGTGCAGAGATCGTATTTATGAAGAAAACCTGGGAAGGAGCCATGACAGGATGTGCATTCAAAGAACGGAGCTAAACTCTGTCCAACCTTCCATAATCATTTAAAGCACAGACTTTGCAGACATAGAGTATCAGTGAAAAGCAGAGAGTTTAAAGGCATGTAATTGAATATTTTGAGCCTCAACCTAACAATTTAAAGGCAGGGTGCCAGATCGAAATCCCGTGGATCACTCAGAAGGTCCAGCGCTCAGAAGACCATATCATCAGGGTGTTTAAATCAGCAGAATGTTTCCTCCTGAGAAAGGACACGGTACACATTATTGTTTCAGTCTACATTGTGTCCAAGTGAATTTTTCCCCCCTGACAGCAGTCCTATGCCATCATAAGCATTTGTTACACAGTATGGCAGACCTGAGTCATTGATTTGTTTTTGTTCAGTTCACCAGAGTGTTGCAGCAAGTACATCAGAGACATAAATTGAGTAAATTGCAGCCTGACGAAGACTACTCTTTCTTCCAAAGAGTACTGAAGATGAATGCTCAGAATTTAAACGGGATGGAGCCTCGGCCCTCTTGCTGCTTCTGAGTTTTAATGCTGCATTTAGTTTTTCATCTACCCCCTATGCTCTCTTTCAGCTATAAAATCCATGAAGAAACTCATTGTAAGGGGGTTGGTGGTTGTTGTGTTGTTGCTGTTAGTGGGATTCATTCAACTGTTCGAAACAGTTTTGGGAGAGAGTAAGAGAGTAGCTTGTAATCTAGTAGGCTGGGAGGAGAAGTTTGAATTGTATTCAGCCATTGAGCTCAGTGTATGTGACTGGTTTTGCACATCAATTAATCAAGCAATTTCACAGGATCCTGGTCTATTACTGCGGGTGATGCTTCTCTTATCATATTGGTTTATTACATTTTCATGTTGTTCATTGGTCTTCTGGGCATGCATCAGAAATCTGGCATAGGATTTACCCTTGTTAGGTACCCTATGTTTCTGCTCTCCCTGCCTTCGATGTTTTCTGTCGATTGTGAATCTAAGAGTAAATTCAGCTAATTTAACCAGTGTAGCGGTTCCATATGCTGCTAGTTGATGTATGAATTCGAGGTTTGCTGCTTGGATGTTCTTGCTGGTGTCAAAGCAGGGAAGCTTAAAATTCCTTCTCTGATCTATAGACCCTAGCTCTGTGTTAAACCTTATCTCTGTTTTTCCCTTGGAGCATGCTAAAGCTGACTTGGAGTTAAATGACCTCCGGTCCAATCTATAAGCTGCCCCTTTGTCCCTCCATTGAAAGCTGCCTTTGAGTATGTCCAAGCAGGTCTGGAGTTAAATGACCTCTGACCTGATCTATAGACAGAAATTGGGTGTCTTTCCTTCTTTCACTTTCAATCCTTAATGTTCCATTCCATCATCTATCTAAAAAGATCCTTTAGTGTAGATGACTTGCCCTTTGAAAGCCTTGGCTAGTTGTTTGCATGTAATTACCTTTCATGACTCCATAGCCCAATGGATGGCACAACCTTAACCTATTCTCTTTTGCCGAAACGCCCTACTGCTCTGCTCCTTTCTTCCCATTACCTTCTCAGTCTATGATCTCGTGACTCAACCCAGCAACCAACCAACCAAATCATTTTAAACCCCCTTTGTGCTTCATAACTAGCCTAACATTTCATTTGAGCTCCAAAGATATACCATTCTTTGTTTTATTGGAGAGATCCCTCTCCGGGTCCAGGAGAGCCAGATCCTAGGGCCCCAAAGTGGTTCTGATGTTGTCTGATCTTTTGCCCCCAGTTCAACGCCAAAACATGGGAACCCCAAACAAAAGCTACAGAACTTGGGCTGCTTCATTCTTGCTCACATCCCCGTGGAAGGAGTCACTCAAATGTGGTAATAGTGACAATCTCCATTATAAGAATTCTACATTGAGCTAAATGAGGATCCTTCTTCTACATTTAGTACAAATGACAACAATACATGGAACATATTTTGTGACACTATCAAGGAGTGTGTTTTTATCTATTGGGAAGTCTACCTAATCTCATGTGCAAGCGGTTACAACCTTGTTGAGCATTTGATCAAACAATGCATAAATGCATCAAAGTGTTCACATGACTTTGGATTTACACATCAAATTGCAAACCCATATGAGGTATTCGTTTCTTGAATTTCATAGATGTTTTGTTCGCTGGGAAGAAAACAAACATAATCACTTTTTAATGTGGGAACCACACAAGGTTTTTTTACCCAAGAAGAAGTATTCCAAGGGAATTAACTATGAAGGCCCATTTTTGTTGCGAGTCAAGTTCCATGCATTGTAATCACTTTTAAAAATAAAAGACAATTTGAATTATCTTGAAATTAGCTAAAACATTCTTAGAAACAAAGTTTCTTGAACAAAATTCCTATGATAGAGGTGGAACCCTAACTTCCAACATGAATTTTTTTTAGTTTTTTGAACCTATAGATGAATTAACGAACTTGAGTAAGGTCCATGTTAAATTCAAATTGTTTTTTTTATAACATTTAGGCTAGTGCCAATAGCCCACAAACTAGTGCCTAGCTAGAAACTTATAACTTAAAAAGATCTCAAACATTAAAGACACATCCACATCACCACAAATCAACGTGCCATTTACAAAAAAATAAACCCAAATGAAGAAGGGAGCAAACCATCCAGCACAAAAAATTTTGAAGGCTAATTTTGGAAAATGAATTATTTTCCATACATTTTCCAAAAAACCAAAATCATCAATTTCCAAATTTTAAAAAAATATTCACCCAAAAATTATAAAATAAGAGTGTTTTACCTTAAAAACTACAATTGTTTTTACAAAAACTCTATAAAATCATCACATATTTAATGGTTCACATATTAAGTACCAATTATTCTTAACACCGACCTAAACAGTGATGCAATACCCAAAAGGTGGCGATATAACCGTGATGCCACGCTTATACCTAGCAACTTGACCGGGCAGGGCATTGGTAAGCGGATCCAGTCAGACACTATTCCATGGACGAACCAAGCGGATATTGAGGGTATATCAGAATATAAACGTAGATGAGGTCAACGCACAGGCCATGTGAATGGAAGGAGGATTGGTAACCGCAGGAGAAGGAAAAATGAGGACTGCACGCCCATCCATCATTTTTCTCTCTTTGCTTCGCTGTGATTCACTCATATGCATCTTCTCAACTCGAAATTGACCACTCAAAGTCAATTAATTCCAATCCAGGAGCCCCGTCTCTTACGCAATTAAACGAGGGGCCGCGTGGTTTTATTTATTTATTTATATGGAAGGAGTCCTTGCTCGCTCGTAGAAGCTCATAGTTATACTACACTGATTGATTTGCTTGAATTATCAGTCCACTGGATTTTTTTGATACGTACTCTGTGTGTAGAAAGGAAGCTTCGCAGTGAAGGTGGAGTTGAGTTTCCTAGCTACCAAGATATGGAGATGTTCAAGAAACAAGGCAGGGGAGAGCACCCATTGAGCTACTTGTGCAACATTTGCGGTAAAAGATTTGTTTCAGGAAGAGCTCTTGGCGGTCATATGAGAGTCCACGCCACCGCCTCCATCGCTGCAGACACACTCACTGAAACTAATTTTCAGAAGAGCAAGTTGCCCAGATCAGCTTCGGATCACAAATCAATGGAGGGGAAGGAGCAGCAGGAAGAGGATTTGGATAGTAATGGGTTGTATTCTCTGAGAAAGAATCCCAAGCGCAGTTGGCGGTTTGCAGATCGGGACTACTCGTATCAGTTAGGTCACGGGTTCGATTCCAAACCCATCGATTCTTCTATAAATTGTGATCTGCGTGGGAGAGAATTCAGTTCATCGAAAGGCCTGCTTGGTCACATGAAGTACCACTCTGAAACCCATCAAGATAGCAGTGATAACAATCTTGAAAAGTCGCAGCAAAATAAGACAGAGGACGACGAAGAGGAAGAAAGTGAGAGTGATGCTGAGATTGAGCTGGATGTTGACCATGCAAGCGGGAAATCAAGAAGAGAAATCCTACAAATTAATCCCCATGAGCAATTAGATTGGGAAACGAATAATGAAGAAGAGGTTGCGGCAATGTGTCTTGTGATGCTTGCAAGTGGAGTAAACTCTGCTCAAAACCCACAATTCCGAACAGGGGTTGAGCAGACTGGATCAGGTGACCTCAATGTTCCCAACACCGGTTCTCAGCTTCTGAAATGCGCGAGGAAGAGGCCCAAATATAAGGAAATTAATGGAAATGCTGGTCTTTATAATGATGAGAAAACCAGGTACAAATGCAACAGTTGCAATAAGGTTTTTCATTCCCACCAGGCTCTGGGAGGCCACATGGCTAGCCACAGTAAGGCCAGGTGCTATTTTTCGCAGATTACTGATGGCGAGAAGGAGAGGGTAGAGGAAAAGATTACAGATGAGGAGGTCACTAGTGGATCGGACTTTTCCAGCAAGCCTCCTCCAAAGGAGAGGAGTAAGGATTCATGTGTCAAAACCAGCGATGAAAGGAGGGCAAATGAGCGTTCTAGGACAACTTTAAGGATCCATAAATGTTCAATCTGTGACAAGGTTTTTCCTTCGGGTCAGGCTTTGGGTGGTCACAAGAGATTCCATTCGGGTAGTGCTGGAGCTTCTGATACTGTTAGTACCATTTCTAGCAACAAGGACACCCCTATGCAGCAGGAACAGAGGCCTGAAAGAGTGGAGCTGTTGGACCTCAACTTACCTGCCCCTGTTGATGATGATTGCGACCCTGTAAATTACCTGAATATTTTGAGTGGTAATGCAGTGGATTCTCATGCCCAAAGCCACAGCGCTGGTAACTTGCAGCCTTGGTTGATGGGCAGCTACGCAAAACAGGAACTGTTGTTGTACAATAATAATGATACCGATTTAAGTAAATATGATGAAGCGGATAGTAAGGTGGGGCAGGGAATTGAATTTGGCTCAGGCTTCCCAGTGAGCAGGGGACCTTGGTTGCCATTGTAAGCCTACAGATGTATGTAATTGATTCATTTGCTGTACATTTTTTTGGTTTCACTATTTTTCAAGGATAATACAAATCATATATGTATGCCAGTTGTTGAAAGTGTGTAACGTAACTCTGAAAACATTTAACAAATATATCAGTGTAATTTTTGGTTGGCAAATTTCAATAAGTTGGCAAGGTATCAATTTATAATAATTATTAAAAAAATTATTTTATTAAGAATTTTAATTTAAGTATTAATGAATAGAATAATATAAATTAAATAATTAATAAATATTGATAGGTATTGAAACATTTTTTTGATAATAAGATTCTTTGGAATCTAAGCTTCTGTGATCCATAATATAAATTAGTAGAAATTCTTTCGGTAAAAATCACATGTAAAAGAACGTGGTCGACGGGTTTCGAACCAACCAGTGTGGTTCATCATCAGGACTATGAGAGATCAGATCAAGCTTTCCTCAAAGCGGAGAAAGGTCATTCTTTTAAGAATAAAAATAAAAAAGAACCGGGTGAATGGTATGGCAGTGTCAGCCTTCCGTTCATCCAGGGTACCACTGATAAGATTTCTAAAATCCTTAAAAAGCATAAGGTATCCTCTTATTTCAAGCCTCTTAATACACTTCGTAGTTCTCTAAAATCGGTTAAAGATCCGATTGACCCCAGGGATGGAAAAGGTGTCTACATCATTCCCTGTTCCTGTGGGACTCCTTACATTGGTGAGACGGGTCGGTCTATTAATCAAAGGATCTGTGAGCATGCTGCTGATATCAAGCATAGAAGATCTCGCTCGTCCGCCTTAGCTGATCATGCAGAAAAGACTAACCATCATATTTGCATAGAAGATGCTAAGGTCATTGCTAGAATCGACCATTTCCATCATCGTAAGTTGAGAGAGGCTATTGAAATTGAAAAACGACCCGTTAATCTCAATAGAGACGACGGTTGGAATATCAGCAGGTGCTGGATTCCTGCTTTATATTCTTGATTTATTTATTTATGTATTTATTTATATTTATATTTATTTTTATTTTTATTTATTTATTTAATTAATTAATTTTATTTATTTATTTATTTATTTATTTTTATTAAAAAAAAAAAAAAAAATTAACTTATTTATTTATGTTTATATTTATATTTATTTATTTAATTAATTTTATTTATTTATTTTTTATACTTTATTTATTTATTTAAAATAATAATAATAATAATAATAATAAAAAATTTCTATTTTTATTTATTAATTTGTATTTATATTTTATTTTTGTTTTTATTTATTTATTTTTGTTTTTTTTTCATTTATGATTTATTATTTATTATTTATTTATTTATATTTATTTATATTTATATTTTATTTTATTTTATTTTGTATTTTTATTTATTTATTTATTGTTCTCTATATTTGGTTTGACTCCTTGTTTGACTATTGAATTGATACTTTGTTAAATTACATGGATAAGATTTAAATATATTTATTAATTATTAATAATAATTGATTATTATAAAAAATTTACATATATGCACCAAGATTGGTTAAATTATTTACCATTATATTATTGAATTGATTATTATATAAAAAAATTTACATATATGCACTAAGATTGGTTAAATTATTTACCATTATATTATTGAATTGGTCAATTAGATGTTTAAATATATTAAAGGTTGTAAAAATTTATTAAAATAATAATAATAAATAAAGAAATAGAAATTAATTAATCAATTAAATAAATAAATAATGGAATATTTACTTTTTCTTAGTCAAACTAGCCGTTATCCTAACGGCTAGTTGAGCAATTTCTACATCTATTTATACTTAATGTCTGGATCTGATCTCTCATAGTCCTGATGATGAACCACACTGGTTGGTTCGAAACGCGTCGACCACGTTCTTTTACATGTGATTTTTACCGAAAGAATTTCTACTAATAAGATTCTATTAGATATTATTTTGGGATTCAATTGTATGTTTTATTGACATTCATTTAATATGGCTTGACATTCACTTGTTCTCTATGGGATATTCACTCAATATAGCTACACAGAGTACCTTGTTCACACAATAGTATTTTAATCTATGACCATTTGACCATTTCCATGACAGGTAGTTGTATTTGACTAATTTTGAAACTAGTGAAATGAATAACATAGCATCTATTATCATTTCCTGGGCTTGCACTCATTCATCTATGAGCATTTCATGAGAGGTAGTCGTATTTGACTAATTTCTCATGATTTTGGAATAGTCCACTTAGCACTCATTGCATCCCATTTCCATGAGAGGTAGTGGTATTTGAGTAATTTCTCATGATTTTTGAATAGTCCACTTAGCACTCATTGCATCCCATTTCCATGAGAGGTAGTCGTATTTGACTAATTTCTCATGTTTTTTGAATAGTCCACTTAGCACTCATTGCATCCCATTTCCATGAGAGGTAACTAATTTCTCATGATTTTTGAATAGTCCGCCTAACACTCATTGCATCCCATTTCCATGAGACGTAGTCGTATCTGACTAATTTCTCATGATTTTTGAATAGTCCACTTAGCACTCATTACATCGGGTGATGCTCACAGGGGTGAAGAAGTGGGATTGAAACTAGTGAAATGAATCACATAGCGTCAATCATCATCGAGGCTTGCACTCGTTAACCAAGACTTCTTGGGAGGTCACCCATCCCATAACTCCTGGCTCAAGCGCATTTAATTGTGGAGTTTCCCCCCACAATCAAGCCCACTTAGCTTGTTACCCCATTTGCAAAACCTTAACAAGTTTTTTCCCACAATCAAGCCCACTTAGCTCCCTTTACTCTTTGTATTTAAGTATGTGGGGTTTCCACAGTGCATTATATTAAATATCATTTGTGGGGTTTCCACAGTGCATTATATTAAATATCATTTTTGGGATTCAACTACGTTAAGTAAGTCATTCATCTATGACCATTTCCAAGAGAGGTAGTCATATCTGACTAATTTTTTGTGATTTTTGAATAGTCCACTTCTTCACCCCTATGACCATCACCCGATGCAATGAGTGCTAAGTAGACTATTAAAAAATCATGAGAAATTAGTCAGATAAGACTACCTCTCATAGAAATTATTATAAATGAATAACTTACTTAACCCAGTTAAATCTCAAAAATGATATCTCTAATATAATGCATTGCGAAAACCCCTCTTACATAAATAAGATTCTAATTTGTAAATTAATATATTTAATATCATAAAAAAGTCATAAAAATAAATAAATTATAGATTTATTTTAAATATAAATCAATTTTTAAAATTTTAAAATTAATTTTATTAAAATTAATATTTATTTTAAAATAGTTATAAATTTATTTTTTTAATTAAATTAATTAATTAAAAAAATATCATATTTATAATTTTTTAAACATATAATATTAATAAAACATAATGTCAATCCATATATTTACAACAAAACTTATTTACAGGTCAGAATGTAAACCCAATACTACAATCATTTTCATTTACCTATCACTTAACTACTGTATATTATGATTTGTCCAACCTACATGTATTGTTTGTTAATTCGAATTGGGATATATAAAATAAATTAATGGCAAGTCAACTTTCTTAATCTAACATTAGCGTTTACAATATTGGGACATGAACACTTAACTACCCGCATAAGAAACAAAAGGAAATTATTATATATATATATATATATATATATATATATATATATCAAAACCTAGATAAGAAGGATACTCGAAAAAATATAGAATTTCAGAGTTTAAAAGCGTGAGGCGTTTCTAACGTACACGCATTCTTAGCATTCTCAACACATTCGTGACCTGGAATTCCGTTGATAAGTATGAGGAAAGTTGGGTCCAAAACAGTAAATGGTTCAGGGAATATGCACAAAATATAAAAATTTAAATTAATTATAAGAAAAGTATTTGTAAATATAATAGGTTTTTTTAAATAATAATATAATTTTTCAACATAATTTTTACTGAAAATATAATGGACAATATTCCATACAAACATATTTTTACAGAATATTTTTACATTAGCAATTTAATACAACGGATCATTTACAATGCAAGCATTTCTTTAATAAAATATATGCAAGTCATTGTGGAAAACATGCTAATAGTGTATTAGTATTGCCAATATTTATTTAATCAAGTGTTAAAGTTTATAGTCTTAAGGCAATGAAGTGAACAATGAGGTGTTTATTTTTATCAACTAAGTTTCTTTTGTTGTTGAGCTTTTCAAAATTGTTGTGAGTTGTGTAGTATTTGAATAATGTGGGGTTCGTTCGTTTGTTTGTTATATATATATATATATATATATATATATATATTTATATATTTATTTATTTTAAAACTTGATTTTTAATAAGGTTTATTTTAAGTGGTTGAAAGGAAGGATTGTTATTTTTTTATTTAAGCACAATTTTTACGGGTAATATGTTGAATTGATGTTGACTTTGAGGCTTCTTGTTGTACAATTCTATATCCTAAAGAATATCTTACACTTACTTATTGGTATTTTTAACTAAGAGTTAAAGGGTGAAATGTTTAATTATATGAGAGAAACAATTATTTCATATTGATGAAATTTCTTATTTAATATTTTCTTACCACATTTTTATGAATTAAGTTTGATATGTTGTTCGTGGGGTTTTGGTTAAACGATGGGGCTGTTATAACACTCATCACAGGTTCAATTCCCTTCCTATTGGGTGATGTATCTGGACATTTTGATGAAGATGGAGTAAAAAAAAAAAAAAATATTACCGGACTTACAAAAAAGAAGAAGAAAAAATTAAGTTTGCTATGCTAGTTAAAAAATGTTTAAAATCCAGTATGAAGACAAGGTAAAAATGTTTAAAAGCCAATATCAACAAGGTTGTTGGAAATATTGTCATTGATGGCAAAGGAGCACAAAGGAGCAGCACCAAGACAAGGGGGAAGATCAGATTCAGATGGAATTGTTGCAGAGAAAGAAAGTAAAGTGGCAGAGGCTACAAGAGGAGGGTTTAGACAGGAAGTCGTTTTTTTGAACAATTAGGGTTTTGTTTTGTAAGCGCATGAGCAATTTAGACAGAAAGGCCATTGATTAGAATATCAGGCCAGAAAAGAACTCCAATGTAAATATTTATTGTTAATACAGAGAACAGGTTCCAAATTCATATGTTATATACATTGAATGCTTGATTCAGTTTTAACTCGTGTGAAATTAAGGGTTTGGCACAATATATGTGTGTAGATGAATCAGACATATTTAAAGGAATTCCGAGACTGTGAGTTTAAAGATTTGAAAATTCAACTTGAAATTGAATTCTGGATGGATAACATATGATTGAGCATCGATCACAGAATGGATCGATGCCTTTAAAGAGAAATTTAGCCATTCAAATTGATGTCAATTGTGCACAGTGTAAAGACAGAGTTCCTGGTTGAATTAAGCAACATGAAGTTGAATGATTTGTAACTAACGTAATGTATGAATGGTGAACTGGAAGTGATGGAACCGTGAGTTGATAAAATAGTGGAGAACATGCAAGAGTAAAGTGGAACCAAGAACTGAGATGGCATGGAAACGAGAAGAGAAGGCACAGTAGAACAATAAATTTGAAGAGTGGAACTGTGAGCCAATAGCGAAGATGGAATAGTGAATCGGTTTCGCAAAACAACAAATGGGTTTTCGCGCAGCTTTAGAGTGGTAAGTGGTAAAATTTGAAATGAACGCGATAGCGTTAAGGAGTTGACACGTAGCAACACAAAACCGGCTACTTAGCGTGAGACTGAAAAATTAAAGGTCATGTATCTTTGTTACATGATAGTCGTCGGATATATGAGCGATTAGATCGACAATGTAAAAGGTACGTTGAAATAAAGTTGTGGGCCCATAAATATTTATATGGTTTATTTGGGGTTTAAACCATGGAGTTGAGAATCATAAGCGGAGATGATATTAAGCTAACGCTTGAGTATTAATCGGAAGTGCCAACAACAACGAGGACTATAGATCTGGACAGATCAATGGTGCTGATCGCATCGGCGGAAATCATATCATAAATCGGAAGCAAGAGCAATGCGATGCGATATTGTGATGCGATGTGGCAATGCGAAGGGACACGTGGCAGCACAACGCAATATCGCACATCAGCGATGCGAATTTCATCGCATACTGTGAAGTGGATGAGCAAAGTTGCGATGCGATGGATAGATGCGATGCGATGCGATTACACATTGCAATCGGGGCAGGAGAGATATTTCACAAACTTAGAAGTCACAGAAAATGCGAAGTGTGATATGATGACGTGGCGATGACACGGCAAGTGACGTGGCAGCTGATGTGGACTTGACCCCACAAATCGCAAATAAATCAAGATGACGTGGAAGTGACGTGGCAATGACGTGGCAAGATGACGTGGCACGATGACATGGAGATGACGTGGACCTGGCCCGCATATCGCAAATCGCAAGATCAGAGGGGTGAAGATCGTAAGAGCAAGGTTGAATCGCCAAAATGAAAAATGCGATAAGAGTACCGGATGTGATGCAACTTCAAAGCAAAAGTCTAAAGGATTTCAAATCCGAAGGTATAAGGTTCCCCTTTGAGAAATCGCACCGGGAGGATGAAAGAGCAACATAGAAACTAAGAAAAAGAGAAATAGCTGAAACGCCGAGATACAGCCTGGTGGGACCCTTCGCATACGCATATCGGGAGATCAGATGGGCGAAGACACATGGGATAACTGAATCACCGAAGTGCGATAAAGAGAGTGGATGCGATGAAGATCAAAGCCGAATCCTAAAGGTCTTTTCAAGTCTGGAAATATGTGATTTCCCTTTTTTAAATCATTCCGGAGAGCAAAGGATAATATAGTGGCACTGCTGGAAACATAACAGTTAGGTTGAGTTAGGCCAAAATCAAAGTTATGCAGAACAATGTTGAATGTAATAGCAGAAACCGAAACGACTCTGACAGCAGCAGAAAAGACAAATGCACAACGAGCAAAGAGATGAAAGGGTTGGGTGAAATATATTTGTTGTAACTGTAAATGTAATTGAATTTATATTGTTTGTGATGTAAAGGAAAGTCTCCGTAGGCAAAGCATAACTCCACTGTAATACACAAATGTATACATTCTATTATATTATTCTGAATGTACTAGACAAGAAAATGAGAAGGGGGAAAGAAAAGAGTCATACCTGTTCATTTCAAATTCCCTGTGGAATGCAAACATTTATAGGTGATCTCTATAAATAATGTTACCAACATATGCATAAGGAGTGAGAGAATGGAGAAATATGTGAGAGCATGTAAGAAGAAGAAGGAGCAGGGAGAGGAGTTGTGAAGATACAGAGATGATATAAAGCAAATTTGAAGGCTGGAAGGACAACAGTAAAGAAGGAGAAAAATAGAGCTGATATCCAAGTAAATCAACATATGATTTTATTGTACAATGAGGAAGTTGGTGCTTCCATATCAAGTTGTAGCTTGATAGATGTCCAGTTGTAGCTGGCTAAGGTAGGAGCCTCCTGTAGGTTGTAGCTTGTAGAAAATAGATGGGAGTTGGAGCTTCCTTGCATGTTGTAGCTTATAGAATTGAGGTAGTAACCTCCTGTAGGTTGGAGCCTACAGAAAACCAGTGGTGAGAGGGAGTTGGAGCTTGCCTTTGCATCACAACAATAATAAGATGTGGTTTTATCCCTTATGAGTTTCCACTTATATACATTTTCTATGTGCATGATGATTATATGTTGATATTATATATTTAATCTGCTGAATACCCGCTGTTCACTTATTAAGATTGTTGTTCCATTGTATATTAAGTTGATCACGAAATGAAGATGTATATAAGTGTAAAAGAAAGTTTTACAAGACCATGACTACATTAAAATGATTCATCCCCTCCCCCCCTCTCTCAGTTTAACCAAGGGTTCAATAATTGGTATTAGATCAGGTTCCTTCTGTATCAGTTTAACAACTGGAAGGAGATCCTTGGTCCCAAAGATGACTAGTCTAGAAGGATGGTAAACAAATAAAGCCCCTCTGTTTACTGGCACAAACTATGCCTTTTGGAAAATAGGAATGAGGACGTACTTAATGTCTCTAGGAATAGAAGTTTGGGCTGCTGTGGAATTAGGATATGCCCCAAAGGATTTCGACACAGAGAAATAAGCCAAACAAGATTTTATAGCGAATGCAAAATCCATGAATGCTCTCTTAAGTGGTTTGTGCGAGGCAGAATTTATCAAAGTAATGCACAAAAAGACTGCCAAAGAAATATGGGATACATTAGAAAGTATCCATGAGGGAGATAAAAAGGTGAAGGCTGCCAAGCTGCAAGTCTAGAGAGCCCAGTTTGAAAATATTAAAATGAATGAAGAAGAAGATGTTGCTAGCTTCTTCTTAAGGGTTGCAGAAATTGTGAATAACATGAAAGCTCTAGGAGAAACCATTAGAGAATGTGTAATTGTTCAAAATATATTGAGATATTTACCATCCAGTTTTAACCCCAAGGTTTCTGCCATAGAAGAAACAACTGACTGGGAAACATTGACCATGAACCAATTACTTGGAAACTTAACAGCCTATGAGATGAGACTTCCACAGAGGAAGTCAAATGTGAGGGAGGCAACCTTTAAGACAAAGAAGAGCAAAGAAGAAAAAAAAGATACATGCTCATGCTCTGATGAAGAAGAGGCCAAATTTGTCAGAAGATTGGATAGAGGCTCAGGAAAGTATAAAGGTAAAATTCTATTTAAATGATTTAACTGTGGAAGAGTTGGGCACTTTGCATCTAAGTGTCCTCATAAGAAAACAAAGAATCAGACTCAAGAGACAGAGAAAACCAAAACAAATAACTGGTAGAAAGGGAAGAGATTCAATAGAAGATCATTTTATGCTCAGCAAGATAGTAGTGCATTTGAAAACTCAGATGAATCCTAAAATGAAGAAGGAACCTCTGAATTTGTGTTAATGGCCAAAGAAGAATTAGAAGGATTCTTTTTAGAAGAGGAGGAAGAATTTGAGGTAGATCTTGAGGGGAAACTAAGAAGTGCCCTGGAGGAAATTGACAGA
Source organism: Pinus albicaulis (assembly GCA_034641835.2). Classification (NCBI taxonomy): domain Eukaryota; kingdom Viridiplantae; phylum Streptophyta; class Pinopsida; order Pinales; family Pinaceae; genus Pinus; species Pinus albicaulis. The sequence goes on along the minus strand of CM076583.1, from coordinate 298,594,633 downwards.
CTTAAACTGAAGTGCAGAAAATAGAAAGATATTCTCCTCAAATACGTAAAAGAAGAACCAACTTCAGAAGACCTCAGTCAGTTGAAAGTAAAACTTGAAGAAGCTAAGAAGGTGGAAGACACTCTACTAAAGAAAATTGAGGATAAAATTCAGAAGCAAGAGAAATTGGAAGAAGAAGTAGTATGCTTGAGAAAGAAATTAGAAAACACCCAAAGGAAATTGTCAATGAACACTCCTCAAATGACAAGCTCTAAACAATTGAATAAAATACCAAATGCTCAAAGATCTCCTCTCATAAAAACTGGGATAGGTTACGAAGGAGAAACCAGCAAATCCAAGGTAAAAGATAACCAGAATATCATTTTTGTAAACGCTGTATAGGATAAGGAAGCAACTCAAAAGATTCCTACAGAAGTAGAAGCCAACAAGAACATGACCTGCAATGAAGTAAACAAAAACAAGAAGGAATCCCAAATAACAAATAATGAAATCAATAAATAGTCAGCTGGAAAAATCTCTTACACTCCTGAATATGGAAAATTCGGAAGCCGTCAAAGGAGATTCTTTCCTCCTATGAGAAAGGTCACTTGTTTTTCCTGCCAAAAACTGGGACATATTGTTGCATACTTTCAGATAAAGAGAATCGATTCCAACTAGCAAAGGATGTAGAAAATGAAAATACTACCTCAAGCAAACAAATGGAGAGAACAACCCTTCACCAGGTACACTAATCGTTTCCATGGGTATTGTTTTTATTGTAAGGGGTATGGCCATAAAGCCATGGAGTGTAGAGCGAATGGACAAAAACTGATGTATGAAAACTCAAGGAGATTGATGAACAATGGAGAATTCAGTCGTGTACATAATCCATTCAGAAACATAATCAAATGCTTTGACTGCCATCAAATCGGGCACAAGTGTCACAAATGTCCTCTCAGAGAATGTGGTCCATCTTCTTAGAAAAAGGTACCAAACAGAAGGATGCATGCAGTGGAAAAAGAAGTTGAATAAGTGTGACCTGGCTCTAATAGCCCAAGATTAGAAAAGCCAATGGTATTTGGACAGTGGATGTTCAAAGCATATGACTGGAGATCGAAGAAAGTTTGTAACCTTTGATGAAAATAAATCTGGGAATGTAACATTCGGCAATGATAAAGTAGGGAAAATCAAAGGAAAAGGCTTAGTCAGTCTAAATAATGAAAGAGGAAAAGCTCAAGATTTACTATTTGTGGATGGGCTGAAAGCCAATCTGCTAAGCGTCAGTCAAATGTGTGATAAAGGCTGTGGGGTCCTTTTTAAAGCCCAAGACTGTGAAGTAAAATCGAGCACCATAGGAAAGACCTTGATCAAAGGTGTTCGAACATAAAGTAATGTCTATATAGTGAAAGAAGAGAATGAAGCATGCCACATAAGAAAAATTGATGAATCATGGTTATGGCATAGAATATTGGGACACCTAAACTTTGACCACATCATCAGTCTGAGCAAGAAGAATGCAGTCAGAGATATGCCAGCAATAAAGAAACCTTAAAATACCATATGTAAATCCTGCCAACTAGGCAAGAATACCCGCATATCTTTCAAGACCAAAGAGATACTATCTACAAGTCGACCTCTTCAGCTTGTACACGTGGACCTGTGTGGACCTTCAAGAACTAAAGCACCAACAAAGAATCTTATTTCATGCTGATAATAGATGATTTTTCCAGATTGACGTGGGTGGCATTTCTCAAATATAAATCTGAAGCACTTGAGAAATTCAAGATATTCAAGGCATTGGCATAAAATCAAACAGGATGCAAGCTAAAGTGCATCATATCAAACAGAGGAGATGAATTCACAGACTATGATTTTGCAGACCTATGAAATGAGCATGGGATAAAACAACTGTTTACAATTGTAGGTACACCTCAATAGAATGGAGTGGTAGAGAGGCAAAACATGTCAGTACAATAGATTGCTAGAGCTATGATGCAAGAAAGTAACATTCCCCAAACCTACTGGGCAGAAGCAGTACACACAACTGTTCAAATTCTCAACAAAGATCATCTAAGACCAAATTGTGACAAGAATCCTTACGAATTATGGCATGGTAAAACAACATCAATCAAGCACTTTAGAGTCTTTGGAAGCAAGTGCTTCATAAAAAATAATGATGAAAATCTGGGGAAGTTTGATGCAAGAGCTGATGAAGGAATATTTTTAGGATATGCATCCAAGAGTAAGGGTTACAAGTGCTACAACAAAAGACTGCACAGAATTGTGGAAAGCATTGATGTAATATTTGATGAAGATCTACCAAACAGAACAAGAAGAACAAGCTGAACCAATCCTCCAGATGATCATGAAGCTTAGAACCAAGATAATGAGGAACATAGCAAGACAACAGAAGATACTGAATTAAACTCAAAAGGTCCCTCAAGACACACTCAAAAGAACCATCCAGAAGATCAAATCATTGAGGACAAGAGTGTGGGAGTCCAAACAAGAAGACAACTTGCTGAACAGACAGAAGAAGTATACCTAGCCATGTTATCTCAAATAGAGCCTAAGAAGTTTGAAGAAGCCAGCAAAGACAAAAAATGGGTAAATGCTATGAATGAAGAACTAGACCAAATTGACAAGAACAATACCTGGGAATTAATTCCAAGACCCACTGGGAAAAATTTCATTGGCACAAAAAGGATATTCAAGAGTAAGATGAATGAACAAGGTCAGGTAATCAGAAATAAAGCCAGACTTGTATGCGAGGGATACTCTCAAATCAAAGGTCGTGATTATGAAGAAACCTTTGCCCCTGTAGCCAGAATGGAAGCAATCAGAATGTTTTTGGCCTTTGCATGCTATCATGATTTCAAGGTATATCAAATGGATGTGAAGTCTGCCTTCCTAAATGGAGATCTAGAGGAATAAGTTTACATGGAACAACCTGAAGGATTCTCATTAATAGATAAACATGACTATGTGTGTAGATTAAAGAAAGCCTTATATGGTCTGAAACAAGCTCCTCGTGCATGGTATTCAAGGTTGGAAAAATACTTGCAAAAACAAGGGTTCAAGAAAGGAGGAGTAGACAACAATTTGTACATAAAGGCTAATGAAAATGAACTCTTAATTTTAGTAGTGTATGTAGATGACATCATGTTTGGAAGCAACAAAGATAAGTTAGCAAAAGGATTTTCTGAAGAAATGAAATCAGAGTTTGAGATGTCAATGATTGGAGAGCTCACCTTCTATTTAGGACTTCAAATTCAACAAAAGAACACAAGAATATTCATTTCACAAGAAAAATACTTAAGAGAAATGTTGAAAAGGTTTCAAATGGAAGACTGCAAACCTGTGTCAACTCCCATGATCACTGGATGCAAACTATGTGCTAATGATGGATCAATAGATGTAGATCAAAAACTTTACAAATCCATGATAGGAAGTCTGCTATACCTAACTGCTTCTAGACCAGACATTATGTTGGCAGTAGGACTTGTGGCAAGATATCAAGCAGCACCAAAACAAAATCATTTACTTGCAATCAAGAGAATATTTAGATATCTACAAGGAAATTCACATTATGGCCTATGGTATCCAAAAGGAAAAAGCTTCACATTGACAACATACACAGATGTAGATTGGGCCAGCTGTGTGGATGACAGGAAAAGCACAAGTGGAGGTGCATTTTATTTGGGAAAAAGTCTAGTGGCATGGCTAATCAAGAAGCAAACTTCTATCTCTCTATCTACAACAGAAGCAGAATACATAGCAGCAGTTGCATGTTGCACACAAGTAATGTGGATGAAACAAACTCTCCAAGGCATGAAGGTAAGCATTGATGAACCCATTTCTATCAAATGTGACAATACAAGTGCAATAAGTATATCAAAAAATCTTGTACTTCATTCAAAAACAAAGCACATCCCAATAAAGTACCACTTCCTCAGAGAACAAGTAGCACAGAAATTAGTGAAGTTGGAATATGTACCAACTAAGGAACAAATAGCAGACATATTCACAAAACCTCTTGCTAAAGAACCATTCGAATATCTAAGAGACAAACTAGGGGTAGTGTCTGCAGATGTTACTCTCTGATATGATTAGAAATTCATATATATATATATATAAAGACTACATACAAAGAATGGGATCAGAACAGAAGTCAAGTGATAGTCTATATCAGTCAAGAAAGCATCATTCCAGGGGGAGAGCAGTCAATAAAATTGTCACAAAAGAGCTAGAGCAATGGAGCAGTGCATGGAACAAGTCCTCAAGATCAGAGTATTATGAAAAGATAGAAACCACACTGGGAAAAGTGCAACCCTTTGCCATTGATGTCAAAGAGGGAGGAAAAGCAAGCAAAAGAAGAAAGGGTCTTCTGAAAAGCAAGCAGAGGAAGTCCTCGAGGAAGCATTGGAGTATTGCCATCAATGCCAAAGGGGGAGAATGTTGGAAATATTGTCATTGATGGCAAGGGAGCACAAAGGAGCAGCACCAAGACATGGGAGCAGATCAGATTCAGATGGAATTGTTGTAGAGAAAGAAAGTAAAGTGGCAGAGGCTACAAGAGGAGGGTTTAGACAGGAAGTTGTTTTTTTTGAACAGTTAGGATTTTGTTTTGTAAGCCTATGAGCAAATTAGACAGAAAGGCCACTGATTAGAATATCAGGCCAGAAAAGAACTCCAATGTAAATATTTACTGTTAATACAGAGAACAGGTTCCAAATTCATATGTTATATACATTGAATGCTTGATTCAGTTTTAACTCGTCTGAAATTCAGGGTTTGGCACAATATATGTTTGTAGATGAATCAGACATATTCAAAGGAATTCCGCGACTGTGAGTTTAAAGATTTGAACATTCAACTTGAAATTGAATTCTGGATGGATAACATATGATTGAGCATCGATCATAGAATGGATCGATGCCTTTAAAGAGAAATTTAGCCATTCAAAATGATGTCAATTGCGCACAGTGTAGAGACAGAGTTCTTGGTTGAATTAAGCAACAGGAAGTTGAATGATTTGTAACTAACCTAATGAATGAATGGTGAACCGGAAGTGATGGAACCGTGAATTGATAAAATAGTGGAGAACGCGCAAGAGTAAAATGGAACCAAGAACTGAGATGGCATGGAAACAACAAGAGAAGGCACAATAGAATGATAAATTTGAAGAGTGGAACTGTGAGCCAATAGCGAAGATGGAATAGTGAAGCGGTTTCGCAAAACAACAAATGGATTTTCGCGCAGCTTTAGAGTGGCAAGTGGTAAAAGTTGAAATGAGCGCGATAGCGTTAAGGAGTTGACACGTGGCAACACAAAACTGGCTATTTCGCGTGAGATTGAAAAATTAAAGGTCATGTATCTTTGTTATGCGATAGTCGTCGGATATATGAGCGATTAGATTGACAGTGTAAAAGGTACGTTGAAATAAAGTTGTGGGCCCGTAAATATTTATATGGTTTATTTTGGGTTTAAACCATAGAGTTGAGAATCATAAGTGGAGATGATATTAAGCTAACACTTGAGTATTAATCGGAAGTGCTAGTAGCAACGAGGACCGTAGATCTGGACAAATCAATGGTGATGATCACATCGGCAGAAATCAGATCATAAATTAGAAGCAAGAGAAATGTGATGCGATATTGCGATGCGATGTGGCGATGCGAAGGGACACATGGCGGCACAGTGCAATATCACACATTGGCGATGCGAAGTTCATCGCATACCATGAAGTGGATGAGCAAAGTTGCGATGCGATTGCACATCGCAATCGGGGTAAAAGAGATATCGCACAAACTTAGAAGTCACAGAAAATGCGAAGTGCGATATGATGACATGGCGATGATGTGGCAAGTGATGTGGCAGCTGATGTGAACCTGACCCCACAAATCACAAATAAATCAAGATGACGTGGCAGTGATGTGGTGATGACATGGCAAGGTGACGTGGCACGATGACATGGAGATGACGTGGACCTAGCCCGCATATCACATATCGCAAATCGCAAGATCGGAGGGGTGAAGATCATAAGATCAAGGTTGAATCGCCGAAATGCGAAATGCAATAAGAGTACCGGATGCGATGCAACTTCAAAGAAAAATTCTAAAGGATTTCAAATCTGAAGGTATAAGGTTCCCCTTTGAGAAATCACATTGGGAGGATGAAAGAGCAACAGAGAAATGAAGAAAAAGAGAAATGGCCGAAACGCTGAGATACAGCCTGGTGGGACCCTTCGCATATCGCATATCAGGAGATCAGATGGATGAAGACACATGGGATAACTGAATCGCCAAAGTGAGATAAAGAGAATGGACACGATGAAGATCAAAGCCAAAACTTAAAGGTCTTTTCAAGTCTGGAAAAATGTGATTTCCTTTTGTTAAATCGTTTCAAAGAGAAAAGGAGAATATAGTGGCACTGCTGGAAACACAAAATCTGGGTCGAGTTAGGCCAAAATGACAGTTATGCAGAACAATGTTGAATGTAATAGCAGAAACCGAAATGACTTTGATAGCAGTAGAAAAGACAAATGCACAACTAGCAAAGAGATGAAAGGGTTGGGTGAAATATATTTGTTGTAACTGTAAATGTAATTGAATTTATATTGTTTGTGATGCAAAGGAAAGTCTCCATAGGCAAAGAATAACTCCACTGTAATACACAAATGTATAAATTCTGTTATATTATTCTGAATGTGCTGGACAAGAAAATGAGAAGGGGGAAGGCAAAGAGTCATACCTATTCATTTCGAATTCCCTGTGGAATTCAAACAGTTATGAGGTGATCTCTATAAATAATGTTACCAGCATATGCATAAGGAGTGAGAGAATGGAGAAAGAGGTGAGAGAATGTAAGAAGAAGAAGGAGCAGAGAGAGGAGTTGTGAAGATCCAGAGATGATATAAAGCAAATTTGAAGGCTGGAAGGACATCAGTGAAGAAGGAGAAAAACAGAGTTGATATCCAAGTAAATCAGCATATGATTTTATTGTAGAATGAGGAAGTTGGTGCTTCCATATAAAGTTGTAGCTTGATAGATGTCCAGTTGTAGCTGGCTGAGGTAGGAGCCTCCTGTAGGTTGTAGCCTGTAGAAAATAGATGGGAGTTGGAGCTTCCTTGCATGTTGTAGCTTGCAGAATTGAGGTAGTAACCTCCTGTAGGTTGGGGCCTACAGAAAATCAGCGGTGAGAGGGAGTTGGAGCTTGCCTTTGCATCACAACAATAATAAGATGTGGTTTTATCCCTTATGGGTTTCCACTTTTATTTGTTGTCTATGTGCATGATGATTATATGTTGATATTCTGTATTTAATCTGCTTAATACCTATTGCTCACTTATTAACATTGTTGTTCCATTGTATATTAATTTGATCATGAAATGAAGATGTAAATAAGTGTAAAAGAAAGTTTTACAAGACCATGACTGCATTAAACTGATTCAGCCCCCCCCCCTCTCAGTTTAACCAAGGGTTCAACAAAGGTATGTAGATAGAGGCCATGTAAAACAACATCCTTTCTGTCGATGAAAAGGCTGGGATGAAATTTCTATTCGTCTCAAATATGTTATCCTCTAACTTCAAGCATGATGATATGTCCGAAATGAAGAATTATATAAATCCATTAATAAATGCTCGGGGTATTTTTTTTTTCACTACTAAAATTGATTAATGGTTTAAAAAAAAATTGCAATAAAAATATATTTAGGAAATTTTAGTTAAAGTTCTAGTAAAGTTACAAAAATTTGGCAAAATAATTCATAATCAAGAGAGTTTGACTTTGTGACAGCCTCAACCATGGTTTTCTCATGATATACTATATATATATATTAAAATGGACAGAATCAAGGGACACAAATTCCAAAGATGAGGAGGTTGGTTGCTTCAGATATTCAAGGTTTACTTATTGCAGTGAATCTAAACTAATTATGAGAGCCATTAAATGTTGCTTGGTGAATTTTAATGGATTGGTTTTTTGAATTTAATGGGGCTACAAAAGAAGTATGCAGGCTCATGCTGCCTTGGAAAACATTACAAGGAAGGAAGGACAAGTAATTAATGAATTTTGGAGGTTGTGCACATAGTTGGGAAAGAAAGGAGGAAGAAAAGTAGACCTCTGAAGGTAGTTTGATCATCCGTCATCCTTTAGGCATTGGAACATCATTCAAAATTCAACAACAGAGCATGGGGAACAACAAAGGAGACTTGAAGGAAGAGAAGAAAGGCAATGATATGAATTTGGTTGGCAAGATTGGCAGGAAGAAGATCTCTCCTAGGTAAGGAACAAAGCCCTCTCGATTCCCTGTATAACGAGAGGTTGGAGATGGTATTTCTCTGGATTCCCTTGATGGCTAGGGCAAAGGGTTGTTCCCATTGGAAAATAGGAAAAGCATAAATATTTTCTCTTTGTTGCTAATTACTAGTGATCTCTTTGAGTTATTATTATCTTTCTCATGTTCTTATTTTATCTTAGTTCATCAAGAAATTACCAAAATCAAAACATGAAGATCAAGGACACCAGATGTAGGTGCACTACTATATAGGGGAAAAAACAGTCAAGAACTCTTCCTTCAGTAATTTAAATGAGATAGAAAAATACCCTAGACCAACATACCTTCCTCCTCCACCAAGTAAACTTTCTAATGAGATATCTCAACCTTCAATAATATCTTCTTGTCCAATAGCTTCAACCCAACATCAATCCAGAAATTCCGGCCTAGCTTCACTAGAATTTAGACCTAACTTTAGAATTTCAGCCTCTCCAACAACTGCAAAATTTCGGCCCCTCCAACAACTTCACAACTTCACACGTGTGGGAAAACGAGAGAAAATTTTGAATTCTTATGCTTGTGAGAGACCTTCTTCTCCTTCGTTATCCTTCTTCCTCTTCTTCCTTGAAATTTACACTTTTTTTGGCCCCAGAAGTTGCATATAGAACTTGATGTGAGTGAGTGATAAAAGAGGTCGAGTTGCTTCCTTTATATAGTATTTCTGTTGCCCATTTTAGGCTGACTTGTCCAGTTTGAGGCCGATTTGGTGGAGGAGGCCTAAATGACCTAAACTAAAACAAAATGAATTTCTTCTTTGAAAAATAAATCCCAATAAGGGTTCTTTACAATATGACATGGACAAGGACACTTGAAATAAACCCTAGAGGTCTTCAATGGAGACCTTTACCTAAAAAAATTGACCGAAGCATGAAAACCATGCTTTAATAAGTAAAATTATTTAATAATAAAAAATATTTTCATTTATTTTGGTAGATATATTTCATTATGACTCAAGTACAATTATGAAGACAGACACTAGTTACATTCTTCAATACTCCCTCCTAACTAGGGAGGTATTCATAATTATCTATATTTATAGAGGTACATGGAAGATATCGAAAATGAACTACGAAAAGTTCAACACACTCAATGCTACAAGCTAGATTCCTGACAGGGTAATCTATTCGTGTGGGGCTAAGATGGACTAAATCTTTTAGCTAGTATAGGTACCATAAGGCTTATTAACTAACCATCAACCTAGGGATCTAGGTGCATATCCAAGGTCAGAGATCCAATACCAACACCAACCTCCCACTCCGGGATATAAACATCAAACAAACATAGTCCATACATATGTCCTCCCAAGCATCCACCATTATACGCTTCAACTCTTCCTAATAAGCTAGATATATTTGTTTGTCGAAGCATTCTCCTAGAGTGTTCAACCTATTTTATGGAAAGAAAAGCTGCAAATCCCAATTAGTAATAAACTTTATAATATAAATACAATTAAACAAAAACCTTTGGGGTCTTCAATCATCCTGATGCCACTTATATCAAGTTATTAATATGAAACTAGTTGGAGTATTTTATTCTTTCATTTCTTCAACAACACCAAGACATCCTCAATACATTGAAGTAATTTCATTCATTCTCTAATTTCCTTTTCAATGTATCCATCATGACTATCATAATATACCCTCCCTCTCAACTAGGGAGATGTATTCTTTTCTTCTCTCTAGGCCCCGTCTCAACTTGGGGATATTAACTACTTCATTAGAAAAATTCTCACGACTTCATTCCTTCATACAACTTCAAGGTCATCTTGATTATCATCATGAACATCTTGAGGATTATATGCCTACAAGAAATTTAATAGAAAGTACAACCAAATACATGTATAGGAGCATGAAGTTAATTATATCAGAATCATGTTAATACAATAATGGAAGTATTAGACATCAAATACCTAAACCTAGTTAGGTTCATAATCAAGAAACACATACTTCTAAATTTCAACATCTTGCTAGGTTTTTGTTACAAAATTGAAAATACAACATAAAACAACTTAATCAAGAAATCAATCTCATTATATCTAGGGCCTCAATATTATTTTCAGATATATATGAAAATTCTACTATGATCCATTAAAAACCCTAGATTCTCTTTATATATTAGAAATTAAACCAAATAAAAACTATACTATACATTTTAGACTCTACTAGAGTTTGTTGCAGACCCTGGATTTTATCATCATATAGGAAACAATATCATCATATCCTAGAATATCAAACTTCTATTAGGGATTTATTACAAAACTTAGAATTTACAAACTATGAGCATCAGAAATAAGGTTACAATATATCTAGGATTTCATAATCATGCAAAAACATGTCACAACAATATCTAATATGTAAACCCAAGACACCAATATCAATACATTAAAGTTAGACACAATTTTTTTTATAAGGCTAGGGTTTCAATCATACAAACAAATATATACCTAGGGTTTCATTCCTAGGACATCATCTTAGCTAATATAAGGTCTTGCTTATAAACCATAATTTACCAAACCCTAAATATCTAAGGCTTCAATACATAATATAAAAACCATAAAGGACTAGGGTTTCCATTATAACAATACCAAAACTCTAAACATCAAAAGAAAAGCATTTTCTATATTTCATCAATAACCCTAAGTAGACTAGGGTTTCATAATTATTATTGAAATACCCTTAGGTTAGGGTTTTACAGTGAAAATTTTTTAGGGTTCCATAAGAATGATAATATAATGAGGGTATATTCAATCTAATGATTAATCACCCTAACAATAATATTTGTGATTCAATGATCTGAATATGGGAAAACTAGTTTTGTTGTGCTAGCTCCCTCATCAGTTAAATAAAAATGTGTTTAGGATCGTCTCAATATAACCAATTGTGAAGGGGTTTATGTGTCTTTTGTGAGAAATTTATGAGTTAATTAGATTTTAAAAACTCATGTACAAAAAATAAAATGCAAAGAAATAACACGCAAAAATAACATTACGCAATAGTTGATAACATAGTTCACCCCTCCTAGGCTACATCTCCATGGACCTGCTTCAACTAGCTAGGCCCTCTTGGGATTAATGGTCGAATGTCTGATTACATGCACCTACAGTGATCCAATGGCTGTGAAACCTACTCCATTTTCTTTAGAAGACCCAAAAACCTCAAAAATGACTATTCAATCTCTGAAAATGGTTTCCAGCTGATCTAGGCATGACCTCCGCTCTTGGTGGCCCTAACTTATTTAATCTTCAAAGTGGAAAAAACAATTTTAGAAGTGATCCAACGCCTCTTAAACCTATTATATTGTGCTCAGAGCATCAAAATCATCTAAGAATGACTCTTCTTGAGCTAAAATTGGTCGAAAATAGCAAAAGTTATGCTTCATTCAATTTTCCCTAAGAATCTCCACCAAATCTGGAAAAACTCCAGTTAAGTACGACAAATGTGGAGGTGGTGCCGAAATTGGTGGGAGCGCCAAAAAATCCGCTAAATTAATCTTGGGATTAATTAAGCATAATTGGAGTTCAATTTTTTACTTAGTGCATTAACCGTGTTTAAAAAAATCTGAATTTCAAAAATCAGATTAGCGCTAATCTGGGTTTAATGGTTTAATAAACCATCTTTAAAACTTTAATCATGCCATTAGTCATAAGCACTTCACTTTGTTATGCCGCATGGTCCTCTGGTGAGGTTTCGTCGTAAGGGGCTGGTCCTACAGGGCTAGCCCCTTTTTGCCTCCGCCCAAATTCAAACCATGCTTTAAATAAATATTGTGCCCCATGTATATTAAGAAAGAACATGGTGGTATGGTGGTAAGGTGACAGGTTAGTGCAGGGGAGGTCACGGGTTTGATCTCGACCTCTGCCAAAATAAATTTTCCGCCAAAATCAATTCAAATTTTCCTGCCAAATCTTAAATTTGAAATTTTCGGACTTTAGAACTTAACCAGAAATCTACCTTTGAGAGGGGCACGTGTCAGCCTCCGGGCTAGCCACATGTCACCCTCCCATTGGTTCATCTAAAAATAATGAAATTGTGCCATATGCCCAGACAAGTGTCATCTTGTCATGGGGCAAATTTTTGACCTTTGACCTTGTTTGACCAATTTTTTTTTAATTTGTCTGTTTGACATGGCAATCATCGGGCTCTATCTTCCTCATACGAACTTTGTTTTGAGTGAAACAAAGTGCGTCAGATTCCTTACGATGGGCTAGATCTAGTTGTTTTGGTTTGGTGCAATTATGAGCACTTTAAAGTTTTGTTAAATTTTTGCCCCCAATATAGATTTCGATCACTCCTTCCCACTGATATGATTTTGGACCCACAAAAGCTGGTTATCTGATAAGAGATGAATACTCTTCTCTTTCCCAATTTCTATCATCTTGATGCTACTTGGAAAAATATCCATGAAAACCTCTTGGGTTCATTGACATGCCTTGCCTTGAAAATGTCTTGGTGCTTCAACCAATGTCCTCATTTTGCTGTTGACCCAATACAACACTTGCTAGTTGCTTGTTGACTGATAAAACACTTCACTATACCAAAGCGATCCCTCGGTGCTTGGAAAACTAACTAATGGCCTTCCCATTGAGAATCATGTTCCTCCTCTGCACAAACATGCATTTGATGTAAGCTTCTCCTTGGAAACCAATTTTCCAAGTTAAGCCCATCTGATTGAACTACAACAATGAGTTCCAACGTTAGTAATAACAAGAAAAGAAATGACCATTCTTTTACCTCCACGGTTCCAAATTCCACATCATGTGAACATCACCATTTACTCTTACATCTTGGTGTCAAAACTCATCCACCAAACATAAGTCGATTAAACATGCCTATTCAAACAATTGACTCTCATGTCAAGCATAAGAATGTGTAACAATTTGACAATTCTTTTCCCAAAAAAAAAGAATTTTACATCTCATGAAACACTTAGTCAACATCTCCCTTTCATCTTTGGAGACAAAATAAACTCTTCCAATTCGATATGACATGCATGTAAAAATCAATCGACCAACACAAGTTGACATTCATGCATGTGAAAATGATCAACACTCCCAAGTTGACAACATACATGTTAAACAAAGCAATCAATCCCACACAAGGTGATCACTCATGCATGTTCATACTCACAAACTCTCATGCATGTATAAATGACTAACCTCTCTCACAAGTAAAATCATACATACAAGAACCCCATTCATAGGTACATGCACTTAAAGAGTTGAAATGAACAAATTTTTGCTGCAATAAAGTGAGTAGACATACTCCACTTTCAAACACCTTCCTGGCATAAACATGCATTCTAGAGAAAAAAACTGCATTCACATGCAAATTGCAACTACAAATTGCCAAATTTGTTGCATCTAAGTGAGTCAATCATACTCCACTTTCAAACAACTTGCTTCATGCAACATGCAGCGTACTTTCAAGAGAAAAGAAATGTATTCAATTGGCAAGATTTGCATCAATCATCAAAATACATGCAAGGCCTTAATTGGATAAGAAATCTAACCATGTCTTATCAAACCATTTCAATGGTGCTTCTTTCAGCTGCACTTCATCATGCGAATCATCCTGACCCACATCGATTGTGGAATCTTCTTTTCCATTCTTGTCAATCTCTGTCTCCACCTTCTTCAAATGTTGTGGATGACTTGTTGGATAGAAAGTCCAACACTTGTCTACAAGATGACCCTACTTATGACAATGAGTACAAAACATTTGCATCTTCTTTTCAACATGGTTTTCCTTGTCCATTGGACCTTTGGCTTTCTATCTCCTTTGTTTAGAAAATTTCCTATGCATGGTTATGTTCTTCCAACATCTTGAAACAATATGGTTATTCAAACCAAAAAAGGAACATGCAAATTTTCTCCAACACTTATGTGAATATTTACCATGTTTATCATAATCAAAAGGAACATGGTTAAAAACAGATTTATACCTTGCACATTCACCTTTGTTGCCTTCTTGAGGAGGTGAATTTGATGAGGTAGTGGCTCTCTTAGGAATCCCAACAATGCATTCAATGAATTTAGAGCTTTCAACATCCTCTTGTTTTTTGGGTTTGTGTTATATTCTTTCCACGACTAGTCGCACGGGGGGGTCACAAGGGGGTGGTAGCTCCCCTTGTCAGGGTTCGGGGCAGCGCCCCAGGAAAAAAAATTTAGTCCTTATTTTTTGGTGGGCGGACCCGCCCATGGTTTTGTGCATGGGCTTGCACATGGTTTTGGGGCATGATGGTTTTCGGCCCCTGGTATTTTGTAGATCCGGTTAAGGGAACTACGGTTATGTTCTAATCCAAGGTTAATGGATTGGGGTTTATGTATGCTTCGGCATGTATATATATGTGTTGTAACACTAAAAGGAATATAATGAAAAAATCAAGCTGGTCCTCCCGATTTGGGATCCAGGGGAAAATCTCTGTGTTTATCTATTTTATGTTTTATGCTCTCGGTATTGTTTATTTTCTGTTTTAAATATTCGTTCGTAGATAATTTCTGTACAGGGTTAAAACCTACATTTGGTATCAGAGCAGTTTCGGCTTCAAGGGGATGCCTTTGTTGCTAAGGGGTTTTTTGCTCGGGCCTGAGGTAGACCCTGTTCAGTGGGAGATCTGTGGGATCGATTCTTGCGGTGAAAGAAAATGGCGAGCAACAGGAAGATAGAGATCGAGAAATTTAATGGTCAGAGTTTTTAGTTGTGGAAGCTCAAGATGGAGGATTTGCTGGTGGATAAGGACCAGTGGATCACGGTAGATCCGGGTACTAAACCAACGGCAATGTTAGATGAAGACTGGAAGAAACTGGATCGGAAGGCAAAGAGCACAATACAGTTGTGTGTCTCAGATTAAGTATTGTTGAATGTATCTGGGGAAGCTACGACAAAGAACTTGTGGGACAAACTTGGGATTTTGTACCAATCTAAGTCTCTGGTGAATAAATTGTTCCTACAGAAAAAGCTATATAACCTGAGGATGAAGGATGGAGACTCGGTGACAGAGCATTTGAACGCCTTCAATACTATGGTATGTCAGCTGTCATCTGTTGATATTAAAATCTCAGATGAAGATAAGTGTATCAGTTTTTTTTGTTCTCTACCAGATTTGTGGGATAGTCTGGTTATTGCAATAGGTAGAAATACCACTACCTTGAATTTTAATGACATTGTCTCAGCCTTGTTGTCGGAGGAAATGAGACGGAAAAATATGGAGGGTTAGAATGGATATGCCTTATCTATACGAGGAAGGTCCCAAAATAGAAACAAGAATAAGGTTTCGAGTGGGAGATATAAATCTAGAGGGAGATCTAAATCTCCTGGAAAGTTTGTAAAGGTGTGCTGGAAATGCGGAAAGGAAGGGCACTACAAAAAGGACTGCAGATATAAAGCTCCTGAGAAAGGGAAGGGATCTGATGATGCTCCTTCTGCAGAGGAAAAAACCACCTTGGATGAAGGTGGGGATGTGTATTTGGCTTCTTCTTCAAATACACATTTAGATCATGAGTCATGGTTGATTGACTCGGGTGCATCCTTTCACTTCACTCCCCATAGGGAGTGGTTCTCTGAGTATGAGAAATATGATAGTGGTGATGTCTTCTAAGGTGATGATAGGAAGGCCAGAATCGTCGGATGTGGAAAAGTCAAGCTGAATCTGCAAGGTGGAAGGATTAGAACACTTCCTGGTGTTCTGCACATTCCTGCATTGGCCAGAAATCTGATTTTTGTAAGAAAGATGGATGATGCAGGTGTAAAAACAATGTTCGAGAAAGATGCCTGTAAGATGATTCAGGGAGCACTGGTATTAATGAGGGGAGTTCATATTAGAACTTTGCACAAGCTTCAGGGAAGCACTATTATTGATGGGTGCAACAGTTCTGTGGTTCCTGAAAGTGGAGCAGAAAGCCTAGCGGTCTCTGGAGAAAAGACCATGCTATGGCATCAAAGGCTTGGACATATTGGAGAGAAGGGCCTTCAGATACTACATGGAAATGGTATGGTAGAAAGTGTGTCTAATAGCTCTCTGGATTTTGATTTTTGTGAACATTGTATATATGGGAAGCAGAATCGGGTGAGTTTTCCTTCCGGTGCTAAGAGGGCGAACAAGATATTAGAGCTTGTGCACAGTGATGTGTTTGGACATGTGTCAGTTCCATGACTGGGTAAGTTTGTCTACTATGTTTCATTCATAGATGAATTCTCAAGGAATACATGGATATATTTCTTGAGGAAGAAATTTTAAGTCTTTGACCGATTTAAAGAATTTAAGGCTCTGGTGGAAAACCAGACAGAGAAGAAGATAAAGGTGCTGAGGACAGATAATGGTGGGGATTTCTGCAAGAAGGAATTTGAAGAGTTCTGTAAGAAGTGTGGTATAGCATGGCAGAAGAGTACTCCATACACACCTCAGCAAAATGGAGTTACAGAAAGAATGAACAGAACGCTGATGGAAAAGGCAAGAAGCATGCTCAGTGGTACTAGGTTAGGACAATAATTCTGGGTAGAGGCAGTGGAGACTGCATGTTACTTGGTTAACAGATCACCTTCATCAGCATTGGAGGATAAGACTCCACATGAGGTATGGACTGGTAAGAAACCCTCTCTTTCACATTTGAGGGTATTTGGATGTGATGCATATGTACATGTTCCAAAGGAGAAAGGGACCAAGTTGGATAATAAATCTGAAAGGTGCATCTTTATTGGGTATAAGGATGGTTTAAAGGGTTACAAGCTTTGGAACCCGGAAACAAGGAAGGTAGTGTACAGCCGAGATGTGGTGTTTAGAGAGGTGAAAGATGTTGTTAAACATGAATTCCTACCAAAGAAACCTAAGAAGATAGAGTTTGAGCTAAAGGAGGAAGAATCAGACTGTACAACAGAAGAAGACTCAGAAGAGGAAGAGCCACAAACTCCAGTTGTGAGAATATCAGTTCGGGAAAGAAGACAACCAGAAAGGTATAGTCCATCTGCTTTCTGTTCAAATTTTGCTTTAACTATAACTGATGATGATCCCAAAACTGTGAGGGAGGAAGTATATTCAGAGGATGGAAAACTCTGGAAGGAGGCCATGGTTGATGAAATGACATCCTTGCATAAAAATGAGGCATGGGATTTGGTGGAGTTGCCAGCTAGAAGGAAGCCCATCGGGATAAAATGGGTGTTTAAGAAGAATATGAATGTAGAAGGCAAGGTGGAGAAATACAAAGCTCGGTTCGTATCAAAAGGTTATTCCCAGGTGCCAGGAATTGATTTTGGTTATATTTTTTCTCCTATTGCCAAAGTTACTTCTATTGGATTACTTTTATTTGTTGCTGCTGCATTTGATTTTGAGGTAGAACAGATGGATGTGAAGACATCATTTCTTCATGGAGATTTGGAAGAGGAGATCTACATGAAACAACCTGAAGGATTTATAGTGAAGGGGAAGAAAGAGATGGTATGTAGGTTAAATAAGTCTCTGTATGGGTTAAAACAGTCACCAAGGATGTGGTATCCGAAATTTGATACCTATATACGGGGACTTGGCTTCACTAGAAGCAAGGAGGATCATTGTGTTTATTTTAAATTAATTGGTGACCGTGTTATTTATTTGGTCTTGTATGTGGATGATATCTTGTTGATTGGAAATGACAAAGAAATTATCTAAGATTTGAAGACCCAACTATTATCCAAATTCGACATGAAGGATCTTGGTGCTGCAAAATATATTTTGGGCATGGAAATTAAGAGAGATCGGGCAAAGAGGAAGCTCTGGTTAAACCAGAGGAAGTATGTCGAGACTATATTGCAGAGGTTCAATATGCAGGATAGTAAACCGGCGAATGTTTCGATTCCTGTAGGTACAAAGCTGTCTGCTGAACAGTGTCCCAAGACACAATAAGAAGAGGAGGATATGTCCCGTGTTCCATATGCAATTGCAGTGGGTAGCCTGACGTATGAAATGGTATGTACTAGACCAGACATTGCACATGCAGTGGGAGTATTGAGCAGGTTTATGTCAAACCCAGGGAAGGAGCATTGGACAACAGTGAAGCAGGTTTTCAGATATTTGCGTGGCACTAGTGATTATGGCTTGTGCTACTAGGGAAGACCAGGATTGGAAAGAGTGTTGGACATTCTTGGTTTTTTTGATGCAAACTGGGCTGGAGATCTAGACCAAAGAAGATCTACAAGTGGGTATGTGTTTAGCCTATTTGGAGGTGTAGTCAGTTGGATGAGTAAAAGACAGTATGTAGTGGCTCTTTCAACTACAGAGGCAGAATACATGGCAGCCACTTATGCAAGCAAGGAAGCAGTTTGGTTGCAGAGATTGTGTTCAATTATGGGGCTGGTGCAGCAAGATATAAGGATAGAATGTGATAGCCAAAGTGCAATTTTCTTAGCTAATAACCCTGCTTATCTTTCAAAGACAAAGCACATTGATGTTCAATATCACTTTGTGAGATATATGGTTTAGGTTAAAAGGGTGTTGTTGGTAAAGGTGGACACTCTGAAGAATGTTGCAGATGCATTGACAAAGTCTGTGAGCACTTAGAAGTTATCTTGGTGTAGAGAAACAATGGGTGTTGCAAAGATGGGCTAATGACTCAGCTCTCTTGTGGCCCCCTGCACAAAAAAAAAACAAGTGGGAGAATGCTGGATTTGTGTTATATTCTTCCCACGACTAGTCACGCGCGGGGGGGTAGCAGGGGGGTGATAGCCCCCCCTGTACGTTGCACCGGGCACAAAATATGATGGGGTCACAGGGGGGGTCGTAGCCCCCCTGTCGGGGTCCGAGGCAGTGCCCCTGGAAAAAAAATTTAGTCCTTATTTTCCGGTCGGCGGACCCACCCATGGTTTTGTGCATGGGTTTGCACATGGTTTTGGGGCATGATGGTTTTCGGTCCCTGGTATTTTGTAGATCCTGTCAAGGGAACTACGGTTATGTTCTAATCCAGGGTTAATGGATTGGGGTTTATGTATGCTTCGGCATGTATATATATGTGTTGTAACACTAAAAGGAATATAATGAAAAAATCAAGATGGTCGTCCTGATTTGGGATCCAGGGGAAAATATCTGTGTTTATTTGTTTTTTGTTTTATGCTCTCGCTATTGTTTATTTTCTGTTTTAAATATTCGTTTGTAGATAATTTCTGTACAGGGTTAAAACCTACATTGTTCGCCATTCTCATTAGGTGCATGCTTATGAGCATCTTCTTTCAAAGTGGGTGTAAAGCTTTTGCATTCCTCATGAACACAATCTTCACAAGCTTGAGGTAATGAACATGTAATGGAAGTCCTTCTTGAAACACCATCATGTGCCTCCTTAGATTTGGAGCATTCTCCATCATGTTGTCCATAACCAAGACCCAAATATCTAGGCCTTTCCTCAACAACAATTGGCTCAACTATGCCTTGTGCATGTTTGCCCAATCCTTTACCTTTATAGCCCATCTTCACCAATAATTTGGACCCTAATCCTCTAGTGTGTCTTTCAAAAGCACCTACACATTCATTTGATAGGAAATTGAAGATAAACTTTAATTTCATACCTCTTTTTCAAGCACATACTTGGCTATGGTTTCCTTTGCATCATGGAGTTGAGTCTCCATATCATGCATCTTTTCAAGGTTTTCATTTGCAATATGGAGCCGAGTCTCCATTTCATGCATATTTTCAAGAAGTTCTTGCTTCTCCTCCTTCATGGCCATCAACTTCTCTTGAAGTATAATGCTCTCTCTCTTATCTTCATACATCTCTTGAACCATATCATTCATGATGTAGAGATTTTGCAACATCTCTTTATCAAAGAGTTTTTCTAAGGAAGATTAACTAGAAACATCACTTAATGACGCTGCCATCACACCTGAAATGCATACAAAGCTTCTTTGTTGTGATTTTAGAACTGAGCTCTCAATCTTGACCTTCTCCTTCACACATAAACCTACACATAGTTAAATTCTTCTTGCACAAATTCAAAACCAATAGCTAATTCTTCTAGCTAACCTTGGCTAAAATGAGCTAAACTGTGCTCTCATACCAACTTGATCTGAATATGGGAAAACTAGTTTTTCTATGCTAGCTCCCTCATCAGTTAAATAAAAATGTGTTTAGGATTGCCTCAAGTTATCCAATTGTGAAGGGGTTTATGTGTCTTTTGTGAAAATTTTATGAGTTAATTATCTTTTAAAAACTCATGTACAACAAATAAAATGCAGAGAAACAACACACAACAATCACATTACGTAATAGTTGATAACAGAGTTCACCCTCCTAGGCTACATCTCCATGGACCTGCTTCAACTGGCTAGGCCCTCTTGGGATTAATGGTCAAATGTATTATAACATGTAACTATAGTGCTCCAATGGTGTTGAAACTTACTCCATTTGTTTCAGAATACCCAAAAACCTCAAAAATGATTATTGAATCTCTAAAAATAGTTTCCAGCGATCTAGGCATGACCTCCTCTTCTGGTGGCCCTTAGTTTCTTTAATGTTAAAAGTAGAAAAAAAACTTTCAGAAGTGCTACCATGCCTCTGCAACCCATTCCTGCCAAAGATATGGCCAAAACAAATTTTCCTAGTAAATTGCCTCCAAAATTGGAGAAGACTCCAGTTAGCCCCACTAATTATGGAGGTGGCGCCGAAATTGGTGGCACCATTAAAACCTCCACCGATTTAATCGTAGGATTAATTAAGCATAAGTGTAGTTTAATTTATTACTTAGCGCATTAACCGCGTTTAAACAAATCTGAATTTCAAAAATCAGATTAGCGCTAATCTCGGTTTAATCATTTAATAAACCATGTTTAAAACTTTAATCACGCCATTAGTCATAAGCGCTCTGCTTGGTTATGCTGTGTGGTCTTGTGGTGAGGTTCTTTAGTAAGAGGCTGGCCCCTTTTTTCCTCCGCACAAATTCAAACCATGCTTTAAATAAATATTGTGCCCCATTCATATTAAGAACGAACATGGTGGTATGGTGGTAAGGCGGGAGGTTAGTGTGGGGGAGGTCGCAGTTTCGACCTCGACCTCCGCCCAAATAATTCTTTCGCCAAAATCATTCAAATTTATCGCCAAATAAATTCAAATTTTCTCGCTAAATCTTAAATTTTGAATTTTCAAACTTTAGAACTTAACCATAAATCTGCCTTTGGGAGGTGTACTTGGCGGCCTCTGGGCTAGCCACTTGTCACCCTCCCATTGGTTCATCTAAAACTCGTGAAATTTTGTCATATGCCTTGAAATTCGAGCCACATACCAATTGACAATTGTCATCCTATCATTGGGCGAATTTTTTACCTTTGACCCTGTTTGACCATTTTTTTAAAAAAATTGTCAGCTTGACATGGTGATCAACGAGCTCTAGATTCCTCATACAGACTCCATTTTGAGTGAAACAAAGTGCACCAGATTCCTGGCAATGGGCCAGATCTGGTCCTGTTGGTTTGGTGCAATTCTGGGCACTTTAAAGTTTTTCTCCTAATTCAGATTCTGATCATTCAAAACCCTAGACATAAAAATGTCAGTAATGTAAAGCAAGAATTTTAAAAGAAAATGAACATAATTTTTTCATATGAAGAGAATTTTATAACAAGGCTTATTGTATAAGACATGCCTTTGAGTTGTTCCTAACAAACCTTGTAGAACTTCAATTCTTGAAGGGAAAAGCTTCTTTCATGCTTCAAGTTTATCCTATGAAGTCTCCTCCATATCCTTTAAACATTCAAGAAGATTTCCTAACAAGGAAAACTATAAAATGTTATTAGAATATAATTCAAACAAATCTTAATGTGAGGAGGAAACCAAACAAGAAAAGATGAAACACATAACATAATACTTATCTTTTGGTAAATTGGTGGAGACTCCCCCTTAATCCAATCTTTTGGGAAACCTACAACTAAAAGTAAAAGGTGCTTTAACAAGACATGCTAGACTTACAAGTTATAGAAATCAAAACATAAAGGAAAACAAGTCAAAAAATATAATAGAAGTGTAACGTCTATCATAATCAATATAAATAAATAAATAAATTTTACCTTAAACAAGGCTGGACTATATATATATACTCCCTTTTCCAAACTCCTTACGTTTCATAAACATAACAAAAATGTAAATTGGGGATTTCATCACAAGTTTCAAGGTTGCCACTTTCCCCATACGCATGATACTTGGCAGCGTATTTAACCATCGAAAAAGTTCCTTATTTATTTCTTCCAGTACATAAGACCCATGTGATTACTACGTCATGACAAAATTACTTATGGTTAGCTGATTGTGACAAGACAAAATCCTTATGTTTGACTTTATATTAATATTGATTGATAATAATTATTGAGTGAAATGATTCATAATGCAAAGATTTTGTTTGGAGTTTTGGTTTGGAATTTAATGAAACTGTACAACCATCCCATTCGATCGATAGTTGTTAAGATATTTCACCATTGGATTTCAAGGCTTATGATTGACGGTGGAGATTGGCGGAGTACCCGTTTAGGGTATAGAACTCCCCAAACCCTAACCATCTTCTATCATTTGCTACCGATGATTCCCCATCGCGTTGCTCTCCAACCCTTCGGCTTGCCTCCGCCCTCTGGTTGGCCTTGGCTCTATGTCGGCTCCACTTGGCCTCTCCAGGGCTTGACTCCATAGGTAATGTTAGTGTCAGTCTAGTCATACTGCCATCAGTGATCAAAACTGCTCTTTTGCATTTGCATATTAGGCCTCTCATACCGAATAAATTTCACCATTCCGCTAGGTCATGGACTCATTGATGGTAGTAATTTTTCATCAATTTTCCCTCATGAGGTACTTGCTAATTCTCCTCTCTATGGTCTTCAGTCATTAGACACTTTCATTCTCAAAACCATGTCAGTAGGCCATAGGACGGGTCTCATTAGTTCAGGGTCTCACCATGGTCAAGTTAATGAGTCAAATGTTAATAATATCAGCAAGGTCATGAGGAAGCCAAATAAACTCAAATTCGCAGCACCAAGAAGGTCAGAGATATCATTTATTCAATTTGATGCAAGTTTCACCTCAAAACCATGTTTTGAGGAGAAAACATAATACTTTGCCTTTTAGTCACAATTCAAAAGCTGTCATCTCCGACAAGATCATCACCCTGCCTTTCAGAGAAGTTTTTCACAGCATGTTCAACATCAAAACATTTTTCAAGCAGATCTAGCAGAAAGAGCCCAGAAAGAGCTTTCCAACGGTATATTGCACTCTCAAAATTAACTTCTGGATTGAAATTTATGCTTAAGTGAAGTAAAAGCGCTTATATCCTCATATAACCCCTATTTCCCATTTTTCCCTTTAAACTTTATATTATTAAAGTTTTATATTTCTTTGATAAAATACTCCCTCCCCCCGCCTTTTTCCAAAAAACATAGTCGCATGATTAAAATCGCATTATAAATACAAATTCGATTATGCCAAACCACTTCCCCACCATACTTCATAATAAAACTTTATAATAAAGTTTTACATTGTAAACCCCCCGCTTCCCATCGCAATCGCAAACCTTTCAATCGAAAATCGCAACATGTAATGTGTGCCCCCCCATCACCCCAATCGCAAAAAATTCCGATGCGATTGATCGCAAGTCTCCCTTCCGACTCCCGATCCGCTCCTTTGATTAATCACTCTCGATTATCCCTTAGCCGTCAATCTCGCCATCCAATCCGACGGTCCTCTGCCAATCGAAATGTTCCAATCGCACCATCAAAACCTCTGATGCGATTGATCGCATTTCCTCCCCCGATCTGCCGATCGCAGCCCCTTTTCGATTACTCCAATGCGCTTGATCACGCCCCCTACTCCGATCGCATCAAAAATCCCTTCTTTCTGATGCGATTGACCCCGGGCCCACCATACAGTACTTCCGCCCCATTCAAATAAAAACCCTTTTTCCCTTTGTAAAAGTAATAAAAGGATTTTCAAAGGTTTTCAAAGTATTCCATCGCATCGGAACTTTTGTATGGTGCTTTCAAACACATCCCACCTCCCGATTCCCGATTGCGATCACCTTTGTGTATTGAAATAAATTCCACAACATATTGTAAGTTTCGTTTTATGTTATACCCCTCCGCCGTCCATTCCGATTGCGATTAAGATGCGGGTCCTGCCAACTCCCCTTCCCTTTTCCCATGCAAACTAAAATTTTCCGTTCATGAAAGCATAATTTCATTTCAGTTCAACAACATATTATAAAGGTCGGTCTTCTTCAGAGTAATGACGGAAAGCAAAGCAACAGTCAGAGGCTGAGATCCAAATTCTTAACAATCACATCTGCAGTTACGTTGTAAAGAGATCTACATACAATGTTTCGCCTTCTCACTGATCGGATGTAACACAACTCTTCCTTTACGGAGAGATTATTGGCTCTTGGTTTTACATCTTCGGTTATGATTTATCCTCTCCCCATCGATTTGTATTCCCACAAAATCTGTCTATTTATTGTAAATGTTAATCATTTGAAAAGGTCTAAGGTCTGAAAACTCAGAAGTAGGGGAAACAGTGTGGTGGTGAGCTCTGTGCTCCATTGTACAGTTTGGCAGGGAATTAATAAAGTGATGCAGCTCTGATTTGTGGGATTCATGTGGCATGAGTTTTAGCATATGTCTCTCCTTTATGTTTCATATGTACATTGTTATGTTTCACCATTCATCCATAAACATTTCCAGTTGAATGTTTTCAAGTCAGAAAGGTAGAATCCATTTTATATGCTCTGCCTTGGGGAACCATTCATACTCTGTGTATTTCCTTCTGTTTGAAAAGACTTCAATTATTATGCCCTTTTCAACTTCTCAACAGTCTTTCCACTCCATCTTATTTCAACTTGATTTCTAAATCTCCTGCCTATCTTGCTCCATGAAATACCCTGTATCCTGATTTAATTTCTTGGTTCATACTGTCCTCTTGTCCCATACATCCCTGAAATTTCAGTCATGCATCAAAACTCCTTTTCCCTTTTATATATCTAGCCTAAAATCAATTCATTATTGTGTTATTGAATATCTATTCTACGGAGAGAGCCCTCTTCCGCCCTTGTAGGGCTAGCTACAAGGCTGAGCGTGGTTTAGTTGTTACCCTGATTTGCCTTTTTTAGCCTGAGGTTCAGATTGGGTGCTAACATCTCTGGCGACTCCACTGGGGACATTACAAACTTTTTGCATAGAAGATTCATCACCCCAGTAATATCTTTCTTGTAAATTCTTGATGATGATATTTCAGAGTTTTCTAGGCTGATATAAATATTGTACAGTAGAAATTTGACCACACTGGCTTCAAGAAGATACAAAAGGGCTAATCCTGATCCAAATCCTCCCCCTGTGTTTGAAAATCCAAATCTTATCCCAAGAATAGTCAGAAGATAGGAGGGATCACTAAGTCCTACACCTATTTTCAGGTCCCATACTTGGTCTAGTGAGTGGTTTTTTGTAGAAGAGCTTTCTTTTGACGAGAGTTTTGAGCTCTCTTTGTTTAGAAATAAGTATGAAACTGAAATCGAAGACACGGTTTTAGATCCAGAGTTCCTTGTGGATATTGAAGTTCAAAGAGCGAATTCCTCCATTGATGACTAAATTTTGAATTCTCCCCAGTCCATCACTGCAACTTATATTCCCGAGCCTTTAGAATCATCAGGAGCAGCATTGCCTCCTCCTAATTCATCAACATCCCCTTCAGTCAACTTCCAGTTATCATCTCCTCCAACATCACCTCCCCCAAATCCTGCAAATCTTATTGTAAATCCACCCAGAGTCATGGCTTCCCGGTATGCACCCTTGGTTTTACCTCAGGTTCTCAATGATATGCCTGCTGATTATCAGAGTAAAATTCCTATCTTTGATGCCACTCAGGGCATTACAGCCCAGCAACATGTTGATAAGATGAATGACTTTTTTGACTCGCATGAAGTAGAAGAAGAGAATGTAGCTACCAGGTTGTTTGTTCAAAGCTTCGGAGGTGAAGTTCGAAAGTAGTTTAGAGCTTTACCAGCTGGCTCAATTCGCACTTTACAGGAGTTACACACACAGTTCTTAGACCGGTGGGAGGTGAAAAGGAATCCACACCAAATTCTGTCTGAATATGAGAATATTAAAAGAAATGTGGGTGAAACTGTGCAAGACTATTTTTTAAGATTCAATGCTGTATACAATGCTATTCCAGCTAACCTCAAACCTTCTGTGGATTCAGCTACGCTAAATTTTTCGGATGGTGTTGATGCCGATATGGCATATCAACTGCGTGAAAGGGATCCATCGTCATTGGAAGACATGCAGAGGATAGCAGTAAGCATCAAAGCTAATCTGCTGGCTAGAAAATCTTGAGCCAGAGCTGAAAAGAAAGTCGTGGTTAAAGAAGAGGCCTCCCCTTCGGACAGCAAAATGGACACACTGATTCATACAATGGAAAGGATGGTTGATCGATTAAGCATTTAGGATAGACCAGAAACTCAAAGAATAAATCCGAATTTTAGAGGACAACAACAGCTACAATTCAGAATCAGATAGAGAGAACAGAGGGCGCAGGACCAAGCGGCACCACAGCAGCAGATTAAAATGCCATTACAACAGAACTACGTGCAAGGGACAGACTCAGATGATGATAACCCTGTGTTTGAGGCCAATCACTTTTTCACAACTGATGGTGCGCCCATTTTCCTCACAAAAGGCGAAGAATACACAGTGGCGACTTCAGACATTCGAGGGGATGAAAATTTCATCTTGGCAAATGACGTAGTGTTAGAAGAAGAATCTGATGACTACCAAAGAGGGTATATGAACGCTCTATCAGCCCAGCAAAGGCAGTATTCCCTGAGGAACAGAAATGTCACAATCAGTCCCATTCAAAAGAGAAAAGAACTCCAAATAAAGGACGGGGCACAGAAGAAAGAAAAATAGTCGGCCAATCCTTCATCCAGCAAAGCACCCAGAGCTACTAACACAACAAATGAAAAAAGCCAGCAGAGCATAGCGAAGGAGCAAACAGAGAAGAAAGACCCTCCCATTAAAGAGCTATAAAAAGCTCCTTCCTTTAATTTAGAAAATGAAATTTCTAAACTCAAAGTGTCTATGCCCCTGACTGAGTTGGTGAAGAATAGTGTATATAAAATTCAGGTGTCTAAAGTCTTGCAAATTGACCCTCTTTCTGATATGGTTAATGTGGAAGATGACCACCTTGAACTTATTTTTGGTCCAGCCACAGGAGAATCTGAAGAAAATGAAGTCCCTTCCTTTTACCTAAGTCTCAGGTTGCATGAGTTTATCTTGCATAATGCCATGTTGGACTCCGGGGCCTCACATAATTTGATGCCCAAAGTTGTCATGGAGAAGCTAGGCCTTGATATTACTAGAAAATACCATGATTTTTATTCTTTTGACTCGATTAGGGTCCATTTTATTGGTCTTATCAAAGACTTGGTAGTGTCTTTAGATCAAATCCCAGCTAAAAATGTCTTGATGGATGTAGTTGTTGTTGATGTCCCACCGAGGTTTGGAATGCTTCTATCTAGGTCTTGGGGTGCAAAACTTAAAGGAACCATACAACTTGACTTCTCTTATGCCACAATCCCTATATTTTACCAGTTGAGAAAGTTATATAGGGAAAAGAAAATGAAACATATGATCACTAGCAAAGACAAGCCAGTAAACCATCCCATCAATGCAGTCCACACAGATTTAGAGTCTTTTGTCTTATATTCAGATGGTGATTTAAATGATGAGGATGTTCAATTAGTACAAGTGGACGAGATACCTGAGATTTCAGAGAATTTTAGAGAAGTACTCAAACAAGAAAAAGAGAAAAAAGCCAGCACTTATGAGTCTCCTGCCTGCCAACAGCAAAAAGACAGTGAACAACCAGAAATCAGCCAAGGCGAAGAGAAGGAAGAAATTAAATTTCAACATCTACAAGAAGAAGAAGGCCTATGGGGTATGGATTTTGATGGATCTGTTAGTAAGGATGGAGCAGGTATTGGAATATGGATTCGGAGCCCTATTTTCTAGCCTGAAAAGGTCCCTAGTAATGTTAGAGTATGTGCTTATAAGTTGGCTTTTGAATGCTCTAACAATGAAGCAGAGTATGAAGCTCTGATTGCAGGCCTAAAAATATTGAAGAAGTTGAAGGCAAAAAGGATTTCTGTGTATGGTGACTCTGAGTTAATAATCAAGCAGGTGAAAGGAGAATACCAAGCTAAACATCCAAGATTGAGGGCATACAGAAATGCAGTTATGGACATTTTGAAGACATTCCCAGAGTACACCTTGACAACAGTGCCTAGGATGCAGAATCTTATTGTTGATTCTCTTGCCACTACTGCAAGTAACCTGAGGATTCCTATGAACTCCAGCAACAATTTTGAGATCCATGTCAAGCATAGGCCTGTTGTTCCGGAAAATTTAAGGTATTGGCAAGTATTTTGGGATGATAATGAGATCAATGCATTTTTGCAGGGTGATGGAAAAATCAAGGACACTCCCATAGAAGGTGAGTATGTGGTCGATGATCAAGAATTGGAAACAAACCAGATGGACATATTGCAGCTGAAAGATAATGTAATTCGTAAAGGTCTCATACCTTTAGAGGAGTTGTTTGATATGGACGATGTGGCCAAGAAGCCAAGCTTGGTGCCCACGAAGAAAGGAGTTGAAGATGTGAACCTTGGAACATCTAATCAGCCCAAGTTCATGAAATTGTCAAAGGCATTGTCCCTTGAAGTGAAGGAGAAGTATGTGAAGTTTCTTTCTGAATTTTCTGATGTATTTGCATGGGATTATTCAGATTTGAAGGTGTATGATAAGAACATAATCCAACATACTATTCCTATCAAGCCGGATCAAAAGCCATTTAGACAGAAGCTAAGAAGAATCAATCCGAAGCTGCTGCCATCCATCGAAAAAGAGGTAAACAGATTGTACAAAGATGGTATCATAGTCCCCATTAGATTTTTTTACTGGATTTCAAATTTGGTCCCGGTACGTAAAAAGACTGGAGAAATAAGATTGTGTATAGATTTTCGGAACTTGAATAAGGCTTCCTTAAAGGATAATTATCAACTTCCGAAAATGGACCATATTATGCAGAGAGTAGTGGGAGCATCTAGGATGTCACTACTTGATGGCTACTCAGGCTACAACCAAATCTTGGTGCATGAGAAGGACCAAGATAAAACTGCCTTCACAACACCATGGGGAACCTTCGAGTATGCCAAAATGCCTTTTGGACTGAAGAATTCAGGAGCTACTTTCTAGCATGCAATGGACATCGCTTTTTCCAATGAAAAATATGTTTTTCTGGTTATTTATTTGGATGATTTGACAGTGTTTTCAGGATCAGATGATGAGCATTTATACCATTTGAGAGTTGTTTTTTAGCGATGCAGAAAGTTTTGAATTTCTCTCAATCCCAAGAAGTGTCTGTTTGCCATGGATGAAGGCAATTTGCTAGGGCATATCATCTCCAAATATGGTATTCGCATCGATCCAGCTAGAGTGGAGGCAATTCAGCTCATAGACCTGCCACGAAACAAGAAGGAGATTCATGCTTTTAATGGTAAAATGAACTTTTTGCGCCGATTTATACCCAATCTGGCTGAACATCTGAGGGAAATGAATAATATGTTGAAGAAGGATAGCACTGTTAAATGGAGTGAGGAGGCTATCAAATCATTCAATCTGGTAAAGTTTTCTTTTTCCAATGCCCCAGTTTTGATCAGTTCCGACTACACTCAAGACTTTATTATATTTTCATTTGCATCGGAGCATACTATGGCTGTTGTTTTAATGCAAAAGAGAGATGAAGTAGAAAATCCAATTGCCTTCTTCAGTAGGACTATTAGAGACGCTGCTTTGAGGTATAATATTATTGAAAAACAGGAATTGGCTCTTATCAAAGCATTGAAGGATTTTAGGATCTATATTTTGCATTCACATACTGTAGCGTATGTCCCTAACACAGCGGTGAAGGATGTGTTGATGCAAACTGATCCAGAAGGTCGAAGAGGTAAATGGATAGCGGCTATGTTAGAGTATGATCTGGAGATCAAGCCCATGAAGTTGATCAAAGGCCAAGGCTTGGCGAAATTGATGGCCTAATCAAATCTGCGCTCTTTAGTTATAAACCTCATAACAGCAGTGGCAGAAGCCGAAGACGAAGGTTTGCTGGTTCCAATTTCAGATATTTTTTTGCAGTCCCCATGGTATTCAGATATTGTCTATGTCCTTCAGCATTTGTCACCTCCTATGGGCATGTCTAAGAGTAAGGGTAGATCTCTGAAGCTTAAGTCTGCAAAATACTGCATTTTAGATAGCGCTCTGTATTGGAAAGATCCAGGAGGTGTTCTGCTCAATTGTTTGGTTGAAGAAGAGGCGCAAAAGGTAATGAACGATTTTCATAAAGGTGATTGTGGCGGTTACTTGTTCTGGAAGACTACAGCTAACAAAGTATTGAGAGCAGGATATTATTGGCCCACATTATTTTCTGATTTATATAAGACAGTGATGAAATTTCATGAATGCCAAATCTTCCAAGGGAAGAATAAATTGCTTCCATTCCCTTTGAAACCAGTTTCAGTGAACGCACCCTTTCAACAGTGGGGGCTCGATTTCATAGGAGAAATTCATCCCGCGTCCTCAGCACAGCACCGATGGATATTGACAGTGACAGATTACTTTACGAAATGGATTGAGGCCATCCCAGCCAGGCAAGAAACAGACACGGTAATCATTCAATTCTTGGAATCGAATATTTTATCTCGTTTTGGCTGCCCATGAAAAATCGTAACAGACAACGCAACAACGTTCCGATCCAAGAAGATGATCGATTTTTGTAACAAATACAACATCGCGCTGGGCCATTCGACAACGCATTATCCACAGGGCAACGACCTGGTCGAGTCATCTAACAAATCGATGGTGAATATAATTAAGAAAATTCTGGAGGCAAAAAAAAGAAATTGGCACCGAAAGCTCATCAACGCACTATGGGCAGACAGAGTTAGCAGTAAAAGATCAATAGGTATGTCACCATTTAAGCTGGTTTATGGTACTGACGTTGTATTTCCTACATCCCTTACAGTCCCAGTTGTGAGATTATTGCAAGAAGTTGGCAGCGAGGACAATGACAATCAGCGAAGGATCAATCAAATGATCCACCTTCAGCAAACAAGAGAGGAAGTGTCACAGAACGCTATTCAGTTGCAGGAGAAGATTAAAAAGGTCTATGACAGGAAGAAAAAAGTATAAAAGTTTCAGCTGGATGATATAGTGTTGAAATGGGATGCTAGAAATGAAGACAAAGGGAAGCATGGTCAGTTCGACAATCTGTGGAAAGGACCATACAGGATTTCAGCATACAGAGGACAGAATGCCTTCTTGCTCTTAGAAATGGATGGCCAGGATTGCCCTGGAGGAGCAGTGAATGGTAGGCTTTTGAAGCACTACCATGGTTGAAGACGACGGATCAGGATCTATATCATCATCATTATATATACCATGTTACTTTTGATCAAAGTTCAAATACACAGTCATTCTAGTTTGGGGCCCAAGGTGAAGGCTATAAAGCTTGGATGATATGTGTATGCTGTGGGTTTATTTCAGTTTTCAGTCTTAGTCTTGAAGTCAGTGTCAGTCTGCATTGTGTCAGTTCTCAGCATTTTTTTGACTCCATGCCCAATGGGTAAAGGCTACTTGGTCTACGGTGTTCTTGGCACCTCCAAAGGAGCTACCATCCCCATTGGAGCCAATGTTAGTGTCAGTCTAGTCATATTGCCATCAGTGATCAAAAATGCTCTTTTGCATTTGCATATTAGGCGTCTCATACCGAATAAATTTCACCATTCCGCTAGGTCATGGACTCATTGATGGTAGTAATTTTTCATCATTTTTCCCTCATGAGGCACTTGCTGATTATCCTCTCTATGGTCTTCAGTCATTAGACACTTTCATTCTAAAAACCATGTCAGTAGGCCATAGGACGGGTCTCATTAGTTCAGGGTCTCACCAAGGTCAAGTTAATGAGTCAAATGTCAATAATATCAGCAAGGTCATGAGGAAGCCAAATAAACTCAAAGTCGCAGCACCAGGAAGGTCAGAGATATCATTTATTCAGTTTGATGCAAGTTTCACCTCAAAACCATGTTTTGAGGAGAAAACATAATACTTTGCCTTTCAGTCACAATTCAGAAGCTGTCATCTCTGACAAGATCATCACCCTGCCTTTCAGAGAAGTTTTTCATAGCATGCTTAGCATCAAAACATTTTCCAAGTAGATCCAGCAGAAAGAGCCCAGAAAAAGCTTTCCAACGGTATATTGGACTCTCAAAACTGACTTCTGGATTGAAATTTATGCTTAAGTGAAGTAAAAGCCCTTATATCCTCATATACCCCCTATTTCCCATTTTTCCCTTTAAAATTTATATTATTAAAGTTTTATATTTCTTTAATAAAATGCTCCCCCCCCCCTTTTTCCAAAATACATAGTGGCATGATTAAAATTGCATTATAAATACAAATGTGATTATGCCAAACCACTTCCCCACCATAATTCATAATAAAAATTTCTAATAGATTTTTACGTTGTAAACCCCCTGCTTCCCATCGCAATCGCAAACCTTTCAATCGTAAATCGCAACATGTAATGTGTGCCCCCCGATCACCCCAATCGCAAAAAACTCCAATGCGATTGATCGCAAGTCTCCCTTCTGACTCCCGATCCGCTCCTCCAATTAATCGCTCCCGATTATCCCTTAGCCGTCGATCTCGCCATCCAATCCGACGGTCCTCCGCCAATCGGAACGTTCCAATCGCACCATCAAAACCTCCGATGCGACTGATCGCATTTCCTTCCCCGATCTGCCGATCGCATCCCCTTTCCAATTACTCCGATGCGATTGATCTTCCCCCTACTCCGATCGCATCTCAAATCCATTCTTTCCGATGCGATTGACCCCGGTCCCACCATACAGTACTTTTGCCCCATTCAAATAAAAACCCTTTTTCCCTTTGTAAAAGTAATAAAATGATTTTCAAAGGTTTTCAAAGTAGTCCATCGCATCGGAACTTTTGTATGGTGCTTTCAAACAAACCCCACCTCCGTTCCCAGTTGAATCACTCTGTGTATTGAAATACATTGCATATCCTTGAAAAAGTTTACGTGTATGTTATAATACCTGAAAAAACATTCCGGTGCGATTAAGATGCGGGTCCGCCTGCTCCTTCCTTTTCCATAAAAATAAATTTTTCCCTTCACGAAAGCATAATTTCATTTGATTCAACATCGTATTATAAGAGTCGATCTTCTTCGAGTAAAGACGAAAGAAAGCAAAGAAACGATCTGACGGAGCCAGGTAAATAGTGCATACGCGATTCATTGCCGAGGTCTATGTTACAATACTTCTCATTTTAGGATGGCTGCAACTCTTCCTTTACTGAGAGATTATTGGCTCTTGGTTTTCCATCTTCGGTTATGATTTCTGCTCTCCCCATCGATTTGTATTCCCACAAAATCTGTCTATTTATTGTAAATGCTAATCATTTGAAAAGGTCTGAGGTCTGAAAACTCAGAAGTAGGGGAAACAGTGTGGTGGTGAGCTCTACTCTCCATTGTACAGTTTGGCAGGGAATTAATAAAGTGATGCAACTCTGATTTGTGGGATTCATGTGGCATGAGTTTTAGCATATGTCTCTCCTTTATGTTTCATATGTACATTGTTATGTTTCACCATTCATCCATAAAAATTTCCAGTTGAATGCTTTCAAGTCAGAAAGGTAGAATCCATTTTATATGCTTTGCCTTGGGGAACCATTCATACTTTATGTATTTCCTTCTGTTTGAAAAGGATTCAATTATTA
Organism: Pinus albicaulis; assembly: GCA_034641835.2. Taxonomy (NCBI): domain Eukaryota; kingdom Viridiplantae; phylum Streptophyta; class Pinopsida; order Pinales; family Pinaceae; genus Pinus; species Pinus albicaulis. Next base: position 298,560,487 of record CM076583.1, on the reverse strand, counting down.
TGCCCTTTTCATCTTCTCAACAGTCTTTCCACTCCATCTTATTTCAACTTGATTGCTAAATCTCCTGCCTATCTTGCCCCATGAAATACCCTGTATCCTGATTTAATTCCTCAGTTCATACTGTCCTCTTGTCCCATACATCCCTGAAATTTCAGTCATGCATCAAAACTCCTTTTCCCTTTTATATATCTAGCCTAAAATTAGTTCATTATTGTGTTATTGAATATCTATTCTATGGAGAGATCCCTCTCCCGCCCTTGTAGGGCTAGCTAAAAGGCTGAGCGTGGTTTAGTTGTTACCCTGATTTTCCTTTTTCAGCCTGAGGTTCAGATTGGGTGCTAACAGGTAACACCTTACCCGACCGCTTGAAGCTTAATCCGTTCAAGTTGGGGTTTCTTTTCTGGTTTAATCAACCTAAAAATCTCTCACTTCTCCTCAAGTGTATTTCCGTTCATTTGGCGTTTAACATGCCATCCTTGCTTATCTTGACAAAATTGTATCTGCTTGGAGGTTGTCGCGGAATATGTTTCTCCAACGATCTCCTTCAACGAATAGTAGGTAAGCTGAGAGATAAGCTTCAGTTATGCATTGTGTCACTAATTATATGTTCACTCTCCTTCTACTAGGATTATTGATTCCTTTCCGCGACTTATTCACAGTTTTTCTCCCATCGAGCCTACAGAGGAGCTCTTGTACTCAGGTAACAATTTTACTGCTTCTGTTGATCGTTCTATTTAATTTCTATTGCTAGTTTGTCAATATGAATTTCTCACTAATGTTTCCTCTGGCTCTTGCTCTTTGTGCAGGTAATAGCCTGGCTCGTCCCTTGAAATGTCAATCTTTTCGACTTTCCTTGGTACAGAAGCTCGGTGCCCTGATTCTTTCTTTGCCTTTCAGGTACCACTGTATGGTTTATGCGTATTGTTTAACAGAGGGCCTTCGACTTCCTCAGAGATGCTCTCGGCACCGTGAATCATTGATTTAGAGTTTCAGGCTTGCATGCTGTTTTTTATATTTCTATTTTCTACAATTACGAGGGGCTTCGCCCTGCTTGTAGACATCATTGAATTTTGTGAATCTGTCTAGAAATATACTTAGTCTTTTCTTTTGCAAGAAAATGTTGTACTATCTGGTTCAAATTTATGAAAGGATAATATTTCAGACTCAGTGAAGTTCTGATTTACATTCTATCTCGAATGCTATAACCTTACTTTTATACTTAAGCATTTTTCCTGTATTCGAGTTTTCTCGGTTCATGCAAAAAAAATTGTTTAATTCCTCTTCGATGAAATGTTTTTGTCTCTTTTGGGTATAATAAGGCTTAGTGCACAGTGTTTACTAAATTTCCTCATATGGGCATAAGATACGTCTTCCGAAATCTTGAAAATGGTTCTATTAGATTTATCTTGGCTCCTGTAGAACATTGTTTTCGGTCTTGCTTGACCCGTTATTTCGCTATCATTATATGTATATTTTATAATGTTATTAACAATTCTGGGGTTTACTATACATGCAATATTTGTTATTTCTTTTCCTTCATTCATTTTAATTTTCTTAGTAGTGGCACACCCTTAAACTGGTTTTGGTACATAATTTATTTCTTACTTCTTAATGACATGTCCGTACCATTCTATCCGTGTTTATCATAGAAAACAGTTTATGACCAACTCGGAGATTGGGGTTTTCGACCCTAAACTCGAAGTTAACAGTTTCCTATGTTAACTTTCTTGTTGCAGTAGTTTTTGTTTTATTCCATCTGTTTTCAGTAAACACAATTATTTTCTTGTTTTTCAGAAATAAACCAGAGTTTTCATAATTACAAATATTTATTGTATTATCTGAGTTCCACTGTTCATTTAAAGGAAACACATATACAACACATCTCTACACTTATAATATGGAGAAATCTTCATTTCATCATTAAATAACCCAAACTATATCGAGAAGGTTATAAATAGTTAGAAAACAAATCCAGTACTGTGTTTTCCAGTAAATAATTATCTGTTTTTCCAGACTTGTTGATGTTTTCCACCCTACCATGAGTGAGGCAATCACGTCCTCAACTCCCCCCGTGCTCCATACCAAGTCCAGTAAGTTGACAGAATTTTCCAGAAGATAGCTCAAGGCCCTTGGCCTAATACTTTTTATTTTCCAGGAATAGGGAATGCTGAGTGTTTTCCACCGGTCACCACCAGCTCAGGAATACTCCACTCTTTTCCCCCTTAGTCTCAGAACAAAACTCCCATTCGTCACTGGGATGCACTCTTTATCCTTAGAGGAGACATAAATATATTCAACTATTTTCTATTCAACTACTCTCAGTTCTTGGAGTACTTTTACCATCAGTATTTTTAACTTTTTATGGAACCTCTATTCCATTAATAAATTTAATTTCAACCAAAAACATAATTTATTTTTTAGTTTATTAGATAATCCTTTTCTCAAGAACATAAATGTTTAGCCATTTAAAATAAATAACATAACAACTAGTTAACCTTTAAAACAGTTGTCACAACTTCCCCTCCTGGAAGAAAATATCGTCCTCGATGTTTCATCTTGGCTCAACAAATAATTATGGGTAAACCTCGCGAACAAATCCTTCATCTTCCTAGGTGGCCTCATCCGAGCTGAAGTTCTTCCACTGCACTTTAGCCTGGGTGATGGCTCGCCTCCGAAGCATGATTTCTCTCTGATCGAGTATACGCTGAGGTTCGACTAGAAATTCACTGTTCGGTTCGAATTGAATACTTTTCCAATGGATTACATTCTTTGGGTCATGCACATAGAATTTTAGTAAGGATACATGGAACACGTTGTGCACCCAAATATGGCTGGGTAAAGCCAATCGGTATGCCACAGGTCCCACCCTCTCCAATATCTAAAAGGGTCCACAGAACCTGGGAGCTAACTTGGCACATGAGGCCCACCTTAATGTTCTCCTCTTTGGTTTAATCCTTATATACACATGGTCGCCCACCTCAAATTCTTGATAAGTCCTCTTCTTATCCGCATACACCTTCTGCTGATCTTGAGCAGCTCTCAAATTTTGTCCGATTTTTCTTACTTCTGATTCCATCTCAACTAAAATCTCAGGTCCAAGCATCAACTTGGTTTCGGGGCTACCCCAATTGATGGGAGTATGATATTTTCGTCCGTACAAAGCTTCGAAAGGGCTCATCTTAAGAGACTCCTGATAACCATTTTTGTAGGAAAATTATACCAAGTGAAAATATTCTTCTCATTTCGTTGGCTGTTGCATCACGTACATGCACAACGTATCCTCTAGGATTTGGTTTACCCGCTCAGTTTTCCCATCCGTCTGAGGATGGTAAGCGGTGCTGAAATTAATTTGGGTTCCCAAACCTGTAAACAAGGTCTTCCAGAATGCTGAAGTAAACTTCACATCCCTGTCTGATATGACAGTCTTTGGAATACCATGCAGTCTAAAAATATCTCTCATAAAGATATCTGCTATCTGCACAGTTTTATAGGTAGATTTTACAGGTATGAAATGTGATGCCTTGCTCAACCTATCAACCACCACCATAATTGAGTCATTGTGCTTTTTTGATCTTGGTAAACCAGTAATAAATTCTGGAAATATAACCTCTCGTTTCCACTCAGGTACTGGGATAGGCTGCAACAATCTGGCTGGATGTTGATGCTCCATCTTAACTTGTTGACACTCCAAGCATTTTTTCAAATATTCTACAATATTTCTTCACATACCAGGCCATACATAGGCCTTTATAATTTTTGTTAGCATTTTTTGGTATCCTGGATGTCCTGAGTAATTATTGTGATGATATTCATTCATGATCAGCTCCTTCAAACCCATTCGATTGGGAATATATATTTTCTTCTTAAAGGTTAGAAATTGATCTTTGCTAACCCCGTAGTCAAGAGGTTTTTCTTGCCTTCTGGATTCCTCCACTTGCTGCCATAAAAAATGGTATTCAGGATCCTTCCCAACTTCCTCTTTTATCTGATCCAAAAATTTACATTTAATCTGGTTATAGAAAAGTTCATAAACACAATGTAAATGGTCAATTACAACTAACTCTCATGGAAATGGTCATAGATGAATGACCTACTTGACGCAGTTGAATCCCAAAAATGATATCTAATATAATACACTACGGAAACCCCTCATACTTAAAACACAATGTAGTTTTCTACTTAAGGCATCTGCCACCCGATTTTCCTTACCTTTTACATGTTGGATATCCATATCAAATTCACTTAAGAAGGCGTTCCACCTTGCCCATCGAGAGTTACGATCAACTTGCTTAAAGTAGCTGGTTAAGCTGCTGTGGTCAGTTTTTGACACAAATATTTTTCCTAACAAGTAGTGCCTCCACACCTGGAGTGCATGCACTACTGTTGTCAGCTCTAAATCATAATATGAATATTGTTGTTCATGCTCTTTTAATTTTCGTGATTCATAGGCAACCACCCTTCTTCTTGTGAAATAATCACTCCAACTCCTTCTTTACAAGCATCGATACATACTTCAAATTCCTTATTGGAATCAACTACCCTCAACACCGGGGCTGTGGTCAGCAAATGTTTCAACTTATTGAAACTATTTTGACACTCCATAGTCCATCTGAATATTTTTCCCTTTCTTTGCAAATATGTAATTGGAAAGGAAATATTCGAAAATACTTCAATGAAACGTTGATAATATCTAGCCAACCCTATAAAGGATCGGATATCTTCCACATTTTAGGGTACTCACCATTCCATAATTGTCTTAATTTTCTCTAGATCATCCGCGATTCCCTCAACATAAATAACATGGCCTAGATACTGAATTTCTTCCTTGAAGAAATCACATTTGTTGAACTTAGCGTACAACTGATGCTTTTGTAACATCTCCAACACCATCCTTAAGTGCTCTTTGTGTTTTTCCATGCTCTTTGAATAATTTAAAATATCATCTATGAATATTAGAACAAACCTGTCCAAAAATGGGTGAAATATGCCATGCATCAGCCTCATAAATGTTGTTGGTGCATTGGCTAAACCAAATGGTAATACCACAAACTCGTAATGCTCGTATATGGTATGGAAAACATTTTTGTCATTGTCCTCGTCTTTTATCTGGATCTGGTGGTATCCAAAACTTAAGTCTATCTTCAAAAATACTATGGCCCCTTTCACTTGATCAAACAGGTCATCAATTTGTGGTAAGGGATATTTATTTTTGACGGTCATTTTATTGAGCTGTATATAATCCATGAACATTCGCATTGTTCCATCCTTTTTCTTTACAAACAAAACTGGTGTTCCCCAAGGGGACACACTTGGTCGAATGTACCCTTTATCAAACAACTCTTGCGATTGAATTTTTAATTATGTTAACTCTGGTACACTCATTTGATATGGGACCCTTGAAATTGCTAATTCTCCAGGGATCAAATCAATAGTGAAATCAATATCCCTTCTTGGTGGCAATCCTGGTGCATCTTCTGGCAATACGTCCATGAAATCTTGCACCACTGGTATGTTCTCCATCATAGGTGTATTTTCTTTAGCATTAGTGAAACCCACTTGAATGGCATATAACTGGCATCCTTTCCTAATACAATTACCCATTTGAGATGCTGTAATAGGACGTAGTTGTAGAGGCATCTTAATTCCCTATATCTCCTTGCGAGTCCCATCTTGCATTCTGTAATATATAATCTTTTCCTTAGAGTCTACCAGTGTCCAGTGTATTTCCAACCAATCCATTCCTAATAATACATTGTAGGATCCCACAGGAAACACATTCAGATCCACATTCAATTCCTGGTTTCCAATTTCCAGTACACAGTTTGGAATTTTGGCACAAACTTTCCTTTTAGCTCTAGTGGCTAGCTATACCAGCAAGGGGGTTTTGAATTCCTGACTTTGTAATTTACAATTTTCTACTATTTTGGGGTTTATATAACTTAAAATTGCACCTCGGTCAACCAAAATATAAACATACTACGAAAGTAGCTTACCTTCCAATTCTATCATTGTTGGCTGGTAATTTTCCTGTCGATCTTCCAAGGTTGCATTAATCCTGGGTATGTTTCGGGCTACATCACCCAGTGTAGAGGCTTTTTATAGGTTGGCTACTATATCATTTCTTCCCCATTGTGGATAGTTCTTGTGATAGTGAGCCTCACCACACGCCAACACTGCAGAGGCAGTTTCTGGCTTTGTCCTTGTTCGAGTTTGCTAGAAGCTTCTGTGGGCTTCTCTTCCACAGGCCAATGGGTTCTTTGGTGATTTATCCTGAAATGTTTTCTCAACGAATTCCTGGCACAATTCTTAAAGTTACTAGTTCTTGAACTTCTGAAACTTGGACCACCTTTCTACCCTTTCTTTGGCTGCCAGTTCTTGCCTAGTTCTCCTTTTGCCTTAGACTGATGGTAACACATTCTCGCCTTCCAAATTGCTTCATCCATGGTCTTTTGATTCATGAATTCAATTCGATCTTTCATGTGAGTCAAAAAAATGCTCAAAAATCACTGAACCTTAGCCTTTTCATCCCTTAAATAAGGAACATATCTTAATAGGGAAGTGAACTTCGTTATGTATTCATCCATTTTCATTTGTCCCAAATTTAAGTCATGGAATTCCCTAGACTTTTCATCATAAAAACATTTTGTTAGGTACTTGTCCTTGAAGTATTGCAAAAATGCATCCCATGTCACGTCCTAATCTTCAATGCTACGTACATTCTTGACTTCCTCCCACCACAAGGTGGCCTTCTCTCTCAGCTGATAGATGGCCAGTCTGGCTTTAAGATTATTGCTGTACTCATACACTTGAAAGTACTTGTTCATGTTAATCAACCATGCTTCAACCACCTCCTCCACTTCTCCATCAAACGTAGGTGGTTTTATCTTCCGGAACTAACCTTGTAGCTCCACTTTTTTCTTCTTAATTTCTTGTTGTTCTGACACATTTCCAGACTCTTCCTCATTATAGTTTCTATTTTTGTTACTCCACTGGGAATGGCTCTTTTCCATTATGTCATTGGTTTGTCGTTCATTTTCTTCTCGTGTTTCTCTTTCTGGACGGGGTTGTAGCACGCCTTGATTCTTCCTGTCAGACAGGCTTTTGAGTATCCTCTCCTGCTCTTGCATCAGGCGCTTATTGTCACTCCTAACTCAGACCATTTCCTCTTGAAGCTTCTACACAGTACTTAGCAAGATACTAGTTTGGTGCTGCTACTCCTCCAACAGTCTACTAGTCCGTTGGTGCTGATCAACACTGAGCTGAATCCAAATTTCAGGATTCATTTTTGATTGGGGTTGGGGTGTAGGTTCCCCTACATTCCGGTGTGTTTTCTGTGTCAACCCCCTCCTTATATTGTCTCATACAATGCTATACTTCTGTTGTGCATCATTTACACACACAATTGTCATGTTAGGTGACCCCTAGAGTCCCAGTGTGTGAACTATGCTCTGATACCACTTGTAATGTCTATCATAATCAATATAAAAAAAAAAAAATTACCTTAAACAAGGCTTGACTACATAATTTTACCCTTTTACATATATATATATATATATATATATATATATATATAGTCTCTTTTCCAAACTCCTTACGTTTCATAAATGTAACAAAAATGTAAATTGGGGATTTTGTCACAGGTTTCAGGGTTACCACTTGTCTCGGACGCATGATGCTTGGAAACATATTTAACCATCGACATAGTTCCTCATTTATTTCTTCCGGTACATAAGACCCATGTGATTACTGCGTCATGACGGAATTACTTATGATTAGCTGATTGTGATAGGACAAAAACCTTACATTTGACATTATATTAATATTGATTGATAATAATTCGTGATTGAAATTATTCATAGCGCAAATATTTTTTTTGTAGTTTTGGTTCTTGTTCCTTTGGAATTTAATGAAATTGTCCAACCATCCCATCCAGTCGACAACTGTTAAGATATTTCACGGTTGGATTTCAAGGCTTATGATCGACAGTGGAGATTGGCGGAGTACCTGTTTAGGGTATATACCTCCCCAAACCCTAACCGTCTTCTATCATTTTCTACCGAAAATTCCCCTCCACATTGCTCTGCAACCCTTCGGCCTGCCTTCGCCGTCTAGCTGGCCTTGGCTCTATGTCGGCTCTTCTTGGCCTCTCCAGGGCATGACTCCATAGGTAACACCTTACCCGATCGCTTGAAGATTAATCCATTCAAGTTGGGGTTGCTTTTCTAGTTTAATCGACTTGATAATCTCTCATTTCTCCACAGGTGTATTTCCATTCATTTGGGGTTTTAACATGGCACCCTTGCTTATCTCGACAAAACTGTATCTGCTCAGAGGTTGTCGCAGAAACTGTTTCTCCAACGAGCTCCTTCAACGAACAGTAGGTGAGATGAGAGATAAGCTTAAGTTATGCATTGTGTCACTAATTATATGTTCACTCTCCTCCGAATAGGATGAATAATTCCTTTCCGTGGCTTATTCACAGGGTTTCTCCCATCGAGCCTGCAAAGGAGCTCTTGTACTCAGGTAACAGTTTTACTACTTCCGTTGTTCATTATATTTAATTATTGTTGCTAGTTTTTCGGTATGAATTTCTCACTAATGTTTCCTTTGGATCTTGCTCTTTGTGCAGGTAATGACCTGGATTGTCCCTTGAAATGTCAATCTTTTCGACTTTCCTTGGTACAGAAGGTCAGTGCCTTGATTCTTTCTTTGCCTTTTAGTACCTATGTATGGTTTATGTGTATTGTTTAACAGAGGGCCTTCGGCTTCCTCAGAGATGCTCCCGACATCGTGAATCTTTGATTTAGAGTTTCAAGCTTGCATGCCATTTGTTAGATTTCTATTTTCTACAATTACGAGGGGCTTTGCCCTACTTGTAGACATTATTGAATTTTGTGTCTAGAACTATAATTAGTCTTTTCTTTTTCGAGAAAACATTGTATTATCTGGTTTGAATTTATGAAAGGATAATATTCCAAACTCAATGAAGTTCTGATTTACATTCTATCTCGAATGCTATAACATTCCTTACTTTTATACTTAAGCGTTTTTCCTATTTTTTATTTTTGTCTGTTCATGCAAAAGAAACTGTTTAATTCCTCTTCGATGAAATATTTTCTTCTCTTTTGGGTATAATTAGGCTTAGTGCGCAGTTTTTACTAAATTTCATCATATGGACATGAAATACATCTTCCGAAATCTTGTAAATGGTTTCATTAGATTTATCTTGGCTCCTGCAGAATATTGTTTTCGGTCTTGCTTGACTCGTTCTTTCGATATCGTTATATGTATTTTTTATAATGTTAGTTACCGGTTCTGGGGTTTACTATACATGCAAGCTCTGTTATTTATTTTCCTTCATTCATTTTACTGTTCTTAGTAGCGACACACCCTTAAACTGGTTTTGGTACATAATTTATTGCTTACTTCTTAATGACATGTCCAGACCATTCTGTCTGTGTTTATCATAGAGAACAATTTACGACCAACTTGGAGATTGGGGTTTTCGACCCTAAACTCGGAGTTAACAGTTTCCTGTGTTAACTTTCTTGTAACAATAGTTTCTATTTTATTCCATCTGTTTTCAGTAAACACAGTTCTTTTCTTGTTTTTTAGAAATAAACCAGAGTTTGCATAATTACAAATATTTATTGTATTATCTAAGTTGCACTATTCATTTAAAGGAAACACATCTCTACACTTCTAATATGGATAAATCTTCATTTCATCATTAAACAACCCAAACTGTATCAAGAAGGTTATAAATAGTTAGACATCATATCCAGTATCGTGTTTTCAAGTAAAAACTTATTTTTTTTCCAGACTTGTTGATGTTGTCCACCCTACCATGAGTGAGGCAATCATGTCCTCAACTCCCCCTGTGCTCCATACTGAGTCTAGTAGGTTGAAATTTTTTTCTAGAAGAGACCTCAAGGCCCTTGGCCTAGTACTTCTTCTTTTCCAGGAATAGGGAATGTTGATTGTTTTCCACTAGTCACCACCAGCTCAGGAATACTCCACTCTCTTCCTCCTTAGTCTCAAAGCAGAACCTCCCTTCCTCATTGGGATGCACTCTTTATCCCTAGAGGAGAGGTAACTATCTTCAACTATTTTCTGTTCAACTACTCTCAGCTCTTGGAATAATTTTCCCATCAGTCTTTTTAAATTTTTATGGAACCTCTATTCCATTAATAAATTTAATTTCAGCCAAAAACATAATTTATTTTTGTTTATCAGATAATCATTTTCTCAATAACATAAATGTTTAGTCATTTAAAATTCAATAACATAATAGCTAGTTAATCTTTAAACCAACTGTCACAAGAAGGACATGTAAGGGATAGAGTCCCTAGCAAACAAGTCTTTGACTTAGGATTCTTCCATATTTTTCTTCTTTGGTGGAACTTCATCGTAAATATTTTATTGATCTCTTTCTCTCTTCTTGTTCCTTTGGTTCTAAAGACAATGGATTTTATAATGACCCATCTTATGGAAATTATAACATTCGATATTGGATAGTTCAACATTTCTTTTTGGTCCTTTGAACTCCTTGAATATTCCCTTATTCTTGTGATGAGCATAATACACATTTGAGATGTTCTCTTCTTCATCCTATTTCTTGTTTCTTACTAACGATTTTATGGCTTCTTCTTGACTATATGCATTCCACATTTGTTTGAATGTTGGAGTTTCCTTCCAATTTTTTATTCCTGATGCAAAGGAACTCATGATGTTGGTAGTCCTAGAAGGGAGTAATCACGAGCTCGTTTTTGGTACAATTTCATCTATTTCCTGGATTTCATCTCTAATTCTAGATATCCTTATAAAGAAGGATGCCAAAGTATCGTCTTTCATCATATTCATAGTTCTTAATTCATTCTTCAACCTTACAATTTGACCAATGTTCTTGGTTATGAATAATCTGGATAAAGCCTCATACATTTATTGATGGATTATATGTTGGATATATATATGTAATGAGTTTTTCCTTTACTTCATACACTATTAGGTTCATGACCAATATTTTAGTTTCTCTTTTATTTCTCTGCTTCACTCGATTAGCTTGTAGGCTTCTTGACATTTCCTCGAACTAGATCCAAAAATTTATTCTTCTTGAGGATGATATCTATCCTATTTTTCCATGCCATGCAGTTGGAGGATCCTTCTAGTTTGTTTTCTTCCTTCATTGAGTTAGACAAAATTCTTATAGATAGTAGGATTATCCCCTTACATGATCCCTTTTTCCTGATGACCCTTATTCAACTTCTTAAGACTCCGTATTCTCCTTATTCCCCTTTCAACAAATCTTCACGCTGCCTTTTTCTTCCTTCCTCAATTTAACTATGATACCATGTTGGAAAATCGGAAAAACATAAATATTTTCTATTTGTTGATAAGTACTTATGATTTGTTTGAGTTATTATTATCTTTCTTATGGTATTATTTTATCTTAGTTCATCAATAAATTACCAAAATTAAAACACAAAGATCAAGGACACCATATGTAGGCATACAACCAGGGAAAAACCCTTATATAGGGGAAAACCCAGTCAAGAACTCTTCCTTCAAAAATTAAAATGATATAGACCAAGACCCTAGACCAATGTACCTTCCTTCTCCACCAAGTTAACCTTCCAATGACATACAAAAACCTTCAATAGTATCTTCTTGTCCAACAACTTCAACCCAACATCAACCCAGAAATTACGACCTAACTTCACCATAATTTTGACCTAACTTCAAAATTTTGACCTCCTCAGTAATTGAAGAATTTTTTCCTCTCCAATAGCTTCACAACTTCACACGTGTGGGAAAAAGAGAGAAAATTTCAACTTCTTATGCTTGTGAGAGACCTTCTTGATCTACTTTGATATCCTTCTTCCCCTTCTTCCTTGAAAGTTACACTTTTTTTTTGCCATAAAAGTTATAGATTAAACTTGTTGTGAGTGAGTGACAAATGAGGTTGAGTTGCTACCTTTATATGGTGATTTTGTTGTCCAGTTTAGGATGACTTGTCCAGTTTGAGGTCGATTTGGTGGATGAGGCATAAAATACCTAAAATGAAATAAATAAAATTTCTTCTTTGACAAATAAATCCCAGGAAGGGTTCTTTACAATACGAAATGGACAAGGAAACTTGACATAAATAGTATAGGTATTAAATGGAGACCTTAACCTAAAAATAATTGACCTAAGCATGATATCCATATTTTAATAAGTAAATTTATTTAATAATATAATTTATTTTTATTTCTTTTGATAAATATATTCCATTATCACTGAAGTACAATTATGAAGTCTAAAACTAGTTACATTCTTGAAATTTTCCTTGGATTCATGAAAGGAGGATCTCTAGACCCTTTCCCGTTGTTTGGTTTTATAATGTATTTTGGATTCCCTAAGGTGGGTGGAACCACTATGTTTTTTTGAAGGGTGGAGACTTTTTGTTTCGATTCCCTTGACATTCTTGGGTGGAGGAAACAAGTATCTAGATTCCTTGTGTGTTTTTATTGGATACCATTGAGTAGTTTGAGGGTGGAGGCTATTGGCCTCTGGATTCCCTGTACATTTGTTAACTATTGAGTACCTGATGGGCGGAGAAAGGGGGCCTTTGGAGTCTTGTTTCAACTATAATTTGATGTTGTATTCCCTTCAACAAGACCCCTTAGTCTCTGGAATCTGGCTCGGGGGTGACAACTGCAACTATATATCGTTAGGTGGAGAGTTCTTTTCCCAGACTCAATTTCTTACACTTCTATTTTCAATTCAAGATAAGTACTTTCACATTTTTCATCTACCAATGAATGTATTTGTATATGTTTTGACAATTAAATTTAAGTTGCATTGATTTCTTGAATTGTTCATAATTTACAACAATAATATGAAAAGAAAGAGACCAAGTTAAATGGTTTGTGACTGTGATTTTTACTCTAATGACTTGTATGCAAGGTCACTTATATTTAGCTATGTTTTGAAGGTGCTAAGTGTTTATAACCATGAAGTCAGTGTGGGTAACATTGGTTAACGCATCATAGCCTTTGTTAAATTATTATACACTTAACTCAATTGTTAACTTGGAACAACGAAATCTATGCAAGGGCAGAACTATGCTAAACTAGTCCTTGAGTCCTTAGGAATCATTCTTCGCTCATATATATATATATATATATGAATGAATGTATGTATGTATGTATGTATGTATACATATTTTAGTGTTGCAAGAGCATCGTGTCGTGACGATCTTGGCTCAACCCCATAGCTAGAGAGAGAGAGAGAGAGAGAGAGAGAGAGAGAGAGAGAGAGAGGCGCAACACATTCCAATGTGCCTTTGCAAATCCAATGTCAAAATCTTCCATAGGGATGGGAAGAAGAACAATGGAGGGTAAATCATATATATATATATATATATATATATATATATATATAAATTACAGTGATGGGGGCTTAGGATGATGTGTTCTGAAGGTTCGCCCTTCGAAGCCCAAGATGCGCAATCTAGAAGAGGCATAGAGGTGAAGGGATCACGTTGACATTTCCTAGAGGTCCCCACCCTGGAGATGCAAGAGCGACAAGGAGATTTTTCGGGGTGAAGGTGTCCCGTAGGTCGCACCCTATGGTTACAAAGGGGATCAGGCATGGGAAGCGTTGAGATGATGTGGTAGGCTAGTGCCGGAAGTGAGGCCACCCAGAGGTGGACCCACATGATAGTTGAAATCGATGTATTAACCCCAGAGTATTTCAAGGGTGCATGCACACAAGGGTGCGAGGTGACAAGGCGATGTGCTATGGTGGTAATTGGGTTAGAGTGGCGGACCAATGAAATAAAGCGGTGTGTCACAAGTGGAAAAGGGGGATGTACAAGAGTCAAAATATCGTGCCCCACCTATATCGGATGAGGGATATCATTAGATCTGACGACATAGGTGGTTTACAAAACCCCCCATGTGACATAAGGGGGGAGAGAGGAGGGGGTGGCATAGTTTTTCTTGACTGTTGAATAAGAGGAGGCATTGTGGACCGTCTGATGGAGGTCTTGTAATCTCTGACCAGAACCATGCCATTGCATTGAGGTGCTTGCCCATTAACGGTCAAGCACATTAGCCCAACGCAATGCGTAGATATGGAGCTTGAGCATTAGGGATCACCGATTGACGTACAATATATAAGAGGGATAATTTTGGTAGGGTCATGGTGACGTGAAGGGGACCACTGTGTAGTGGTCAACGACATAGAATCCACCACGCCAAATCAACGGTATGCGCGACCCCCTTCATGGTGACGTCAACAAGGAGTCTGCCACCGCATGCCATCAATTTTACTTTTGGGATGGATGGCCAGGATCTTGGTGGACCCCCTGTTAGTATGAAATTTCTTGGAAGGTGTACAAAAAATATCTCACTTAATTCACAGGTGACAAGTGACCCTAACAATAATTATGGTTTCTTATACTTCGGATCTGCAATAATAATGTAAGAAAAACCTATAGAAAAAGATATGTATGCAATATAAAATAATAAACAACAAAATAAATTTGATGTAATAACCTAATTATGGAAAGACGTTTAAATAAACAAATCCTTTATTGATAACACCTGACGAAGGGGATTTACAAAAGGGTCGCAAATCCTCCTCCGTGGGATGGGAACTTTAATGTACTAGATTCTTCAGTATTAGAGCTTCCTCTCTTAATATGTGAAAAACCCAAAGAATGTGTAGAACCATAGTGGGAGCTCGAATGCAAAAAGACGTTAATGGTGACGATGATAATGATCATGGTGAAGAATGAATGAAAAATCCTCTAATTTATAACATAGTATTGGGTTGATCTAAAAAATGGAGAATAATAAAATATTATTGACCAAAATCAAGATCTAACTATTAGGAATACCTTATTATATTTTTGGAGAGGGAAAAGATATTCAAAATGGTCAAATATCTGTATTCAGAAATAATTAACAAATAAAATGATTTATTAATTATTTCGTAAATATTAAAAAAAGGTGTGGAAATGAAATAATTATTAAATAGTGATTCCAAAAATGGAGTTAAGGAATAATAAATAAACAATGATTTATTTAATTATTCCTAGGTGATTTAGTCAAGTGTGACAAGGAATAATTATCAAACTATGATTTAATAATTATTCCTAGATAAAATTAAATAAATAATGATTTATTCAATTATTCTCATTGAGCTTTTTCAATTTTAATGAAAAATAATATAATAGAAATGGTTTGCTAAATTATTTCCTATAGTGAAAGTGATTTTACTATGGTAAAATTAAACTTACATGGTGTATTTCAATCCACCTAGTTAGAAATGGCTAGGTGATCCTTTTTTAGTGATAAAAAATCCCCCCCAACGTATGAGTGTTAGGAGAAAATCGTATGATTGAAATACGTTTTAAGTTACGCTTCTGCGAGACACCAAAATGGAGTCAGAGAGAGAGAGAGAGAGAGAGAACTGAAAGATTGCAAGGAAGGACAAAAATGGAGGGGGCAAGACCTACTAAACTGATTTAAGTCTCCTTTTATTTTGGAGAAAATGATCTCAAATGAGACGGGGAAGGCATACCCATACTCGTCGAGATATATGAGTACAAAGAATTATGGTGAACCCAACAATGTGGGACTGAGCTATAATTTAAATGATACATGATACATGACATAATGGCATCAATGGGACAAAATATAATATAATGAATCCCATATACATAATGTGCCTGGAAAACATATGTTAGGGCTGAATAAAATAACATATGAGTACATGAGACATAATTCCCCTCAAGATGACATGGGGAGAGGGAATCACAACTAAAGAATCACCGCTAAACATGAAAGGGATATGAAGATCTGAATGGATAATCTATAGGAGACATGCATGTTGTGGCCATTGTAAGAGGTCGAAACCAAACCCATCAAATCCACGGAACTACATCTCAGGCTGGATCATTATCTGAGGACATTCGGGCATGTGGGGGGCTACCTAAATCGCCACCACCTCATGACGTCTAGAACATCTAACCGACACACCGGAGAATAATTGGTATAATTTACTGGATCATCGGACCATCAAGTGTAAGATTCTCAATTGTGTGATAATGAGTTGGAGTCGAGCACGTAAGAAACAACCAAGTCAAAAGGCGATGATGATTCTCATTGCTTGATCTGAGGTATTGTTGTGGTACTAAAAAACCCCCCATTTTGCTTAGAATTTTTAGAAGGAACAATGGGGACCCTTCAAAAATTTTAGGTAAAACCATTATATATAGATAAGTTAAGTATATCCTCCCTTATCTTTCCAATTAAAACAAAGAAAAATTCACTTTTTCATAATAAACATAATCTTATGAAAACATCATAAAATAATGTAAAATGTTAAAAAGGGTATAAAAACAAGTAAATGCCGGAAATAGATGGAGACGTGCTAAATTTCAAACTCCCAAAGCTTCTGAATGCTGATATTCCCAAGTTCCAATCTGCCAAAAAGCCGAAATGTTGAACTCTCGAAGCTCCAAAAAGCCGAAATGTCGACATGCCAAAACAGGTGGCATACATCCTTACTAAAGCTCTAAGAAAGACAAAGTTTGTCTACTTCAGAGGGAATATGGGGATGATCAAGCCTCTAAAATTCTGTCAGTTAACCAACTGTCGATATCATGTTTTGTCAAATGAAAGATCCTGATATCGCATTATGTCAAGCATCCCAATATTTTGTTGTTTCACATATCACATCATTACTAAAGCCAATCATCATACCCGATATCAAAAGCACCGAAAAGAGAAACTCCAAAGTAATTCCGACTGTGAGCATCACGTGAAAAAACATTTAGAAATTAAATGACCATCTTATGGTTTCTAATCTTGAGGTTTTCAAATGAATTATAATTATTTTGAGTTAATGCAAAAGGATTTTTTGTAAGGCTCGCATTGAATTGATATGACTCTCACATACTTCAAAGTAATTCCATGCTTACCTCAGCTCATTTTTTAACAGATAATCCTCATAAAGAACAAGATAATGAGATGTCCAGGATAATCAAAGCACAAAGAAAGTCTTCAGCTCAGCAATAATATTTCTTGCCACCTGAAGAAACTCATGAGATGGCTCCTCTGTTCGCAGATACTACATGCACCTAGGATTCATTTTCCTCTAATTGGGAAGAAATTTACAAGTTATATGAAGTTGAAAATCCAAGAATAATTGAAAAATATGAGTTACTGTTGATAAGTCTCCACCAAGGGATACAGATGCATGGAGCGATGTAGCTAACTCATTTCTTCATAGAATTTCTGCTCGTCCGAAAATTCTCCCATACACAGATATGGTGAGGTGAGTCATTGACCATGTGGATATAATAGACTGAATTTTTATTACCTTCCTTCAAACCAGAATACTTAAGAAGGATGTACAAGTTGTTGATGCCTAAAATGAAGTACGATACACAATTTTTCCAAAATTTCATGCAAGAAAATCCAAACCCTACAGAGCTTATCAAAGAATGGAGGAAAGACCCAAATAAACACAAGTGAGACGATAGGGGTATGTATTCATTAGACTCTCTTGTTGGCCCTTTCTCCCAAATTTCTACTATGTTTTGTCGTCTTTATGGTTATTTGAATACCCAAAAAATTTCTGAAGAATGGGTACCATTGATTGAAATCGCCTCTGATGGTTATATCATGGACTAGGAAACCATTTTGTCACAGTTTGAGTACTAAAATCCATAATTATAGGCAAACTCGCAATGTACTAGAAAGGAAAAATACTCCCTTTTTCATGAGTGCCTACATTATGGATGCTATATGTTTTTCCTTTAATTTTCCATCCTTGGGATGGAAATGGTCTATCCACTATGCCATCCCCATTCATGATTATTTTGAAATTTTGTGTGAATAAAAGTACCATTCTAATTTATATAAGATTTTTCATGAAGTAATGCTTCCCCTCCATCAAGAATTTTTTAGTAATAAAGTCCTGAGGCTTACCACCTATTATCACTCCAATAATTCTCAGGTTTGTTAGTATTTTTGGTTTAAAGAATATTATAGGTAACCAAAAACCTACTTTTAAGCTTTAGGATCTAGCCTTCGTAATGCTCAAAGAGGGCTCTCTCTATATGATTTATCTTCATTGATTTTAGTTGATTTTAGGCTAGTTATGTAATATTTCTTGGGATTTGATTTTGGGTTTGGTTTGGTGGTGGAATCACTTGTTTAGATGGATAGATGTGGGTCTGAATTCCATTGGGCTAATGGAGTCAAAGTGTCAAGCAGTCAGAGCATAATCAAGGTTCTAAAGGGAAGTATTCCCAGGGCAAGATAGCTGAGTAACTTCAGATCCTTAGGCTGATGGTTAAATGGTTTCAATCGGGATGAGAGATAAATTAAGTGTTATCAGATCCAGATAATGAGGGAAATGACAGAGTTCAATCGAAACTAGGGAGAAATTAAGAATTCCCTAATCTAGATATTAGTAGAAAACATGAAAATGACATAACAGTTCAAGACAGAGTGTTTTTAAACATATTCTAAAATAATATTCATGTTATACATTTAGATTTAGAAAACATGTAAGTATGTGAAAACTTCAGATAATAACAAAGAACAATTGAGAGTACTTCATTGAAGTGGCCCAACACATGAATCCTATAATATAATCTCTTTATTGCTCAATCCAATCTGCTAACTTGAAAATGGTACAAATAAACCTCTAGTTCAGATCAGTACATCTATAGAAATGTTTATCAATCCAAAATCCACACACAATACTTCGAATTGTGAAGTATTTATGCAAAAACTCTTACAAAATATCCTAAAATGACTTAGGAATTATTCAAGGAAAAATAAATATCTTCATGCAAGAATATAGAGAAAGTTAACCAAATAATGCAAGTTGTCCCTGCTTTTATTGATTTTGTTGTTTTCTTATTGATATTTTTGCTGATTTGTCTCTAACTGTTGCTCAACGAAGGCTGTCTTCTAGGCTATTTGAGTGTCCTTCATTTTGGCAGTATTTAACTATGCTTGGTCATTTCTGTTTTGATTTTAACCATCTGACTTTCATCTGATACACTTTAAACTCTGGTACTCTTTACTGTTACTGCTTTCTCTTTGACTTTTGACTGTTGTTTTTAACTTTAAACTGCCTACTCTATTTTACTTTTATCCTTTCACACTAAATCATTCAACTTCTCCCAATCTTCTGAATTTTGTAACTTGATTTTCACCATCCTTCTTAAGATTTCATCTGCTTTTGTGTATTTTTCAAACGTAGGTTTGTTGATGAATAAATGTTTTACCTCATGTTGTAGGTAAAAGAGATTCTCAAAAAAAAATTAGAGTACTTTTCCTGTTGGAATTCCTTGCATAGCTAAATTATTAGCTTGTTCCTTGGCCATTTCTCTGATTTTATTATCATAGTATTCTTGTTTCATCAATCCGTCATTAATAACTAGAGGATTTGGCAAGCCTTTCTGTCTCAGAATATCAAACTTCATCATGAACATGGTTATGGAAATCTCCATGTTTTGACATTTTTCCTCTAGTTGTACCATCAAGTTCCTTTTAGAAATCACCTTCCTAACTTCTAGGACTGTTTCTATCCGATCACTAATTCCAATCTCTTCTAATTCATGCTTATTATTGGAATTAAGAAACTTTATGATTTCATTAGCCTCTTCTATCTTCTTACCAAGTTATTCTTTGATTTTCTGGATGGCTTCATAGCTGCTTTGATTAAATCTTTTTTCTCATAAATAACCTAAATGGATGGACAAATATCATTGAAAAATTCAATGATATTGACCCATAGCCACTGTTTGGCTTGTGCCATTGGTTCTCTCAGTGTTAAATATTTCTCTAACTTCTTCAATTTCTCGGTTAATTTATTTGTCTTCTGTATTTAATTCTTGTGCATAATCTGTACTAGTTTCTTCTCATCATCTAGAACTTTTAGATGTTCTTTAAGTCTATTGATTTCATTAGTCTGGATGGACATTTCCTGCATTGCTTTTACTAGTTTACCAGCTTCATCAGTAGGTTGTGTTGTTTTTGCAGATGACTCTGTTGCTGAAGTAGTTGATGATGTAACAGGAAGAGTTGTAGCTATTGGAATTGAAGGGGCCAATGATTCTGCTAATGTAGAAGGAAAAACTGTAGTGACTCTAGGAATAACATTGACAAGGATTTCTTCTGAGTTGGCCTTTTTCTCCTGTACTAACTTATCCATTTCATTTTCCATTTCTTTCAATTCGACAGTAAATTGAAGAATGAGGTTCATCATCTCATATTTTTTTCCTTCATTTTCTAACACTTCCTTTGCCTGTGGATGTTCAGTAGGAGGAAATTTGAGTTGTTTCTTTAATGCGACAATGTATGCATTCTTATTCTTTATGATTTCTTATGCAAATTTGACATTGTTTGGATCATATCCTACTTCATTAACCAAATCTTCCAGAGATTTAATTATGTTATCTTTAGCCTGTGAGGATGCCTTTTCTAGCTTTAGCTGATCTCTTACGTTCCCTAGAGTATTGTGTAGCTTTTGTACCCTCATGGCTTTATTGGTCATGGTAGAATACAACATTTCACCAGCTTGCTTGTGAAATTCTATTTGGTCTATAGGATCAAGATCTTTTGCTTGAAATTCATATGATGTATTTTTATAATTTGCTGATGATTTGGGATGCTTCACTGTTGACTGCAAGAAATTCATCTGCATCTTCCTAGTCTTGTAGTCAAATGTAGAAAGCAATCTGCTTTAGTCACTAGGTGACTGCTTCCAGTATTGGGTATATGTATAAACCTTTAATGCCTCATTCCTGATCTTGATCTCTTTATACTTCTGCATAATATCTTGCTCTTTCTCTGTTGGTTTACTGGATGAAGACACTTCAACACTATGCTTCTTTTGAATAATTTGAGTGTTTTATGTTGAAGGTTGGTGAGTTTCTTCAGAAACTGCAGGAGGTGCGTTGCCTTTTACCACTGTATTTGTGTCAATCACTTCAATAGTTTCTAGTTCTTCAGTTACAAGATTTAATTTGGGCTTCTTCTTGTACATAAGTTTGAATTTTGTTTCAGTGGTAGTTTCAGCTGAGTATGATCCTTCTTCTCTGACTCTTTTAGAGTTCCTATCCTGTGGGGCTGGATTTTTCAAGATGGAACTAGTATCACCTTGCTTCTCTGCCTCTTTCAAAGTGTTTTCCAACATTTAGACTGATTGGAGTACTTCTCAATGTCTGGCTTGGATTCATGTACATAAGGAGTTAATTGAAATTTGAATCTTAATTTTCTTATAACTCCTAAAGGATCATAATACCATTGGAAAATTTGACTGAACTTAAATTCCTGCAAATATTTTTCTGCTTGTGGACCTGCATCTTTACTGTTACAAATAAAAGGACCAATCGGATTCTTTATCTTAAATGGTGTCTTCTTTTTGGATGACAAGAAATTTATTCCATCAAAGTTAAGGATCTTCCTGATATATTCAAGTGCAAATAACCTCATTGGGAGGTATTTGGGCAGTTTATATGGAAAAATATTAGATCCATATACCCTAATCTTTGTGTGGTTCTGATAAAGGTACCAATATCATGTCCTACTATGTTCTGATAACTGCAGGACCTTCTTTATATCATCACTGACTCTTGGTTGAATGTTGAACATGTTGACAATAGGATGGATGAATGAGTCAATGAAGTCTGTATATGTGAACTCAGTGGAGTCTTTCCTTATTAAGGAAGTCCAAAAGATAATTAATTGTGGATTACCTTCAACATCCAGTTTCTGAATGTTAATAAAAAATATTTCAAGTTGAAAGTATAAAAACATGTGGAACATAATAGATGAATACTTGAAAACACCTTCTTCGGGAATTTTGACAACCTGTTCATGAATTGTATCAACAAGGTATTGGGAAAAATTGAATATGGTAGTAGGAGGCTGACCAAGGGAGAAAATAGAGAAAAACCCTAAGACTGAAGCATCAACATTCTCATTAGTGAAATGACCCAGAATACAAGGCAACATGGTAATGATATGTCTGGTTCTCTCAAAGAATATAACTCTTGGGTAAGGAGGATTAGTCTTGGGGGTTTCTACTGATGAGGGGATGAATGTTTGGAATATCTGGAACCTCTTGGGGAAGTCTAGATTCAGATACAATTATGTGAGGGTCTCAATATATAGAGGGGTTTCATTAGGTCTAGGTTGAACTTGCAGCATCTGATTTATTGATTTAGTTCTGATGGTGAATAAGATCTCTTTACCAGGGGTTACAATGGCTCTTTGGTAAGGGAAATAACAAGTTTTGAAAATTCTAATAACCTTTGGACACTGGAAGGTTTGTGGGACAATATACTTGGGAAAATTGGACTCCCAAAGGAAAACCTCATCAGCTTGGTCAATTGACTTATCATGACTCTAGCAGTGGAGCTTAAGAAGGTTAAACTCAGTGACAGGGTCACTAATTTTAAAGTCTCTGTTTGCTAAAGGAGTGTGTTCCACATCTACAACTGGAGGTTGGAGGGGATTGATAGTTACAATACCTTGGGAAGCCATATTTATTAACTTTAATCAATTGATTACTCTTTTGGTTTAGAAAAATAGTTTCAGGCCTTTAGGAGCACCTATAAAATCCTCTGATCTATAATGCTTCAATTTATCAAATAATTACTCTCTGTGATAAAAAATAGTCTTAGGACCTAAGGAATTCTGTGAAAAGATGACTAGGGCCTGTAGAAAAGGTTTTGTAAGCAATAGGGACATTATTTTGGTTTGCAAAGCTCCTATATTGTTTCAATTACTTTTTAATTTATTTTAGATTAAGTACAAGCCTTTGCACTAAAGAATACCTATAAAAAAATGAAGCTTTTATGTTTGCAGAAGGGTTCTGAGGTAGCAGAGGTTTCCTGTGGCTTCACTAGTCTTTATATTGCTCAAAATAGGTTCTGCAGCGATTGTGGGAGTAAAAGGCTTCAATTCTGGTTGAATTAGCTTAATAACAGGTCGACACCGGTTCTTTGGCTCGGAAATAGGTTGACAGAGCTGTATGTGCACAATTCTGAACAAAAGAATGGTAAAAGGCTTGAAAGGGCGGCTTATGTATTTTTAGCCAATCAATGGTTAACTTTAATGCACGGGGTGAAATTCAAATGACAGAGTGGTTTTCATAATGGTCAAAAGAAACTACTTGAAGGTTTTTGCATCAAAAAAAGCAGGTGGGCGGTATTTTTTAGAGGGATGCGATGCAATAGAAAGTTGCCACATCGCAAGGAGCAGGGATGCGAAAACCACTCATTTCGAAAGGTCGGAATGATGTTAAAGATCAGGCTTTTGTGCATGCGATAAGAGATATTGACCATTGGATCTGGGAATAATGATTAGACGAATGGGCGAATGAGCGGGATCTGTCAGGGATTTCATAGGCATGGGGCCTTGGTCTTAAGTCATGTGATAGGGTTATGCTATATAATAATGGTCGGGTTTATATGAAAGGGCGTTTAATATATAACCAATAGGGTTAGAGGAAATTAGGACCAGAAAGATGTAGAAGCGGGGTAATATAACATGATATAATGTGGGTTGGGACTTTATAATAAGGAATTAATATATACGGGGTAAATGTTTATATACGGGAGCTAATATAATAAAGTTAAAACTAAAAATCAGTACATGGGCGAGATTTTTAAAATACACTAAGATTTAATGTAAAAAGTGATATCAGGGAGGGATGTTTCATAGTGGGACCTGATACATTAGTTTAAACAAATACTTAGGATAAGTGTATTTTAGGGCAGTTTTGGTAATAAAGTTAAAACTAAAAATCAGTACATGGGCGAGATTTTTAAAATACACTAAGATTTAATGTAAAAAGTGATATCAGGGAGGGATGTTTCATAGTGGGACCCGATACATTAGTTTAAACAAATACTTAGGATAAGTGTATTTTAGGGCAGTTTTGGGTTATTTTGAATGAAAATGGAAGTTAATAAAGGGATTTTACTTTTCCAAATGTAATATGCTTTTTTAACTAAGGAAAAGGGGTTTTGTAAGGGAAAAAGAATGAAGTAAGGGGAAAGGGTTAAAATGAAGGGGAAGGGTATTTTTACAAGGTAAATTGCATTTAGAGGGAAATTAGTAAATATGAAATGATCAATTTCTGCTATCCATGACTTGTGAAAACTGCTTCTGCCTACCCATCATCTACCCTAACATTTTTTCTTCATTTATTTGGGTGCATTTGAGCTTGCAGACCCTTTTTATTTTTCTTTTAACATCCAACTATCTAATTCTAACCTTATTACTTCCAATGGCTCAGATTAAATTGTTGAGCTCATTTATTATTCTCTACCTAACTACTGATCTGCCAAGATTAAACAGTTTGGCTAGATCTTTATTCTCTATCTATCAGCATGAAATTTAAAGCATGAATAATCAATATTAAGTTGTTTTAATATCATGGATTGTGGCGTTTTTGACAAGCTTCACACAATATTATTTTGCTAAGTAAAGTAAAAATTAGTGGCATTTGAATTTGCATCACTTTCAGGATCTATTTTATCTCTTTTTTTGGTGGGGTTCAATATTTTGTATTCTTTTTTTATCGTTTTCTTTCATTCCTTTGATTTTTCTTTTAGGAATTTTACCCTCTTTACATTTTTTAATATGGGAAAACAATTTTTAGAAAGCAAAGTATGTACATATTACAAGACTAAAACATAGTCAATTCAAAATTATGAATCCTATTATTATAGGACCCTAACACCACCAAATCCAATAGAGACTTGAGGCCTATAGGGAAATGGTTCTAAGAAGAAAACTTCACTTATGTTCAAGTTTTCAGAAGCTTGGACCATCCCCATGTGTTACCTTTTTTTGTTCCAGTTAAATTATTGGCCAAAGAAATCGCCTACCAGATTTTTGGAAAAGGCCTAACTAAAGTCCTCAGAGATTTGAAGAAGACCATTTGGCCATGTTTTCCTATTATGTGTGGTATATATAATTTAGATAATTTCAAGAATTCTTTGCTTGAAATTGAGAAATTGAAAGTTTTATGTTTTCCAGTGATACCTAACCAGCATTTTGACCCAAATGGAATTGCTAAAAATGTCACCACACAAGTTAAACTCAGGTCGTTTTCAAACGAGCCCGATAAGTTTGATGATTGATTTGAAGTGACCAAAATATATTCTATGGTAGAAATACTAGCCTCTAATTGATTGACTTGTGATGAGTTAATTGGTTTTAAGCAATATCGTCAGAAGAGGATAGCTTATCTACCATAATTTCTGGTAAAACACTCTAATCAGAACTAAGAGAGTACAAAAGCATCCGCATCTTCTTCCCAAGTTCCAAATTTTCAAACTACAGAAACAACTAATATAGTTGTTGAACAAGAAAGTGGAATCAAAGAATAACGACTTGACGAAGTTTAAGGAATTCAAGAATCTTCTGAAGACTGAGGAAAACCACATTACAAGTGTTTCTGGTCATGCAGGTACAAAATTAGTTGTAATCAACACAGAACTAGTCATAAAGCCTATCATAGAACCAATCACAGAGACAGTTGTTAACCACAAAGAAATTGTACAGATTCTGGAGAATGCAGGGAACACCTCATTTATTGCAGAGGATCCCTAGAGTGATGTTAATACTGAAACTCTTGTAGAAAACATTAGTGTAGAGGTAAATAATGATTCTCATATAGCTGAATACATGGAACATGCTTTTCCCACCACATAGATAGTCCTTAAAATTGAATAAATCCCACCTTTGGACGTATTCTATAGTCCGAAGCAGAAGCCATTAATGAGTAGGTATATAAAGAAAAGAAAATTGGAGCAAAATCAAATGATGTTTTCTAGTGAAACTTCAGTTCAAATTCTTTGGAAAGATTCTCAATCCACCCTAGAGGATGATCTAAATTGACTATCTCAATTCGTAGGAGCTTATGCTAATGCGACCATGGATAAAGTTGTGGAAGTACAATTACTAATGAACGAAAACGATCAAAGAATTGCTTTATTAGATAAACGTCTCCAATTTGAGAAGCAAAAAATAGAACATCAATGGTGAGTAAAACTTTATGATTTACAAAATAATTTTGATAATCTAAAGGTGCAATATGAATAAGAAGTTAGAGATAAAGATCAACAAATACAACAGTTGTAGCAAAAGGTTGATAAGTGGAAGGATAATCCTAAATTAGATTAAGTCTGAAAGGAAAGATCATATTTAGATATCATTTTAAAAAATAAACAATATATTTTATGTCATAAGTTGTCCTTAATTCATGACTTGTCTAAAAACAATGATTCATTAGTCACCCAACTGTCAAAGATGAGAACCTTCTGTGAAGAGATCAATGAAAAAATCTATGCTTTCATATATTGGCAGGATGGTATAGAAGGGAGAGCATCAACGTTCTCGTAATTAAAGAATAACATAAGGATATTGTATTCGGTGATTGGGATATTAAAATGAAAACTGTAGAGATGGAAATCATCAGAGTTAGGAATCTTGCATGAAATCTCATTAAATACATCATTGATGCTCTACTACAAGCCAATATGATACAAGATTGTCCAAAGGATACTTTTCCAGATGTAATAGGGTTGAAGCAACCTTGTCAAGAAGAATAAAAAAGGAGGACTCAAGAGATTCAAATCTTATCCAAAGTAAAATTGGAAAGTTATTGGAAGTTTCTAGTAAAGCTGCATGGCTAGTGTCTCACGTCGAGGTTTCTTTCAAATGCAACAATGCAACTGATTGCAACACTAAATGATGCAATATTTACGAGACAGATGCAGATGCATCAAATGCATCCCCCCAAGATGAAGCCAATGATATATATTTAAAACCTCAAAGAACATATGAATAAGGGGTCTGGGAGGTAGTCATGAATATTGTTGCAACTGATTACTATTTTGTTTTCCTTTATCTTAGCTTAAGTTATTCGAGGCTTTATAGAAACTTCATTTACAAGGTTTCTATTTTTTTAATATTAATAGACTATTTAAACCCCTCCCATGCATTTAGAAAGGGTTCCAGAATTTTGAGAACATAGCTTTGAACTTGCACTATTGTTTGATCAAGTGCTATCTAATTGAAAGCTAAGTCTGAAAGTTGTATTATTCAGATACAGGGCACTGATGCATCGGGTACTATTATCTTTGTGTTATTGAAATAGTTATTTATTTTATCTTTATGTTCTTTCATTATATAAGTTACTATGAAAACAATGTATCATTGTCACTATTGATATGAAATATTGAATGATTTGTAGTTATATATGAAATAACAAGATCTTTTATGTGATTGAGTTTTAATCAACTAAATTAATTAACTATTTAATTAATTTAGTTTCTTATGCATTCTTTATTTTCATTAAGGTATGGAATGATCTATATTGTTTTATACTTTTTGAAATCTCTCTATTAGATCACATTAAAATAATTGTTTATCCTGAGAAATAGTTAGAATAAGTTTTAGTTTTATCATTAGTTTTAAAATCACTCCATCAATTTGATTTCATTCCTTTTGTTATTATTAAATCTCTTTAAATGGGAAACTGGTCTCTTTATCCCCAGTCGGACCCACCAATTCCAATAGAAAAGGAGTTGTTTTAAGCTCCCGACCGAGTGCTATTCCCTAATGTTGAGGCAGTCAATTTCCAGCCTTCAACATTTTTGGTGCTAGAAGGAGGACCCGTGACTATGAATGGTAACAAGGTCATACTAGAAGAGTCATTCGCCCTCAAAATCCCCCCTACTTCCAGGTCTCACTCAAAGTCTCCTACTCCTAGACCAGAAGTAAGAACAACTATAAAGTGTCCTAGTATTGGCTCTAAGACAGATGATAAGAATTATTTAATTGAACCACCCAAATTTCAGACTTTAATTGAGAAATTTGAAGGGATTTCTATTTCTCAAGAAGAGACTCAACGTTCTAAGTTATCCCAAGGAAGAATATTATCTTCTTTCACACCGTCTTGGATTTTGACTCGATCTCAAAGTGAAAAGCTTGAGATTACTCTTTTCAATGAGTTCCCTCTGCCTCTTCTACTACAAAAACCTCTTCTATTAACATTCCAATAATATATAATAGACCATGGAAAAATCCAGGTGTTGTCAACATGCTTGCACCACTTCATCCTTTGCCTAAGTATCCAAAGAGATGGTTACCAAAGTTTAATCTAGATGAAGGAACACATGAAGAAGAACACCTGCATAATTTTATGTTAGTCATTCATCTTAAAGAAGTATAATAAGAAGATTGCGTATATAGATTGTTTCCATATACATTTTTAGGATCAACAGGATCCTGGTACTTTTATTTACCATCAGGTTCTATTATTGATTGGAATATGTTTCAAGAGAAATTTTTGACAAATTTTGGAGATGATCTCACAAATGTGACATTGATCAATGATCTTTCCAATTTAAAAGCAAATTCAAATGAAAATATCAAACATTTTAATTCTAGATTCAACAAATTGCTTAACAAGATTCCGCAAGCTTCTCAACTTGGTGTAGATGTTCATATAGAATGATATATTCCTGCATTACCCTCAAACATTTCCATATTCATAGATATAGCTAATAAAAACACTCTGATTGATAACATGAAAGAAGTTGAGAGTGCAAGCTTCTGTGATCCATAACATTTTAAATATAAATCTTCCGAGAAATCACATAATATATTTTGGAACCACAATATATTTTGGTTCCAAAATATATTATGTGATTTCCCAGAAGATTTATATTTAAAACATGAAAGAAGTTATATCTATCGAAAAAAAGGAATTTTGCCTTAGAAAATAAGACAGTCCTAGAAGAAAGTAAATCTAAGAAAGTGAATTTCAAAGAAGAAAATAAAAATAAGTCATCAAAATACCCTTTCGATTTAGAAGGAATACATAAAGTTCTTAAAACAATGTCAAATGAAATGGTCAAGATTAAAAAACAGGTTTAAGATTCGCCTCGAAATAATTTTATATATTTTAGGAAAACACAACCTTCATTCTGTCAACCACCTAATGTTATATCCAATGCAGAATTGGATTAAGAAGAATATGAAGAACAATCTTTGTCTGCAGAAGAATCATAAGGAGAAGAAGAATTAGTCGAAGCACATGGCTTATGGGATTTTATTCTCACCCCATCTGAAAATGAAGAAGAGAAAGAATCATTACCAATTGAACCTAGGAGAAAAAAAGATAATGATTCACCATCATTAAATTCAAAGTAGAAATCAGCTACTCCTATTAACAAAGATAAAACTGCCTTGAAGAAGTCTTCTCCTAAGTTTTTGGTCTCTTCTCCCAAATCACCTGAATCTTCCACATCTCCTTCTAATTCGCCTTTTACATCCAAAACTCTTGTAGTTTCGAATAAGGACATAGAATATAACATCGTCAAAGATATGAAGAAATGAAAGCCAATATGTCCATGTATGAGGTAAGTAAACTTAAGCAACAACAAAGTTTTTTCTTAAAGAATTAAATGATGTTATTATGTCTCCTTTGCCAACAACAAAAGCTGCATTAGGAAAAGGAAAGCTTCCAGGAGGCACCCATGATAAAATTGATACCTCATATAAAATTCTAATTGGAGATCGATCCAATTCTCACACTCATCCTTTCTTTTTAACCTTTGAGATTTTAACAAAAATGTCCACAATTTTATAATAGACTCAGGAGCTTCTTCAAACATAATGCCATATTGAGTATGTATCAAATTGAACATAACTCTTGAAAAGTATGTTGTGAAGATTATATAATTAGATATATCCAAGGTTAAATTTTTAGGAGAGTTAAACTCAGTCTTAATAAGACTATCCTCAAATCCAAGGGTTTTTCAGATAATCGATATCTTAATCACTGATATTCCTGAATTTTATGGTATTATTTTAAGTAGATATTGGTCTGAAAAGTTACATGGGTATTTCGCAACAGATTGGTCACATATTTGGCTTCCTTCTAATGGTAAACCAAATCAAATTTGAGTAGATAGAGAAAAACATATGAAACACTCGGTTACCGATTTGGATGAATAAAACGAACCTGCGGTTTTCACAAATAACATTCTTGGAAATTACTCTTCGGAATCCTTTTTTGGAAGTTTTACAACACATGAATCAACTTTTTTAGCAAATTTTGTTTGTTCTCAAACAAATTTTTCTAAATGTATTAACATTGTAGATAAATCTGAATCTTTATTTTGGACACTTTATTTTGATGGTTCTAAATCTAGTGAAGGTGCAAGAGCGAGATGTATATTAATCAGCCTAACTAGTGAAAATGCCATGCTAGCATGTAGGTTGGAATTTGAATGTACTAACAATATTGCGGAATATAAAGTGTTAGTACATGGATTACATAAGGCAATAAATCTTGGTGTTAAATATCTTCAAATCTTTGGTGATTCAAAAATCGTGAAAAACAAGTTAGAAATAGCATTCATTGCGTATCAAATCACCTGAAACATCATCAATCCATGATTCAAAATCTTACTTCACAATTTTTAGCATGCAATATTTCTCCAATACCTAGAATTCAAAACGTCAGAGCTGATATTTTAGCCAATGCCGCATCGAGGTTAATTCCACTCGAATATTTTAGTTCAGATCGATTTTCTATAGAGTTGATTTTTCGCCCATCCATTCCTGACAATATTACAAATTAGTGAGTATCCAACGATGATGGAGATATCATATATTTTTTAACATTTGAAGAATCTTATCTCGATCAAGTAATTGATGAAGATGAGCACAATACTCCAATGAACAATTCTAATGAAAATAATGCCTTGCCAAAACTTGTAGTTAAACTTGAGGATCTATATGATTTGAAAGAAAGATTTAAAAAGGCCAACAACTGCAAAGTTCAAATTTCAACTTTAAGGTTTGAATTAGTTAAGTCCAATGAAAAACCTCAAAATATCAACTTAGGACTTGGCCTTTCATCTGAATAAAAAAATGATTTTATTCATTTGTTAAAAATATATAAAGATGTATTTGCATGGAATTATCAAGATCTCAAAACATATGATGCTTCCATCATCCAACACATTATCCCAATGGTACCAGAAGTCAAACCAATTCAAAAAAGATTAGAAATATGGATCTAAATTTGGAAACCCAAATTAAAAGCGAATTAAATGATCTTTTAAAAGCTAAAATCATTTTTCTAGTCTAACATTCAATATGGGTTTCTAATCTTGTACTAGTTAGGAAAAAGAACGATGACATCCACATTTGTATTGATTTCAGAAATCTTAACAAGGCATGTCAAAAATATAATTTTCCTCCCATCAATGGAACAAGTTTTACAATCGGTCGTTGGTTCTGAACTAATTTCTTTCTTAGACGAATGTTTAGGTGATAATCAGATCTTAGTTCATCTAGAAGACTGATTGAAGACTACATTTAGAACAAAATGGGGGACATATGCATATCAAAATATGCCATTCAAATTAATGAGTGAAAGAGCTACATTCCAGAGATAAATATATATTGATTTCAAAGGGTTAATTAACAAAATTTTTGTGGTATATTTGGATGATATTACCATATACTCAAAAGAGAGAAATAATCATCTGCATGATTTAAAGCAAATATTTGAAAGATGCAAAAATATGGAATTTCTATAAACCTTAAGAAATCATTTTTTTCTCTTAGTAAAGGTAAAATCCCGGGATTTATTGTTTCAAAACATGGAATTTGTATTGATCCAAAAAGAATTAAAACAATTTCATAAATCTCATTACCACATACTAAGAAATCAATGCAATATTTTTGGGGTCAAATTAATTTTGTCAAAATATTCAACCCTATTTTTTCACACATTGTCTACCTCTATAGAAAATGATCAAGAATAATTCATTGTTCAAATGGGCAGATGATAAAAAAGAAGCAAATAAAACTAATAAACAAGACATAATTAATGCTCCTTCTCTATTGACTCCCAATTTTTCTAATTCATTTAATTTATACACTTTTGCCTCTGATCTATCTTACGTAGCAGTTTTAGCCCAATCGAATGAACAAAAAATTGAAGCTCCGATTGTTTTTTTAGGTCAAATTTTCAAGGAGCTGAATTAAATTATACAAGAGCATAAAAGAACGCCTACACAGTTTACAAAGCTATTAATTTTTTTAGACCTTTTCTTCTGAAAACTCATGTTAAAGTTAATGCTCCTTTCTCAAAAGTCAGACAATTGTTGATGCAAAAGGATTTAGGGGAAAATAGGGCTAATTGGGTCACAACATTGCAAGAATATGATCTAGATATCAAACTCGCTAAGATTGTAAAAGGCCAAGGTTTTTACAAGTTAGTCACAGGAATAAATGATACATCAATTGAAGAAGTAATAGGTAACATGGAACAAGTTACAGAGGTATTTCCTGTTGATACTCACTCTCAATATGTTGATTTAATATTTTACTTAAAAAATGGTTATGCTCCACTTGAGCTTGATTTTAAGAAAAAGAGAGCCTTAAGATCGAAGTCCAATCATTATCATCTTTTAATGATGTATTATTCAGGAAAAAGTATGATTATGTTCTATTGATATGTTTGGAGAAATCTGAAGCAGAAAACGTTCTACAAGAACTTCATGATGGTCCACCAGGTGGACATTACA
The DNA here is from genome assembly GCA_034641835.2 of Pinus albicaulis. Lineage (NCBI taxonomy): Eukaryota > Viridiplantae > Streptophyta > Pinopsida > Pinales > Pinaceae > Pinus > Pinus albicaulis. Next base: position 298,527,837 of record CM076583.1, on the reverse strand, counting down.
ATGGAGATACTACTGCTCACAATATTCTACATGCTAGATATTACTGTCCAACCTTATTTAAATATGCACATATGCATGTCAAAAAATGTAAAATTTTCCAAACCACTACAGGAAGGCAAAGGAAACCATCTATCCCATTGCATCTCGTTAATATCGAACAACCTTTCGAGCAATGGGGACTTGATATAATAGGTGAGATCGTTCCTCACTCCTCCAAGCAACATAAATATATTTTGACTGCAATAGATTATTTCACGAAATGGGTAGAGGCAATACCATTGAAGTTAGCCAATTCTGAGAGCACCATTGAATTCATTGATCATTTTATCATTACAAGGTTTTGTGTTCCTAATTCTCTTTTTTTTATAATGCTTTTATTTTTCTGGAAATGCAATATCTAAATTTGGTTTAACGAGAGGATTTAAATGGAATTATTCCACAAATTATTATCCCCAAGGAAATGATTTGGTGGAATCAACTAATAAAAATCTTATAAGGATTATCAAATGAACCATTGACCAAAATCAAAATATTTGGCACAAAGCTTTAACATTTAATTTATGGGTAGATATGATAACTAAGAAAGCTTCAATAGGAACATCACCTTTTCATCTGGTATATGGAAAAGAAGCTATTCTACCTTTAAATATAGTCATCCCTTCAGCAACCTTAGTTCAATTTAGTAATGAAGAACCTTCTTCTGCTTTACAATTACGAATGTCTCAAATAATTAAGCTGGAAGAAGAAAGAAATAAAGCTAATTTGGTTCATGTTCATCATCAAGAATTGGTCAAAACTTCATTCTATATTAAGTGATTCAAAGAAAAACATTTTGAAATCGAAGACTTAGTTTTGAAATGGGACAAAGTACATGAGGATAAAGGAAATCATACAAAATTTTAACTCTGGCCTGGTCCCTTTCAAATTTTTGAGAAGGTAGGTCCATCGACTTTTATATTGCAAGATTTACGAGGGAAGAAGGAAATTCTTCCTATCAATGGACTTATACTAAAAAATTAATTTTCTTAAAAAAAAATAGAAGTTCTCTTGTACAATATGTAAATATTTTTCATTCAAATAAATTCCGTTGTAAAGTATTACACCTTTGGATAACACACTGCGAGTTTTTTTTTCTCAATCATGAAAATGATAGTTTTTAAAGAAATAATGAAGAAATCAAAACTATAAATTGAAATCTGAATACTCAAATCATTTTAGAAAACTTTGAATTAGCATAGCCATTTAAAATGAAGAGATCCTTTGGATTTTTAATTAGTTTGAGAATCCAAATTGTTGTGAGTTAGATTTGAAAATTTATCTTTATAAAAGCAAAAAATATTATGAAGTTTTAACATCTTTTACTTCAATGGTCATCCAAAACTCATAATGAGTAGATGTAACCTCCCCATTCATTTATTTTAATTTTTCAGAGTGTAATTCAAAAATATATAAAAATGTAAAGTTAAGAGATCTCATCATGAGCTTGCTTACCATGATCATAGGAAACTAATAAGCTTGGCATTATCATTATTAGCAACCACACCAAGATAATGGCTCATAATAAAAAGGCCATGAGACAAGAGATCTCATTACGAGTCAGCTTGTTCAAATGTATTACAACTTGTGAATGGAATTATCTTTTCTGGCCATCAAACCAGGATAGTGACTTTAAACTAAAAAAAAATGAAATAAAAGATAAAACACATTACCTCTAAAATTTTTATTTTAATATGAATAGGATACTGGTTCATTTTGTTTAAATAGTAACCCTGTCGAGTCTATAAATTCCTGCTGGCAAAAGAGGCTCTACTAATGACTAATAAGTTTATCCAGTACTCTAAGCTTCAAAATGATTATTACTTTATCTTTTCAACCTATCAAAGCCTGATTCATTCAAAAGAAATTTTCATCTATAACAAACCTGGAAGAACCTTTTTGAATAAAATAGGTTATCTTATTTCAAAAAGTTATCTATATCAATTTAGATTTCAAATCATTTATAACTTTATGAAACGTTTCTTAAAAAATTAACACTTTATATAAAAAAGATTAACTGATTCGACCAATGTGTCACCAATTGTTGTGGTACTCAAAAACCCCACATTTTCCTTAGAATTTTTAGAAGGTACAATGGGGACCCTTTAAATTTTTTAGTTAAAACCCTTTTATATAGATAATTTAAGTATATCCTCCCTTATCTTTCCAAATAAAACAAAGAAAAATTCACTTTTTCATAATAAAGACAATCTTATGAAAACATTGGAAAACAATGAAAAACGTAAAAAGAGGTATAAAAACAAGTAAATTTCAGTAATATATGGAAACACATTAAATTCCAAACTCGTGAAGCTTATAAATTCCAAGATGCCAAAGTTCCAATCTGCCCAAAAGTCAAAATGCCGAAATGTCAAACTCCCGAAGCTTCAAAAATCCAAAATGTCAACATGCTGAAACTTCGAAATTTCCTCAATTAACAAACTGTCGATATTGCATTCTGTCAAATGACAGATCTCAATATCGCATTCTGTCAAGCATCCTAATATTTTGATGTTTCGCATATCGCATCATTACTAAATCCAATCATTATATTTTATATCAAAAGCATCGAAAAGTGAAACTTTGAAGTAATGCCAACTGTCAGAATCACGTGAACAAACGTTTCTAATCTCAAGGTTTTCAAACGAATTATAATGATTTTAAGTTAATGCGAAATAATTTTTCATAAGGTTCGCATTGAATTGAAATGACTCTCACATACTTCGAAGTAATTCTCTTCTTATCTCAACTCATTTTTTGACAGGTAAATCCTCATAAAGAACAACATAAGGGGATGTCTAGGATAATCAAAGCTCGGAGAAAGTATGCAACTCAAAAAGAATCTGTATTGCCACCTAAAGAAACTCATGAGATGGCTCCTCTATTTGCAGATACTACATGCACCCAGGATTAAGTTTCCTTTAACTGGGAAGCAATTTATAAGTTATTTGAAGATGAAAATCCAAGGATAATTGAAAACAGAAGAGCTACTGCTTATGAGTCCCCATTAAGGGATATATATGCATGGAGCGACGTAGATAACTCATTTCTTCATAGAATTTCCTCTCATCTGAAAATTCTCCCATACATAGATATGGTGAGGTGGGTCATCGACCATGTGGATATAACGGGCCGACTGTTTATTACCTAAAAAAAGACATTAATTGGTTCCTTCAAGAAAGAAGACTTAAGAAGGATGTACTAGTTGTTGATGCCTCAAAGGAAGTACGATACACAGTTCATTCAAAAGTTCATGCAAGAAAATCCGAACCCTACAGAGCTTATCAAAGATTTGAGGAAAGATCCAAATACATCTTAACCATGGATCTAGCAAGCTTATAGATGGATCAAATGTCTTGATGTGCAAACATTTACAAAACATCAGATTTATGGTTGAGATGGATATATATATATATATGTGTGTGTGTGTGTGTGTGTGTGTGTGTGTTCAAATCTTTGAAAATCTCTTTGGACACTTTGATTCTACATAATACACGACCTAATCTTGAAATTAAAACAAATCTTCAAAAATTGATGGAAAAATGTACCTAAAAAAAGTGCTAAAATGTAGAATAGTTGGAGTCCTTAAAATATTTTAACCATAATTCATTTTATGATATGTGTTTGAAATATTTTACCAATATTTTACTTAATATGGGCATTGAAATATTTTATTTATGGATTATATTTTTTTTTGTAACCCATAGGACTTAGTAGCCCACCCATTAGTGAAATTTTGAGGTCTAAAATGGGCTTATTAAGGAAATTATAAAATAATAGTGGAAATAATAAAATAATATTTGATTACATCATCAAATTTTAGAGGGAAAAAAAGAAAAACTAAATTTTCAACTCGTATTTACAACTTATCTCCCTATGGGTTTACTCAAATTTCGAGCGGAAACACTTATTGGATGAAAATTTTGATTTCTCATCCAAGGAGCACCCATGTTGCATACTTTCAATGGACCCTGCTACACGAAAAATGAGAAATACATGAAAAACGTGATTGCAAACATGTTTTTTCATGTATTTCTCATTTTTCGTGTAGCAAGGTCCATGAAAAGTACACAACATGTGTACGCATTGGATGAGGAATTAAATTTTGCATACAACGAGTACTCCCACTCAAAATTTGAGTAAAACTGTAGGGAGATAAGTTGAAAATACGAGTTGAAAAGTAGCTTTATTATTTTACTATTTTTAATTATTTACTCCAAAAATGGTGAATCATCCCCCATGGTTGACATCATCATATTGAATCCTATTGGTTCTCATAAACTTTATTTTTTTTGTACATTTTTCTTAGGAGGCCCATTTTAGACCTCAAAATTCCTCTAATGTTGATCCGTAACTCCTAGTAAACCTCTCGGGGGCCTACAATATGTGATCTATCTAGCTCCTTGTAGGCCTACACTTTCTCCTTGGGGATTGCAAAATATTTCAACCCAAGACTTCTGGTTTAGTGAGACTTCATTTTCATGGCCATTTTCAATTGAGCTATCCCCAACGGACTTATTTATGGATTATATTCTTAGCATTATTTTATTATTATTATTATTATTAATATACTTTTAGATACATGTCAATATTATTTAACCTTAATATTGAAATATTTTATTTATGACACATTGAACTTTTTTTCCCTATGTGGTTCATGGACTCTGGAGATTAGTCACTGCTACTTCCACGATCAACACCGCTACATCCACACAATATTTGTACTAGTGAGATCCACCCAAATGGATCACTTCCTACCAACTCAAACATGGAGCTTGACCCATTGACCTATTATAATTTTTATTATTTAAATACTACATATTAATTTTATATTAAAAATTGAATGAATTACACAATTCCATTTTATTATTTTTATTAGGAAGTAATTCAATTTTTTTACTTTCAATTACCTTTTGTATTTGGACATTGAAATATTTTATTAATGCATGTGTGTGTGTAAACTTTGTCTCTTTATCTATATATGTGTGTGTGTGTGTAAACTTTGTCTCTTTATATATATATATATATGAAGAGGATATTCAAATAAATTAATTTACATGAATATTCAAATAGTTTATTATATATTTTATTTATGGCTAAGAGTAAGAGTGAAATATTTTCGCATCTCCTTTATACTAGGTTGTAATATCAATAATGTATTGAGCAGGCACAATGGGATTATTGATGTTTTATAATTTTTTTAATTAAAACTAACCAAGTATGTATACTCACTTTTTTTTTCTTGTTCTTTTTTTTTATAGCCAACAATGTTTTGTATTATACAATATTTTATTTTTATTTATGAATTACGCATCTATCTCATATTGGGTTGTTGAATGTGCCTCTTGGCACAATAACTGTTTAACTTATATACAAGTATAGATACATATTAATTACGCCGTAAGGCATTCCCCTTTGAGAAGGACTCCTCGATCTCACACTTTGCACCTTCAGATCAATTGTTAGATGATTGCGAGTTCTTCCATTGTTAGATCCCATTGTCTTAACTATCAATAAAATCTTGATTTATGCAATCGTTCAACTTGTTATAATCCATGATCATATTATAGGTACCTTTGCAATGGTATTTTTGTTAAGTCTCATTCATGTTGGTCTCTGGTTATCTCTGCCATTAATTTCCCGTTTCCGTAAATTTCCATGACTTGAGGATTACGCTATTTTATCGGCATTTCAATTGGATTTTTTTCATTTACAGTTCTACTATCTCAAGGAGTTCATCCATAGCCAATTCATTTTTATTTTTGTTAAATCCTTTCCAGGTGTTGTTTTCTAGTATTCTCTTCCATTAATTTCTTGGTTTTGATAGGTTCTAAAGGAGGACTATTGTGTAATTTGGATTTTTTTAAGGATAAATATGGGAAATAGGAAGTCATCAAAGAAGTCAACGACAAAGAAAACATAGGAAAATATTAGTACAATATATAGGTACCCTTTCTGTTGTTTTCTGGTAATCTTTGCCATTAATTTTGTGGTTCTGATACGTTCTAAAACAGGAGGATTATTGTGTAATTTGGACGTTTTTAAGGATAAATACGGGAAAGAGGAAGTCATCGAAGAAGCTAGCGGTGAAGAAAAAATAGGAAAAATTTAGTACAATCTTTAGTTTCCCTTTTTGCAACCATGAGGTCAGCATGGAGTGTCGCATTGATCTGGATTTATGCAAGAACACAACATAATACACATATAACCATAAATATAAAAATGCAGCGGAAATAACACTTCATTTCATTAATATCAAAGACCTTAAATTTGTTTACAGATAGAATGGAAATAAACTAGCTAGGGCGCTGGTAGCTTAACTCTGAGAAGAGATGTGGTGGCTACAAGCCTCTCAAATCTGCAGTACAATGAGTCTTGAAGGCCTATATATTATTGAAAAACAATGGAAAACCCTAAACATCCAAAAACCTAACCCTAGGAGATGAAACACCAGAATATGGGCCCCGTCGGGGTAAATTGGTGCATCAATTTCCCGGGGTCATAACTTTGGCATATAATATTTGTTTAACGCACATGATACATCATTAGAAAGATCTATCCGAGGAATAAAACTGCTGACAGCGAGTATCAAGTCTAGAATGAACTCATATCCGTTAAATGTTTATTGCCTAAAAAATGTTGTTTAGGGCCTCAAAACGGCTCCAGAAGTTCAGGACCCAAAAAACTGCTAAAAATAGTAAACTATGCTATAATTAAGGAAACTGAAAAAATGAAAGAAAAAATGGTGTGGCCCCAAGTGAAATAGGCAGGTGGCCACCTATATCCACCTGGATCATTCCTCGCCCCTTAGGAAGCAATGTTCCCCATTGCGTTGAGTTCCTCCATGAGATGAGGAAACTTCTGCTGAACTTGGTCCCTAGTGAACCACTTGCCTTGGTACAGGAGTTGGCCAGCTTTGACAAAATGATACAATTAGATCGTCTACTAGCAAGTGTTCTTGATTTGCATGTCCATGATAAAATCTATGGTGGCCTATTCCATGCAGTCTGGGTTTAACTCTGTTGATGTGATTTGTTCTCCAATGTGAGAGGTGTCTAGTAGAGGTGGGTAATAGGGCTGAAGGCAGTCCACATTGAATACTGGGTGAAAAATAAGGAATGGTAGAATACTAAGCTCGAAGGAATTGTTCCCTACAGCCTTGGTGATAGTGTACAACCCATATCAGAGCAGGCGAAACTTGCGGTGGGGTCTAGTGAGGCGCTCCTTCTGCAAATGTAGCCACACTTTGTCGCCCACCTGGAAGTGGGGTGGCACCGATGTTGATAATATCATTGATTGCACTTAGCATTGGCTCTGTTCAATATGTCATGAAATTGTTGGCAGATATGTTGAATGTGCTCAACTAATTTGTTCTCTTTGTCAGCTTCAGACTAGACATGAGCCGAATTGGCCTAAGTAGCTACAACTGGCATGGCTACGTCAATGGGACAAAGTGGCTAGAACCCCAGGCCCACCTAAAATGGTTTGTGGCATGTTGAGTTGTGGAGAGCTCGGTTATAACTATGTTGTACATAGGGAAGGATTTTATCCCATGTGCGTGGATGCTTTGAATTGTACTTGCGCAGAATGTGTACAATCATCCTGTTGACGACCTTTGTCTAGCCATCAGTTTGGGGATGGAAAGTTGTGGACTTGGTGAGCTTGGTGTCCAGCATTGACCAGAGGCTGGACCAAAATGTGCCGAGGAAACTATTGTCCCGATATGAGATGATAGACTGTGGGATCCCAAATTGCATCCACACTCGTTCAAAGAAGAGTTTAGTAGTGGCTTCTACTGTGATATTCTTCTTGCAGGCCAATATAATGGCCATATTCGATAATCTATCGACGACCATGAAAACACAGTCATTTCCATGCTTAGTAGAAGGAAGGCCCAACATGTAATCCATGGATATGGATTCCCAAGGTCAACTAGGGGTAGGTAGTGGAGTATAGAGGCCTTGCTTCTTGATGGTTGGTTTGGCGATGGAGCAGGAAGTGCAGGATCTGATGTAATTTCCAACATCTTGTCAAAGGTTCGACCAATAGAAATACTTCTGTAGTACTGCCACTATTTTCTCGACCCCGAAATGCCCAACGACTCAACTATAGTGTGCTTCCCAAATCATCTTTGCATGCTCGCTTGAAGGAGCACAAATGTGTCCCAGGTGACATAGTAGTGCATCCTGGAGGTGGAAATTTGGAACTTTCGTACCCTCCAAGAGTGTCTTGTATGTGTGGCCGAATTCTAGATCGCTCTTGTACAGAAGCGGCCAATCAGAAGCCTCGTGCCCACAAGAGTTGAGAATAGTGGTTAGCGCCATGATCGGTGGTCGGATGAGGTAGTCTCCAACATTATTGGTGCTGCCCTTCTTATACTTGATGTTCAAATGAAATTTTTGCAAATATGTGGACCAATTTTGATGGAAATCGTTCTACAACTTCCATTGTGTCTATATGAACTGTAGGGGTCGATGGTCTACGTGGATGACCGTTTCCTTCCCCAAAATGTAATGCTTCCATTGGCGGCATGCCTACACAATGGAATACATTTCTTTATCATAAGTGGGATAGTAGCGGACTGTGTCGAATAATGTCTCACTGTGATATGCCACTGGATGCCCCTATCGAGTAAGAACTTCCCCAATAGCATAGTTAGAGGCATCTATCTCGATCTCAAATGGTTGTTGCAAGTCTGGTAATGTGAGCACTGGGGCAGAGCAAAGGTGATGTTTCATTTCTATGAATGCCTTCTGTTGATATCCCGACCAAAATAAATTTTCTTTCACTCCTCCCTTGGTGACTTGACTCAAGGGCAAAGTGATATGAGAGAATCCAAACATGAACCTATGGTAGAATAGCAAGACTTAGAAATTTGTAAAGCTCTATTAGAGTGGTTAGGGATGACCAATCCTGAATTACTTAGATCTTGGTTGGATCTACATGCACCCCCAATTCATCAATAATGTATCCCAGATATTAAACCTGGGACATGTCAAAAGTGCACTTCTCGAAATTGGCACACAACTTGTGTTTCCGTAGTGTTTGGAGGACCTTTCAGATGTGGTGGAGTTGCTCTTCTCAAGTCTGGCTGAAGATCAAGATGTCATCCAAGTACACTACTACAAATGAGTTGGTGAATGGTTGCAAGATGTCATCCATTAGCCTCATGAAGGTTCCGAAAGCATTCGTCAACCCGAAAGGCATGACTAGCCATTCGAAAATGCCCTCCTTAGCTTTGAAGTCAGTCTTCCACACATCGGAGGGTTCGATTGGTACCTGGTGATACCTAGACTTCAAGTCGATCTTTCTGAAATATTTCGCCCCTTTGAGTTGATCTAGAAGGTCATCAATTTGTGGGATAGGGTACCTATTCCAGACAGTGATCTTGTTTAGTGCCCAATAGTCAATACAGAATCTCCAAGTCCCATCCTTATTCTCCACCAACATGATCAAGCTCCCACAGGGCGACGAGCTCGGTCGGATGTGACCTTTCTACAACAACTCCTGAATCTGCCTCTTGATTTCATCGTTATCCAGAAAAGAGCATCAATAGATTGGTCCATTGGGCAGCCGCGCACCTGGGGTCAGATCGATGGGATGCTTGACCTGACAGTGCAGTGGCACCCCTATGGGTGAGGTGAATATGTCCCCATACTCCTCCGTGACCTTGTCCATTTGTTTTTGTCGTGTGGAGGAGCCCTGTCTTGAGGTCGTGGCTACAGTCTTCTTCTTGCCCTGGGGGCGAATCATCAGGAAAAAAAATTTCCCGATTTTGGAAATGAGCTTACTGCATTGTTTTGCAGTAACCAAAGAGATAGTCATAGGCTATGGTACCTCTGGTATCTTGTACAACTTATTTCCAAAAGTAACAATAAAAACGCAAGGTCAGGACTCATACACAGCATGTCGCTTCCATAAGTATGGTTAGCCTAATAATACATCACAAACATCAAGAGGAGCAATGTCACATAATACCTCATATGTGAAGGGCTTGATTTTGTAGGGAAGGCGACACTATTGGCTAACGCGGAGATCCCGTCCTTGGTGAAGCCACCCGATGGTGTACGAATATGGGTGCGCTATGGTTGGCAAGCATAAACGCTTCACGACCTTTGCTGAAATGAGTTTCTTTTGGCTCCCACTATCGACACTAAACTGTATCGGGGAACCCTTTACCCACATCTGAGAGTATAAGAGATGCTCCTCCTCCTCTAGATCTTACGGTTCCTCCTTCTGGATCTTTGTCGTAGAAATGGTGGCGTTGGGCTTCACATCAATAATCTACCTCCCTTTGCCATTCCCCTTGTCAGGTTCTGATTCAGAACTGGTGCATGCATCTAATTCAAAAGCCCTCATCTCGGCCAACAGTGACTGCTTGGCCCGACACTCACTTGTGTTGTGAGTGGAGCTCTTATGGAACTCACGCCACTTTCTCGTGTCCTTCTTCATCTTCGTGGTGTTTTTATTTGCTTGCGGATTTGGTAGGTTATCTTGGGCCGCCATGCCTTGGATTTGTCCTTTGTTCTGCGGTTTGGGGGCACCTTTCCCTCACTTTTGATTCATAGATCCAAAGTCTCTCTTCTTTTGTTTGAATTTCTTCTCAATCTTGGTAAAATATCGATATGTCGTACCAAATGAGGAGATGTACTTCTGTAGACAACTGTGGTACTTCAACACTAAATGTTTTTTCGAATATTTGATACCCAACTTTGTGCGCAAGGTATGGAATAAATTCATCAGCTCATGCACATCTTGATCCCTTTGCTACCGGAGCATAGTCCATTGTATGTACTTGTCTTCATAGCTCCCCACAGGATAATATTGTTCCTTGATGGAGTCTCGGAAAGAATTCCAAGTGGGTACAACTAAGAACAGAGAGGGTGCCCCCTCATCCTTTTTCTCACAGTAGGTTTCCCACTAGTCCTTGACATGGGGGGTAGTTTTGAGGAGTGCAAAAATAATTTTCTCCCGGTCAGAAAAGTCATGAACTAGGAAATATCCTTCTAATAGATTCAACCATCTATCTATGGCTTCTGCATCTATTTTTGATCCATATTTATGTAGGAACGCAACATAATACATATGTAACCATAAATACAAATATGCAGCAAAAATAACACTTCATATCATTAATATCAAAGAACTAAAATTTTCTTACAAACAGAATAGAAATAAACTAGCTAGGGCGCTAGTAGCTTATCTCTGAGAAGCGACGTGGTGGCTACAAGCCTCTGCAATGAGTTACAATGAGGCTCGAGGGCCTATTTATTATTTAGAAACAATGGAAAACCCTAAACATCCAAAACCCTAACCCTAGGAGATGAAGCGCCAAAACTATGGGCCCCATTTGGGTAAATTGGTGTTTCAACTTCCCGGGGATGTAACTTTGGCATACAATCACGTTTGACACACTCAAGGCTCGACCGCTCTCAGTTTTCCCAAAAAACGTCATTTAGGGCCTCAAAACGGCTCTGAAAGTTCAGGACCCGAAAAATTGTAAAAAATAGTAAATTGTGCTGAAACTAAAAAACTGAAAGAGACAATGGTGGGGCCCCAAGTGGAAGAGGTGGGTTGCCACCAATATTCACCTGGATTAATTTGGCCCTCAAGTATGGGAATGTCAAAGTTTACTTGTACCTTAAAAGGATTTGCGCCTCTAGAGTGGCTTCTAGGTGCAAATGTGCCGCTAATGGGTAGTCGTTGAAGGATCTAGGAAAATTTATCCATCATCGCGTTCCTTTGTTTTTTGAGGGCCTCCTCGAGAAATATTTTGATAGGATATCCTGCTCCCTCATCTTTATTTTCGTCCCCCATGGGCATCCATCAGGGTTTACGAGGCTGATCTTGCAAAGGATCAACCCGTTCAAGCCTTAACTACATGCAAAGAAGGATCGAGAAAGAGCAGACCACTCTAATACCACTGATCCGGATTTATGCATTAATGGAAAAAAATACACATATAACCATAAATATAAAAATGCAATGGAAATAACACTTCATTTCATTAATATAAAAGAACTAAAATTTGTTTACAGATAGAATGGAAATAAACTAGCTAGGGCATTGGTAGTTTATCTCTGAGAAGATATGTGGTGGCTAAAGGCCTCTCAACTCTGTGTTACAATGAGGCTTGAAGGACTATATATTATTAACAAACAATGGAAAACCCTAAACATCCAAAAAACTAACCGTAGGAGATGAAACGCCATAATATGGGCCCCGTCGGGGTAAATTGGTACAACAATTTCCTGGGGTCGTAACTTTGGCATACTATCTCCGTTTGACACACATAGTACATCGTCAGAAAGATCTATATGAGGACTACAAATACTAACAACAAATATGAAGTTTTCAACAAACTCATTTTCATCGGATGTTTGATGTCCAAAAAATATAGTTTAGGGCCTCAAAATGGCTCTGGAAGTTTAAGACTCGAAAAAATTCTAAAAATAGAAAATTGTGCTATAATTAAGGAAACTGAAAAATTGAAAGAAACAATGGTGGGGCCCCAAGTGGGATAGGTAGGTGGCCACCAATATCCACCTAGATAATGCATGTGAGTATATTCTCATTTTTTTCAGATTCAAATTGTAAACCCACACAAAGTAGGTTTTGGACATTAGTGTGGTGAAAAAAATGGCTAATACTTTTATTTTTTCTGGGTTTTCATTTATTAACCCAGAATGATCGTATTAGTCATCCAATTTGATAAAAATATCAATTAATATTTGAAGATGCGAAAATGTTACCCTTCCTCTCTACCCTTTGAAATTGTTGAATTAGGAAGCCCAATTAGCACTGACTCTTCCTTAATTCCTTCCAATAACCAAAAAATATATGAGTGAAAAATAAACATTGGGAAAATAAGAAAGTGTTGTATATATATATAGCTATGTATTCGTTTGTGTATATACAATTATTGAATATTAACTTCTTAAAATTTAGATTTTGTGAGCTACTCAGGATCTGAATCTTTTAAAAATTTAGTTGATCTCCAATAAGTCATTGATGGCATCTAGATCTATGGGGTGTTCCCCTTCCCTGCTCCCCGCAAGTACATTGATGTTTTCAATTCACTAATATCCGCAACTCCAAAGGCTCGAGGTCACGCCTTGTAAAATTTGTCAATGAAGACTAATGACATCTCCATAATTGCAGTGAATGCCTCCCAATCGTGGACCATGGCTATGGCCAATAAGATGTTGAATTAACAGCTAAAAATATCAGAGGAGGAATTCTCTCATAGTCTTTTTTGTTAGCAACATCCAATTCTCCTCTTTTACGAAGCTTTGAAATCCAATTTAAGGATAATAGGAGTGGGGTGGGTTATTGATTATCTTGGAGGAATTCGAGAAGTTTCGTATTCTTGAAGCCTCAAACTAGCTTGAAGTGGAAGCATATAGGCTATATCAATGTCATCTCCCATCTTTATCTCTCAATACTCACACAATCACACAATAATTATAGTTCGAGACTCCACTCTTATTTCTCATTTTCCAAAAATTTCATTCCATGTGGATATAAGGTTAAATATTTTTCTCCAAAGAATCAAAGGAATTTTTTTCGAGATTGAACACTTTGACACTATTCATATATTAAAATCAAACAACTCAGAGGTGGATCAACTTGCAAATGTGGTAGTTATTCTAGAAATATATTTTTTCCAATGAAAATAAAATGAAATGTTTAACTCACTAATCCAAATGGATAATTCCCTAACTTATACATCATTGAGAAATGAAAAAAAGGGGAAAATGTAAGTGTCTAAATATTACATGATAGTTGGAAACCATGACTTCATTTTATGACATTAATAAGGGGTCCTTTGTCCATGTTCATATTCTCTCCTGGTAGAACATGTGATGTCTATTTCACTCACTCTGACTGCAAGATGTACAACCTCTCCCTTCAAATTTTGTAGTGTAGCCACGAAGGAATGCAAGGACATCATGTACGAGAGTTAAGGGATTCCCTTGGATGGGTATCATATATTGGAGCAGTTCGTTGAGAATGAGATATCTCCCATGCAAGTAGGAGCCTGGCCATGTGAACATATTAGCACAGATGTCTCTGATGATGTTAGAATAATGTAATTACAATGGCAATAAACTAGTTATTATGTTACAATCTTTGATTTCATATAATTAGGTAGTAGATAATTAGATTTTTGTAACCTATATTTTCACGAGTATAAGAGAGAAATCGATGACAAGAGAAGCTAAGCATAAGTTTCATAATATTTTTCATAGATATGCATATCCATGTGGTCGTAGCAAGAGTATGTGATTCCTTTATCTCTCTTTATGGGTGCCAAATATGAACAGAGAGTTTGAAGGATAAAAAAAGACAGTCTTTCATCTCTACAAACTCTCATGGAAGATGGAGTAGCCATCTGTTTGAATTTTCAATTGGTGTTGGTGAAGGAATACTAGCCACCATAGCTGGATTTAGGAGATTAACCTCCACACAAGAAATGCGTGGATTGTGAGTGAGTCAATGACCTATCTATGTGAGTGAATTTTACAGCATTGAGGTAATCGTTTGTGTGAGTGAATCCATCAATATAAAAGTGATTGTTTGTATGAATGCACATAGTCCATACATTCATTTAGAGTAGGAAAAAAATATTTAATATTTGTAATGGAATCTATTTATTTAGAGTAGATAAATATTATATATTTATTGTAGAGACCATCCATTTATTTGGATAAGAAAAAATAATTTTATCTTTTTTGGGCGGAAGTATGCATATTATTTTTTCTAGTGCAAGTTTGTGATTTTATTTTATTTTATGAATGTATAGCCTTCATGTAGAAATGACTTCAAGTAGCCAATGCTTTTCCCCAATTCCTTCTTTCGGAGGGAAAATTTTATGAAATTTGATCAATAAAAATGATTAATTTGTTGATATTAAGAATGAAAAAATGAAGCAACTCAATAGGTATTGACGAATTCTCAAAGAGATCAATTGAGATGACATAGAATGATGAATTTCAATGCATTGTATCTTATACAAAATACATTAGATGAAACCATCTTCCCAAAAACTTCTCTTGTGAAGTTCTCTAAAACTACCTAGGATATTGTGGAGTGCGTCTATAAGGATGCAACCAAAGTAAAATTTGTGAAACTACAAGCATTGAGAGGATATTTTCAAGTATAGTAGTGGAGGAACTGGAGTTGATATATTAGTACATGAATTGAGTGACAAATATGGAGAATTAGTTGAATATGTACAATGAAGGTGTGTTAGATCATAAGGTAGTCAAAATGTTTCTCAAGACCATTTATGAGAAGTTTCGTTCAGTAGTTGGGGTGATAAAAGAAGAAAAAGTTATAAGTCAACACTGTGTAGATGAATTGATTGGGTCTCTTTAAAATTCATTCAAGACTCAAGCTTATCTTTCTGGAGGTAGAGGAATATCAAGAGGAAAGGAAAAAAGAGGCAGGAACCAAAAAGACAAGGAGGAAAAATTAGAAAAAGGAAGGAGGATAAATGAAAGACTCAAAGAAATATGATAAATCTAAGATTAGATGTTATTATTTCAATAATCTAGGACATTATGCTAAAAAAATGTAGCAAGAGGTTGACTAATCTAAAAAAACAAAATGCCAATTACTCAAATATCTAAAAAAATATGAATATTTTTCGTTCCTTACCTTGTTGGGCACAAAACCTTAAATGATGTATGTTTTTTAGAGAGTGGATGTAGTGATGGCATGCATAGAAATATAGATTTTGATTTTGAATCTAGACGAATAAAATATATTAATCCATTTTTATAAATTTCTCAATCTCTCTCACTTAAGCTAAATACCTACAGATGTTAACTACACATTCATGCCTACCTAGTTCTCTCTTGCTTTATGCTTGTTGGATTTTTATTTTAAACACCGAACAATAGAGATGGACCCCTGGTTTAAATACTTACCTAAATAAGATGGACCTTACGGGTTTGTATGTATGGAACCATATTTACACAATACTTACCCCGACAGAACCAAAATTAATACAAAACCTCACATAAGCACCACACATAACAAAATCACGTAATAAGAAGCATAAGTTAAAGTTGATTGTTGATCATTGTTAGATAGTGTTGATTGCCAATCATTGTTGAAAGTTGATAGACAATCATTGCAATACTCGTTAGACTACTTCCAGGTTTTTTTTTTTTTATTAGTTGTATTCTTGTTATCTTTTACTTTGTCCATAAAGGTCATATTTGACATCATTTATGAGAGTTCAGGTTCCTCTGAACATTTTTTAGCATCATTTTTTTGTTTGCATCCAGGTTTGTGACATTGAGCTACTTTGACTTTACTTTCTATTAGAAAAAAATTCTTATATATATATATATATGAAAATGAGATAAACTACGAGTTTCAATCTTCCCCGCCCTATATTTGGCAATGTTATCTTATAACATCAACTCCCTTATATGCCAAAAGAATGATGAAGACTACACATGAATCAACAAAACACAGAATTGAGAGGCATCTTTGTTTGTTTGTTGTAGCCTCTCCAAAATTTGCTAATACACAATTTATTGTTCCATTAGAAGTTTATTGCATTGAAATCATAAATACATTATCAAACCACTAGCCGCTAAGTGAAATCTGGGCACTCATAAACAAACAAAGCATATCACTATGAACCATTAGGGGAATTTTGAGGTCTAAAATGGGCATCCGAAAGAAAATGTACAATCAAAATTCACTTTATGAGAACCAATCACATTTTAGGGGATGACATCATCCCTAATGGTTGAGGTGGCATTGCTTGAGTTAAAGGTACTTACTTGTCACATTCTCAATGGTAGATAAAAACTCATGGTTAACCATGGTAGTGCTCTAAATACTTTTAAAGTCAAAGTAAAGTACTCATAATAAATGTCATTTCACACTTTTTGAATAAAAGAATATTATTTTCATTTCATATTTCTTGAAAGAAACAATGCATATTCCTATACATTTATTATATTATATTATATTATATTATATTATATTATATTTATATAGTATATTAATTACATGTTATTATACAATTTAAATAATATAATTTTTAATTAATAACATATAATATAATTAAGAATTTATAAATTTATATTTATATTTATATTTTAAATTATTTAAGTACAAAGGACAAATGCATTAGTTGTTCAATGATAATGACTTTTTCTTGAAAAACTCATTCTTATTTGTAGTCACATCAATACGATTTTTTTATTCATTTTATTTTGGTACAACTTTTTAATTGAATTTAACTATGGTTATATGGATTTTGGTGCAAAAAGTGAATTTCAAATTCATAAATATTATTTTATTGGTTTAGATATTATTTTATTATTTCCTTAGGAGGCCCATTTTAGACCTCAAAATTTCCCTAATGCCAATTTCTTAGAATTCATTCTTCCCACTTCAGTTCATTAACATGCATTTCCAGGGGGGAGTTATTCACTACTCATAATTCCTGAATTAATTTAGAAATACTAAAAACATGAGTTATATGATTGTACCTAAAAAAACAAAACAAAGCCACTAATTCTCTAAACCAGTCCTATAGTTATTTCAAACTCTAAGCATACCAAGTGCACTTACAATTTTGAAAATTGGTTCCACTTTACGTTCCTTCCATGTGGCCCATAGTGCATACTCTGACATAAATATGAAAGGAAGAGGCTGGGTATATTATTCTTCGACTCTTTCACTTCCGGAACTACAATTTTTTCTGTGCACGTTTGAAGCACAATCCACAAGAGCTATATTTCATTGAATCTCATAAATGACTTCTTGCATTCCTAGGAGGCACTAACAACATGGCTTACAATACTATAAGTAGCCACTTACACTCACCCCAAGAGTAGATGACGGGAGTCGCTTAGCCTTAGGTAGAGAGAAGATGCAGAGAAAAAAACATTGGACAAGCACTCTGTTAGTGTTACAAGCCCATTTCACATAATTGGGCAGGCTACTTTACCACTGAGCGACATCATTGGATTGGATAGGAATGTTAGTTAGTATTTTTCTACTCCAAGGAGTGATGACCAAGATCAAAATTCCCTACTAGATTTCATTTTGAATAAAATTTAATTAGTTGTAGTCAATTTCTATTAGTCTACATCCAGTATACCAACTGGAAGTATTGGTCCTGAAAAAATTCCCCACGTAAAGTCTCTAAGGGAATGCATTTGATTGAACATGCTTCTTCTCAAGTACACTACATGAGGTGGTTCAAGTCCTTCCTCATTTCATTCTGCCACCTCGAAAAATTCATGGAAATAATACGAAAGCTGCCAATGCTAGATTGCACATTTGTGAAGAACATCAGAAGCAATGAATTCTTTTTATAAGCATTGGTAAACTGGAGATCCCGAGGTTGATAGGAATGCAGAAGTTCCAGGGTTCACTAAAATCACACAATTTCAATGACTCACTAAAACGTGTACCAATCACATCAGTAATGTATTAGTGTAGTTGGATAAAAGTCATGTTTGAAATCAAAGGGTTGTGAATGTTACATAGATGATAGTACTCCCCGTCAACATAAAAGAAATTACAAAATTGTGGGAAAAGGGAGAACAATTTGTCATAAATTCAAAATCAATGAAAGGTGATCACTGAATTAGATGCAATTTGGGATAATGTAAGTGATTTCTCTTTATCTTCTAGCTTTGAATGGCATTTTGTTTACTAGTTTTTATCTTCAATGACACGATTCTTCTTGAATTGATGCCTTGGGGCGTTTATTGCTAGATATGAATCTACCAAGAGAGGAGAGGGATCAAATCTCTTGATAAAAATGCATATATTTTGCAAACTACACAACTTAAATTTGTAATTGAAACAAACTTTTGTTAGATTTTTCACAAAATTGATAGAAAAATATACCCAAAAAAAAAAAAACTTTATATAGTAAAACTACTTGAAATATTCAAAAATGTTTTAACCATGAAAAAATATATTTTTAATTGTTATAGTTATATATATATATATATATATATATATATATATATATATATATATATATATATATATATATATATATATATATAGACACACGCATCTCTTACAATGAAATTTTGTATTTAATATGAGCATTGAATTTTTTTTTATTTATGAACTATAAACATTAAAATATTTTATTTATGGACTACATTAATCAGATTAGTATTTTTTTAATTATTGATATATTTTCAAATACACATCATTATAGTTTATATATGATCCATATTATTATTATTATATATCAATATTTAAATAAATTACACATTTATTTTTTAAAAAGTCAATGAATTGATTTTACTTTCAATTATTTTTTTAATAATTTCTTTCTTTAAGGTGTGTATATATATATATATATATATATATATATATAAGTTGTCTACGCACCTACCAAAATAAGAGTAATTAGAGTATCTTAAAGCCGTAGTTTAACTAGGTTGCTTTTTTGCTCTGAGAATTATGGAAATTCCGGTAAGATTTTAAGAAAATCTAGCAGGGATTTTTGTAAATCCAAGTTATAACTATCAAATTTTAATATTTTGAGTGCCCTAGAGGTTTTTGATGGTGCTGAATCCATTTCCAACATCAGAATCACGATCCAAACAATGTTACTATAAGATATATTAAATTTTTTTTGCCCAAATTCAGGCCAATTTTGACATTCAAGGCTAAGACAATTCCTATTCTAACTGCATTTCACCCTTCATACCCTTCCTCGCCTGTAGATGGGCCCATAACGCCCATATCCCTGCAATGCCCATCTCCTCTGTTTCATTATTCTCATCTTGGTGTCTGTTTTCGTTATGGTGTTGAGCTCGAGAATGACTTCGACCTTGACAGTTTGTTAAATGATGACATTCTCCACTGTGAAACTACAATCTCTGGCAGATAAATCTTTTCTTGCTTTACGCCACAGTGGATTTCCGAACCCGCTCTCTCCTATTTAAATTCCGGCTTCTATTCTGCAGACTTTTCAGAGGACTTCACCATCGAGTTTCAAGAGACAAAGCAAGATTTCGACGCCAACAAAATCTTTATTGAGAAGAGCTTCTTGAACTGGAACTTGAGTGAAGAGATTGAAAAGCTAACATTATCATATGTGTCAGTTGGAATATACATCTCTCATTTGTCTATTTGTCTCTGATAGATTAAAACTCTATCAAAATCACTTTCAAGAATAAGGGACTCATTAGTCAGAATAGATCAGAAATTAGTGGTATAATGTTTAGAAGACCATTTGAGGGAAACTTATTAGAGCTCAAGAAAGAAAGGTATAATGTATAGTGGCAGTATGATTCTCAAATTTTTCTGTTTGAAGAGCACAAACTGAACCGATGATTCAAATCATATACTTCTCACCGTGGTATTATTAATTGATATCATGGAGATCTCATGTTCTGCTACTCAGATGCATATAAACTATGGAGATCATATTCTATGATACTCAGATACATTTATCAACATGAATTGTAAATATGTGTATGAGAAAACAATGATTGCTTTCTTTCCAAACAGACCACAGTATGCATTTAGTCCCCAAAATCTTGATTTGGATAAAAATCAAAATCATGGTCCCAATGGAATCAATATTTATGGATAATGATCCTTATCCTATAAAGTTTTTGTCACTTGACAATCTCATCAATAGCGTAAGAGTTCTTATATGGAATAATTGGTTATACATATATTCTTGCATCGTCTGCTTGATAATGTTCATATATGTTTTTTGTTCAGCGATATTATAGTTGTTGTTGTATATGTCAGTATTATGGACATAGTCGTGTAGCTCTTACTGCTACAGCTAGACTGAAACAGTATCGTTTTTGGCTGGCCTTTAACTGTTTAAGATGACCAACATACCTAGTTTCCCTTTGGGCAGGTTGAGGCATATTCTTTTGTTGTATTATTTAAGCAAATTGCTCTTTATAATAGAAAAGACAGGTCCTACAGAATTCACAAAAAAAAAATATTTAAGTATGAATTTTTATACATTTTCAAGGTTGAGACTACGTAGGTTTTATACCCATAAAAGTGTTCATCCAAATTCACACCAATCTTCGATAAGGAATTGAATAATATATTATTCTCAACCAAGTTAGAGCCAATTAAATTTAGGTGAGAAAACTATTATAGATTAACTTGTTAGTTAAATTAATCTCATATCACAGTAAACACATAAATTATGATGAAATGTAGAATGATAAAAGAGCATTAAATAATTGCGGTTCTAATAAAATAATCAAACTATTCGAAATAACAAAAAGAAATTTAATTAATATTTTAAAATCATTAATTTTCCAATTTAAAAGAAATATTTCTAATTAATTTATTTCAATGTGAATATGGTATAAAATTTGATACAATACAAGTTATAGGTGAGTTGCCACCATTACAATGGACAAGGAAATAGGGGAGTTGTCCTCACTAGAGCATGAAGTTACAGCCACATAATTTAAAATAAAAAAATCACCATTATGTTAAATTCACTCGTGCAAAACTCCCAACCAAAAATAATATTAATAATAATTGATGCTAAGGCCTTAAATATTTTCAAGAACATCTATAGAATCTTGTGCCAATTTTTAAATCATATGATTGGTTTGGTTCACATTTGAAAGGCTTGAATCTCAAAGACAAAGTGGATATCTTTACCAAATAATGAATGGGCTTATGGATGACTGAAACATAGTAGTGTGATAAATTAAATTTAAAAGAAATCAATGAAGTTATATTTACTTAAATAATGAAAAAAAGAAAAAAAAAAGAAATTATTTATAAAAATATTTTTAAATTCATTTTAATTTTGAAATTCAAAATATCACTTCCAATTTTTTTGTATTTTCATCACCTAATTCAAGCAAAGTGCCATAACTCTATAAAATCTATTCTAATTCCTTATCAAATAATAATTTATTTTTCGTTATTAAGGTTCATTTAGCTTGATCACCTCCTCGTAACAAAACAAATTAAAAAAAAAACATTTTTCTACAAGGGTTTAATATTATCTTCTACTTCCACCATCAACTTATCTTTATTTTTATGTATTTCACCCACCCACATAACAATATGTTCCTTGAAAATTTTTAATTAATAATATCTTCTACTTCCACCATAAACTTATCTCTATTTTTATGTATTTCACCCAACCACATTACAATCTTTTCCTTGACAAATTTTAATGAGGTTGTAATTCATTGGCATACAGATTGGCATTACCATACATGAATTCCAAGTAGCTTCCCCCAAATTGTATAAATCCTCTTATGCAAGCCATCCTAGATTAAATTTGAATGGACACGGAGGTTTGTGTTTCCTAAGTTCCAACTAAAGAATGGTTAGACAAGCTGCCATCCTTCACATAAGATCTACATATCTCCACATTTTGCAAAAAGTGTTCAGACATTAGAAATCAATCAAGTGATTTTGAAACACTATCCATACCTCTCCTAGTCTTTCTTAAGAGTGGTTGGTTCTGCATCCACCAATTTGTTTGATTCTAAATGATGTAAGCAGAAATATTTCAACTTGTCAACCCTCACTGTGACTTACACACACCTAATTAAAAAAAAATTACTTCTTACAAAATGCAAATCAAAACTTACTAACCTAAACCAATCCTTGTAATAACTCCAATATTAAACCAACATATAACATTAACCTATCGTCCACCTTGGAAAATATTGGCATATTAGATGTTTTGGTTTAAGGCTATGGTATTAAACCGGTGGCATCAACTTTAATATTTATTAAGGTTTTCAACCCGCATATGGCAAGATATTTTAACATTGATGCAACCAAGATACAACTGGCACGTCAGAGCAACTAAATGCGGCAGGTACTAGTTAATAAAGTCCTCGGACAGATGTGATATTCTCCATGATCATTTTCCTTTTTCGATGATTTCACCTGAGATCTCCACCGTTGAATTTTGGATGATCAACGGTGGTCGTTTTAGGCAGGAATTACCTTGTTAAGCCTGCCAACCCTAGGCTTTGCCGGCATTTTGTCACTGTGCTTGTGATTAGCTCTTCCATTCTGAGTGTTATCACTGCTGCGATTTGTTTTCAAACCTCGGCTCCGCCATTACTGTGTCTTCCTCTCTGATTTGGTTTGCCTTAGAGGTGATGCACCTTTTGGCTTAGTAGCATGATGATTTTTAAGTCCCAGTTGCAGAATGTCGTGCGCTAAAGGAGGGATGAGACCTCAGTTGTCATGACTTCTCTTTCTGTTTCAGTTCCTGTACCCCCCACTACAACACAGGTAAAAATAACTCCGCTTCCCGGCTTTTACAATCTTTTCCTATGCATACATATTCTCAGGGTTTTAATTTATTAACTCGGGTTTCTTATCCACCTTGTTTTTCAGTGTTTAAGGTTTTCAGTACGAAGATCAATTTATTGTGGCGAAAACTTCCTTCCATAGGTAACAAACTCTATCGATTTCCTTAATTTTTTTTTATCATAGAGTTCTTTGTTTGTTTTAGCTACACACTTTGCTTCTTGGGAAGTTTTTTTCCTTACTGTCTTATGTACTTGGCTATCTGTTACAGGTTTTCTATCTCATCGTTGGCAGCTCTCTTGCTTCGAAAATAACACTTTGACAATTAATTTTACTACGGCGCATGGCTAATACAATTCACTCATCTCCAGGTACTCATATTGCTTGCGCTCAGACTCAGAAGCTTCTCTGCCTTGGATGAATTCTTCTAGAAATTTCTAGGGTTTAGAAACCCAAATCTCATCTCGGTGTATGAAATAGACTGTCAGAATTATTTAGGCTTTTAATTCTGTTTTTATATAATGTAAATTGTAAGAGACAAGATTCCGGCCAGAACCCTAGGGCCTCAGATAATCCTTCCCTCACGGACTCTTATTTACTGTAGCATTTCACCATATTTTTATTATGTAGGGTTCACAACTTATTAATCAGTTTGCTATATGACACAGTCGAATATTTTAAAGATTACTTTGGAATAGTTTTTGCTTACATTTGGAATATATGTGGAAAGTTTGTACACAATGGCTTATTCACTATAATCTTCTTTCCTTTTACTCAGCATGAAAAGTAGTATAGTCGAGGGTTCAATTCTAGATCTCGACTCTTACTCAATTAAAGTATTGAATGGCGGATGTCGTGATATTTTACGTGTTGTTTTGGAATAGATATTATTTGCTTGGACTGTATGTAATATTTGACATACTGTGACCTTTCGCTATTTTAATGATATGAAAGGCTTATTTCTGCAAATGTATGAACTTATTCCAGTTCCAAATTTTTCATTATGTTTATACTCATTTATTCATTCGTATTGATTTAAGTAGTTAAGATTGGCAGGCAGTCTTAACTCTGGTTTTCTTGTGAAATATTGGTTTCTTTGTCTTTACTGTAAATAATAAGAAACTCCAGTTTAATTTTCTCTGTTTACAATACATTTCTTTCTATATTGGTAATTATCTCGGTGACGGGACACCTACAATGTCTGTGTATAGTTGTGCTTCAAGGAACAATGTGTCTTGGGTTAGGTTTTACCTGTACCCTCGACTGACAATTCCCACTACTATTATATCAAAAGAAAATTCTTTAAGCATGTGTGTGTGTGATTTTATCTTTATAGAGTATAAATATAATCTCCTTCTTTTACACAAATTTTTGTTCATTCCTTTAACTTATCTATAGTTTACTGAGTATGAATTTTACTAAAGAATTTATATTTATACATGAATCTCTGAAATATTTTTTTCCCATTTCCTACACCAGACAGCCACTACTGTTTAAACTTGTACTTAGATACTCCATTCTTTTCTTGACACAACCACAAACACTAAGCTTTAAAAGAGTAAAAGTTCTGCACATAATCATAATACCCATACTAGTCTGGGAAATACATAATGAGATAATAATAATAGAAATTGGTACCATTTTCCTAAAATATACCCACTGTTAATGTCACTAGTAAATAAATACCTGTACATACATAGTGAAAAATAATGCAGTGCTTAACTCACTAAAAACACACAGTTACTTATCTGATTATGCAATTTATAGTTGTAGTCCTCCCAACCATCAAGAGAGGCGATCATGTCCTACTCTTGCCCTCGTGCTCCAATCCTAAAAGGTACGGGTTAACGGTGGAATTTCTGCTGTGACCTTAGGACTCTTGGTCCAGTCAGTACCAGAAATTAAATCAGGATTTGCTGAGTGAATTTCCACTGGTCTCTACTAGCTCAGGAAAATTCTCCACTCTTTCCTTAGTCCATGAACAAAACCCCTACTCCTCACTAGGATCAGTCTCTTATCCCCAGAGGAGCAGGTAACTGTTTCCAACTACCCAAACCACCTTCCAGTTCTTGGAAAACATTTACCATCAACTTTTACTTTTTATGGACTCACTTTCCATAACTGATTTTTTTATTATTCACAATTAATCACTAATGAAAATAAATTTTCAGCAAGACATTAATAATTCCAGTATTTTCTTAAAACAATAATTAAAATGTCTTTTAACTAGTTAACAAATAGTTATCATTAAATGCAGCTATCATAACTTCCCCCCTAGAAGTAACACCGTCCTTGGTGTTTCACTCTAGCTTAGAAAAGAGCTTTGGGTAAGCCTCATGCACAAATATTTCGTCCTCCCAAGTAGCCTCATGTGGGCAAAAGTGCTTCCACTGCACTTTAACATGGGTGATGACTTGCTTCTGAAGCATAATTTCTCTCTGGTCAAGTATGTGTTGAGGCTCGACCAGAAACTCGTCGTTCAGCTCTACCTGCTAACAACAAATTTCCTTGTCAAATTCTCATAAATAAATCATATTTCAAGTTAGTATTTTTTTATTCTATCCTACTTGTACATTCTGCCAATGAATTACGTGCTTCGGATCATGCACATAATGCTTCAACAGGGAAACATGAAACACATTGTGTACTTAGATGTGACTGGGTAAAGCCAGTCGATAGGCCACAGGTCCTACCCTTTCCAAAATTTGGAAGGGCCCACAGAACCTAGGAGCCAACTTGGCACAACAGGTCCACCGCAAGGTACCCCTCTTAGGTTTGATCCTCACATACACATGGTCTCCTACTTTGAATTCATAATAAGTCCTCTTATTATCTTCTACTGATCTTGTGTAGCCTTCAAATTTTGTCTTATCTTCTTTACTTTTGATTCCATTTCAGCAAGCATTTCTGGTCCCAACATTAATTTTGTTTCAGGGCTACTCCAATTTATGGGTGTGCGACACTGCCTCCCATACAAGACCTCGAAATGACTCATCTTAAGGGACTCCTGATAACCATTGTTGTAAGAAAATTCAATAAGATGCAAATAGGCCTCCCATTTAGTTGGATGTTGCATCACATACATGCGCAACATGTCTTCCAGAACTTGGTTTACCTGCTCTGTTTGACCATCTATCTAGGGATGATAAGCAGTGCTAAATTTTATTTGGGTCCCCGGACCTGTAAACAAAGTTTTCCAAAATGCAGAAGTGAACTTAAAATCTCTGTCTGAAATGACAATTTTTGGAATGTCGTGTAATCTGAATATTTCCCTCATAAAAATATTTGCTATCTGTACAGTCTTGTAAGTAGACTGTACTGGTATAAAATGTGCAGATTTACTCAATCTTTCAACTACCACCATGATGGAGTCATTGTGTTTCTTAGACCACGGTAAAACTATGATGAAGTCCAGGGATATGACCTCCCACTTCCATTCAGGTACCAGTATGGGCTGCAACAATCCTGCAGGATGTCGATGCTCCACCTTCACCTGCTAACACTCCAAACATTTATTTAGATACTCAGCAATATTTTTATGCATACCAGGCTAGAAATATACTTTTCTAATAGCAGTCAACATTTTCTGGTATCTTGGGTGACCTGTATAATTGCTATGATGGTATTCATCCATGATTAGCTCTTTTAGGTCCACACGATTTGGTACATATACCTTACCTCTAAAGGTTAGCATCTGTTCTTGGTTAACTCCATATTCAGATGTACTTCCTTGTTTTCGGGTTTCTTCCATTTGCTGCCATAGGAATTGATATTCCAGATATTTTTGTGCCTCTTCTTTTACTTGATCTATGAATTTACTTTCAAGATGATTGTAGTAAATCTCATAAACACAATGCAGCTTCCTACTTAAAGCACCAGCCACCCGGTTTTCCTTAACTTTCACGTGATGTATATCCATTTCAAACTCACTTAGAAAGGAATTCCATCTTCTCTGTTTGGAGTTTAAATCAGCTTGCTTGAAATAACTAGTCAAGCTGCTATGATCTGTTTTTAGCACAAAATTTTTCCCCAACAAGTAGTGTCTCCATACCCAGAGCACATGTACTATTGTTGTTAACTCCAGATCATAGACCGAATATCTTTGTTCATTTTCCTTTAGCTTCCTTGACTCATAAGCCACTACTTTTCCTTCTTGAGATAAAACTTCCCCAAAACCTTCTTTACTTGTGCCTGTACAAACTTCAAATTCTTTGTTGGGGTCAGCTACCCTCAACATTGGTGTAGTGGTCAATAATTTCTTCAGCCTCTCGAAACTATTTTGGCACTCAAAGGTCCACTTAAAGACTTTTCCTTTTCTCTGCAAATAGGTAATGGGAAAGAAATTCTGGAAAATCCTTCAATAAATCTCCGATAGTACCCAGCTAATCCCATAAAGGATTGAATATCTGCCACATTCTGGGGTACTCGCCATTCCATGATTGTCTTGATTTTCTCTGGATCTACAACAATCCCTTTTGCTGAAATGACATGGCCTAAATATTGGATTTCTGTTTTAAATAAATCACATTTACTAAACTTAGCGTACAATTGGTGTTTCCTTAGCATTTCCAGCACACTTATTAAATTCTCCTTATGCTCTTCCTGGTTTTTAGAATAGATTAAAATATCATCTATGAATATAAGTACAAAATTATCCAGGAAAGGATGGAATATACCATGCATTAACCTCATACACGTTGTTGGTGCATTTGTTAACCCAAGGGGTAACACCACAAATTCATAATGCCCATACCTGGTACAGAATGCAATCTTGCAAATGTATTCATCCTTAATTCAGATCTGGTGATATCTAGATCTTAAATCTATCTTTGAAAATACAGTGGCCCCCTTCACCTGATCAATCAGATCATCAATCCTTGGTAGAGGATATTTATTTTTAACTGTTAATTTATCAAGATGTCTATAGTCCATGCACATTCACATGGTTCTGTCTTTCTTCTTAACGAACAACACTGGTGCTCCCCACAGGGACACACTTAGACAAATATAACCTTTGTCCAGCAGTTCTTATAACTACATTTTTAATTCAGTTAATTCTGGAACACTCATTCTATAAGGAGCTCTTGACACAGGATATTCTCCTGGCATTAATTCTATGGTGAAATCAATATCTCATTTTGGTGGTAATCCAGGTATTATTTATGGAAAAACATCCATAAAATCTTATACCACTGGTATGTTTTCCATCATACGTGATTTTTCCTTGGAATTAGCATATCCCACCTAAATAGCTTATATCTGGCATCCGTTCCTTATACATTTATTCATTTTGGATTTTGTAATTGGATGCAGCTGTAGTGGCTTCTTGATTCCTTGAATCTCTTTGTGTGTTCCATCTTGCATTCTGTAATAGATGATCTTTTCCTTGCAGTCCACTAAGGTCCAATATTTTTCTAGCCAATCCATGCCCAAAAAAACATCATAGGACCCTAACGGCAGTATGTTCAAATCCACATTTAACTGTTGTTCTGCAATTTCTAATGTACAGTTTGGAATCTTGGCAGTTACCTTTCTTTTTGCTCCTATGGCTAGTTGTACCAGCCACAAGTTTTTGAATTTATGTTCTTTTAATTTACACATTTCCACTATTTTGGGACTAACATAACTTATACTTGCACCTGGGTCTACCAAAATAGAAACATATTGAGACAGTAATTTACCTTCCAACTCAATCATTGTTGGCTAATAATCTGCCTGTCGATCCTCCAACGCCGCGTTGATACGAGGAATGTTTCACGCCACATCGCCTACTGTAGAAGCTTCTTGCAAGTTTGCAACTGTATCATTTCTTACTCGCTGTGGGAAATTTTTATAATAGTGTGCCTCACCACACCCCCAACACTGTAGAGGTGGCTTAATCACCTTCCCTTGCTTAGGTTTGTTGGATGCCTCTGTAGGCTTCTCTTCTGCTGGTCATCGAGTTCTTTGATGATTTCTGCCAAATTTTTTACTGATATAACTTCGTATAGAATTCTTAAAATTATTACTTTTGGTGCCTTTGAAATTTGAGCTACTTTTATGTCCTTTCCTTGGCTGCCAACTTTTTCCAACCTCCCCTTTAGCCTTAGACTTCTGATAGCATATTTGTGCCTTAAGAATGGCTTCGTCCATGGTTTTGGGATTTACAAATTCAATTTGCTCTTTCATATGTGTTAGAAAGCTGCTCAGAAATCTTTGCACCTTAGCCTTTTCCTCTCGAAGGTATGGAACATATCGTAACAGGGACGTGAACTTGGTGATGTACTCGTCCATAGTCATATGTCCCAGCTTCAAGTCATGAAACTCTTTAGCTTTCTCATCGTAGAATCATTCTGTTAAATACTTGTCTTTAAAGTATTGTTGGAATGATTCTCAAGTAACATATTGGTCCTCAATGCTGCGAACATTCTTCACTTCTTCCCACCACAGAGTGGATTTCTCTCTAACTGATATCTGGCCAATCTGGCCTTGAGGTTGTTGCTGTACTCGTACACCTAAAAATATCTGTTCATGTTTATCAATCATGCCTCTGCCACTTCCTTATCTTCACCATCAAATGTTGGTGGTTTTATTTTCCGAAACTCCCCCTGAAGCTCTACTTTCTTCTTCTTAACTTCTTTCTGATCTGACAAATTTCCGAATTCTACTTCATTGTAGCTTTTGTTCTTGTTGCTTCGTTAGGATGGGCTTCTTTCCACTCTGTCAGTGGTGTTGTCCCTTGTTTTCTGTTCATCACCTTCTTGCATGCCCCTATCAGCACTTGAGTGTTCCATTTCTTGATTTTGCTTGTCTGACAGACTTTTGAGTATATTTTCTTGCTCTTGCATTAATTTTTCATTATCCCTTCGAACTTGAACCATCTCTTCCTGTAGTTGTTGTATTGTATTCAAAAGTATGCTGGTTTGATGCTGTTGTTCCTACAACAGTCTACTCGTTTGCTGGTGTTGATCGACACTCAGCTGAACCCACATCTTAGGGCTCACTACTAGTTGTGTTTGGGGTTCCCTGGTGTCTTGGGGTGGTTGCTGTGTTGTTCCCCTTGTCATGATGTTTCCTGTTATGCTTCTATTCTGTGCATCATTATACACACAGCATAAATTGTTAGTTGACCCTTAGGGTCCCAGCATATGGACGTTGCTCTGATACCACTTGTGACTTATACATACACCTAACTAAAAAAAAAAAATTACTTCTTACAAAATGCAAAGCAAAACTTACTAACCTAAACCAATCCTTGTAATAACCCCAATATTAAACCAACATATAACATTAACCTATGATCCACCTTGGAAAATCTTGTCATATTAGATGTTTTGGTTTAAGGCTATGGTATTAAACCCGCGGCATCAACTTTAATATTTATTAAGGTTTTAAACCTGCATATGGAAAGATATTTTAACATTGATACAACCGAGATACAACTGGCACGTCAAAGCAACTAAATGCGGTAGGTAATCGTTAATAAAGTCCCCAGACAGATGTGAGATTCTCCATGATCATTTGTGTTTTTCAATGATTTCACCTGAGATCTCCACCGTTGAATTTTGGATGATTGACGGTGGTCATTTTAGGTGGGAATTACCTTGTTAACCCCGCCAACCCTAGGCTTTGTCGACATTTTGTCACTATTCTTGTGATTAGCTCTTCCGCTCTAGGTGTTATCACTACTGCGATTTACTTTCAAACCTTGGCTTCGCCATTACTGTGTCTTCCTCTCCTATTTGGTTTGCCTTAGAGGTGATGCGCCTTCTGGCTTGGTAGCATGATGATTTTTAAGTACCAGTTGCTGAAACCATGCGCTAAAGGAGGGATGAGACCTTAGTTGTCATGGATTCTCTTGTCATTTTGGTTCCTGCACCCCTCATTGCAACACAGGTAAAAATAACTCCGCTTCCTGGTTTTTACAATATTTTCCTATGCATACATATTCGCAGGGTTTTAAACTATTAACTCAGGTTTCTTACCCACCTTGTTTCTCGGTGTTTAAGTTTTTCAGTACGAATATCAATTTATTGTGGCGAAAACTTCTTTCCACAGGTAACAAACTCTATCGATTTCCTTAAATTATTTTATCACAGATTTCTTTGTTTGTTTTAGCTACACGCTTTGCTTCTTGGGAAGTTTTTTCCTTACTGTCTTATGTACTTGGCTATCTGTTACAGGTTTTCTATCTAATCGTTGGCAGCTCTCCTGCTTCGAAAATAACACTTTGACAATTATGTTTACTACGGTGCATGGCTAATACAATTCACTCATCTCCAGGTACTCATATTTCTTGCGCTCAGACTCAGAAGCTTCTTTGCCTTGGATGAATTATTATAGAAATTTTTGGGGTTTAGAAACCCAAATCTCAGCTCAGTGTATGAAATAGACTATCGGCATTATTTAGGTTTTTAATTCAGTTTTTATATAATGTAAATTGTAAGAGACAGGATTCCGGCCAAAACCCTAGGGCCTCGGATAATCATTCCCTCACGAAATCTTATTTGCTGTAGCATTTCACCATATTTTTATTATGTAGGGTTCATAACTTATTAATAAGTTTGCTATTCAACACAGTCGAATGTTGTAAATATTACTTTGGAACAATTTTTGCTTACGTTTTGAATATATGTGGAAAGTTTGCACACAACGACTTGTTCACTTTAATCTTCTTTCCTTTTACTCAACATGCAAAGTAGTATATTCAAGGGTTCAATTCTAGATTTCGACTCTTACTCAGTTGAAGTATTGAATGGCGAATGCTGTGAGATTTAACCTGTTGTTTTGGAATAGATATTATTTGTTTGGACTGTATGTAATATTTGACATACTGTGAGCTTTCGCTATTTTAATGATATGAAAGGCTTATTTTCGAAAATGTATGAACTTATTCCAGTTCCAGTTTTCTCGTTATGTTTATACTCATTTATTCATTCGTATTGGTTTAAGTGGTTAAGCTTGGCAATTAGTCTTAACTCTAGTTTTCTTGTGAAATACTGGTTTCTTTGTCTTTACTGTAAATAATAAGAAACTCCAGTTTAATTTTCTCTGTTTACAATACATTTATTTCTATCTTGGTAATTATCTTGGTGACTGGACCACCTACAGTGTCTGTGTATAGTTGTGCTTCGAGGAACAATGTGTCCTAGGTTAGGGTTCTACCTGTACCCTCGACCGACAACTCCCATTACTATTATATCAAAAGAAAATTCTTTAAGCGTGTATGTGTGTGATTTTATCTTTACAAAGTATAAATATAATCTCCTTCTTTTACATAGATTTCTGTTCATTCCTTTAACTTATATATATTTTACTGAGTATGAATTTTACTGAAGAATTTATATTTATACATGTATCTCGGAAATCTTCTTTTCCCATTTCCTACACCAGACAACTACTGTTGTTTAAACTCGTACTTAGATACTCCATTCTTTTCTTGACACAATCACAAACACTAAGCTTTAAAAGAGTTAAAGTTCTACACATAATCATAATACCCATACTGGTCTGGGAAATACATAATGAGATAATAATAATAGAAATTGGTACCATTTTCCTAAAATATACCCACTGTTACTGTCACTAGTAAATAAATACCTGTACATACATAGTGAAAAAGTAATGCAGTGCTTAACTCGCTGAAAACACGCAGTTGCTTATCTGATTATGCAATTTATAGCTGTGGTCCTCCCAACCATCAAGAGAGGCGATCATGTCGTACTCTTGCCCCCGTGCTCCAATACTGAAAGGTATGTGTTGGCATTGGAATTTCTGTTGTGACCTCAGGACTCTTGGTCCAGTCAGTACCAAAAATTAAATCAGGATTTGCTGAGTGATTTTCCACTGGTCTCTACCAGCTCAGGAAAATTCTCCACTCTCTCCTTAGTCCATGAACAGAACCCCTACTCCTCACTAGGATCAGTCTCTTATCCCCAAAGGAGCAGGTAACTGTTTTCGACTATCCAAACCACCTTCCAGTTCTTGGAAAACATTTACCATCAGCTTTTACTTTTTATGGACTCACTTTCCATATCTAATTTTTTTATTATTCACAATTAATCACTAATGAAATTAAATTTTCATCAAGACAATAATAATTCCAGTCTTTTCTTAAAACAATAATTAAAATGTCTTTTAACTAGTTATCATTAAATGCAGCTGTCACACTCACTTTCTCCCCTTAAGCCTCATTCCTATTCAATGTTAAATTGATATACCCTTCAATTATCAAATTCTTTACTTTGACCTCTTGTAATGCAAAAAATGTATCTGAAATCACCTACTTTTCCTTGGATGAAATTATGCACACTCATCATAGTAAGAGGTCGATCAAGTTCTTTCCTCATGTTAGGAACATGTTTGAAAAAACAATTGATGAATCGATTAGAGCCAATGATGAATTCCAATCTATAATAAGGCCATTAGATAGTGCCAAAAAAGCCTACAGCAGAAAAAATATTGATCTTTAAGGACTTTCCTAAGATCATTACCTAATATATCACCATCACTCATTTTCTCCTACAATATAACAAGATCATGGAGTCTCCTTTTTTATTGATCTATTTAAGGCTAACCTCTTATTTTAGTTGTGAAATATCTTATTGCATCAAGAGGCCCATTCTACAGCCCAGTATGACCCAGATGTAAGTATGTCAGAAGCCAAAACAAAACAAAAAAACTAAAGAAAAATTAAACAGTAAAATCTAAATAATATAAAAATAAAAATAAACTAGAGGCAAGGTAAATAAATAAAACATTTGTTTATACGTACTCTCGAGATATGGTAAATAAATAAAAATATAAATAAACTAGAGGTATGGTAAATAAATAAAACATTTTTTTACATTTACTCCATAAACCTCTCTATTTACAAAAACTCAAAAAAGAGGTTTTATTTAGGTGAATCCTATGGGCCAAATACCATGTGACAAATTATTATTAATACCATGGGCCAAATACCATATTTATAAAAGAGGTATGATAAATAAATAAATATAAAAGAGGTATAAAGAGGTAAGGTAAATAAATAAAAATATATCAAGGATTAGAAATCAACATCTAATTATATATGAAGTCTATGGCCCAAATACCATGGACCAAACTATTATTAATACCATGCAAAAAAAACATTATTAACCCTAACATTAATATTAAATTATTATTATTATTATTATTATTAAATCGAATATTCATATTAATATATTATAATATAAATATTATTAAATTAAATAACTTTAAATTAATCCAAAACTAAATATGTTATATTATAATATATCATCAATATATATATATTAACTCTCGATATACATGGGAGGGGAGATCAAAGACATATGATAGAGGTGGAGAAATAGGGGGAGTGACAAGGGAAATATGGAGATAAACTAAAGGAGGCGGGAGAGGAGGAATGAAGAGAGAGAGAGAAAGAGAGGGAGAGGAGTGAGAGAGGTAGAGAAGGGTAACAGAGGGAGGGAAACATAAATATGGAGGTGGGGGAGAGAGAAGGAGAGAGGGAGGGAGAAGGAGAGAGGATTGGAGGGTAGAGAGAGAGAGAAAGAGAAGGGATGAGGGAGAGGGAGGTAGGGAAGAAAAGGAGAGACAGGAAGGATGAGAGGAGGAGGAGAGAGGGAGGGATAGAGATATGGATTTGGAGGGGGAGAGAGGGAGGGAAGAAGAGAGAGGATTGGAGGGCGAAGAGAGAGAGAAGGGCACATAGAGGGAGGCAGGAGATAAAGGGAGGGAGAGGACTTGAGAGAGTGGAAGATATCGATGGGGGAAGAGAGAGGATTAGAGAGAGAGAGAGAGAGAGAGTGTGTGATGCAGGAAGAGAGAGGGAGGTAGAAGAGAAAGGGAGAGAGAGGAAATAAAATAGAGGGGACTTGAAATAGAGGAGGGGAGAGGGAGGGATAAAGATATGGAGTTAGAGGTGGAGAGAGGGAGGGATAGAGATATAGAGCTGGATGGGGAGAGAGGGAGGGAAGAAGAAAGACATAGAGAGGGAGTAGTGGAGAGAGAGAGGGATTTACAAGGGAGAGATGGAGAGAGTGTATGTTTGGGGGTGAGATATAGATACAAACAAGGAGAGATGAAGATAAGGAGGGAGATATGGAGGGGGAGAGAGAGAGGGAGGTAAGAATAAATAAATAGAGAGTGAAAGGTGGAGAGAGAGAGAGAGAGAGAGAGAGAGGGAGTGACAAGGAAGATGGAGAGAGAGGGAGAGAGGATAGCAGGAGGGAGAGGGAGAGGAGGAGGGGCTGATAGATATAAAAATTGGAGAAAGAGAGTGTATATTTTGGGGTTGATATAGATATACAAAGGGAGATAGAGATATAGATGGAAGGTGAAGAGAAAGAAAGGATATATGGAGACAAAGAGGTAGGGACAAAGATATTGATAGATATGGAGTGAGAAACCATGTGTGTTCTGCAGATGTGATAAAGAGACAAAGAAGGAGAGATGGAGGAATATATAGATATATATGGAGGGGAGAGAGAGGGAAGAATATTTCTTGCACGAGATTCATTGATTTCAGTGTAGATGGTGATTTCTAATCCTATTTGATTGTTTGCACTAGATGCATTGATTTTAGTACATAGATGTTGATTTCTAATGATATTTGATTACTTGCACTAGATGCATTGATTTCAATGTAAATTATTTCTAATCGTATTTGATTTATTGCATTAAATGCATTTATTTAAGTGTAGATGGTTATTTATAATCCTATTTGATTTCTTGCACTAGATGCATTAATTTCAACGTAGATGTTGATTTCTAATTATATTTGATTTCTTGCACTAGATGCATTGATTTCAATGTAGATCATTTCTAATCCTATTTCATTGCTTGAACTAAATGCATTGATTTCAATGTATATGGTGATTTCTAATCCTATTTGATTTCTTTCACTAGATGCATTGATTTTAGTGTAGAGGTTGGTTTTTAATCCTATTTTCCTACTTGCACTAGATGTATTGATTTTTGTGTAGATGTTTATTTCTAATCGTAATTTATTACTTGCTTTAGATGCATTTATTTCAGTGTAGATATTGTTTTCTAATCTTCTTTTATTTCTTCCATTATATGCATTTATTTCAGTGTATATGTTGATTTATGATTTGATGTAATTGGATGTATGATGGTACATTAATTTTAAAGTCATTGGATTAATATTGTCCATTGATTTCAGTGTATATGTTGATTTATGATTTGATGTAATTGGATGTATGATGGCACATTAATTTTAAAGTCATTGTTTAATATTGTCCATTGATTTCAGTATAAGCACAAAAACTTATTGACAATATATATTGATTTTTGTGTTATTGTAATTAAGCCTATTAATATTGGAGAGCAAGAGAGACAAAGTATGATGTTTAATACAACATCTCAAGCTAAATATTTAAATGGTTTATGATTCTAACTTTCCTTTTCATATAATCGATATGAACAGATGACAAAACTAACAAGGGTGACATTAAGAATAGTAGAGGAAAATAGTTTGAGATTGACCACAATGAAGGTTATTTGTAATTGACTAAATTCTTATTATTCACATTTTATATCATTCAATATTATTACATTGTCACTTTGCATTCAAAATTTTTATTTCATCATTTTTCATCATTAAAGTTATTTTACAATATTTATCATCTCAACAAAATAAGGTAACTAAGAAAAATTAAAATTAAAATGACTTGATAAACCTCGCACATATTTAGCATATTTAAAATGGTTATATTAATATTAGATGTATTTACATATTATTGATAAAATTAATCATATGTTCCTCATATTATCGATAGATTTTCCTTGGCCACACACGACTGAAACCAACATGGATCCATCTTAACTCCGGATCTATCAAGCGCCGAGAGGGATCAAATCTCTCGAGGTGCAAACTTTTTCTCAAGTTTTGCAGTCAAAAAAGAGGTTTTCACCTTGAGAGATTTGATCCCTCTCGGTGCTTGATAGATCCGGAGTTAAGATGGATCTAGGCTGGTATTACATGAGAAAATTAACAACAATTCACATAATTTTAGGGTTAGTTTGCACTAAGAGCCCTAGAAATCAATGCCTAGTTTCCTTGTTGAACTTCATTGAATGGCCTTTTATGTGCATGCTAAAGATAATCTTTTCTCCTAATAAAACTAGTATTTACAGTATTTACATCCGTTGAATTATCCAATCCCACCCACCTTAAGAATAACACCTTTAGAGTTAAGATTCCCTTTCTTAGATCTCATAAGGCAACTACTCCTCCCTTCTGAACCCATATGAAGTATTCATTTCTTGAAATTCATAGGTATCCCATTAGCTTGAAAGAAAACAAACACAATCACTTTTTAATGTGAGACTTGCACAAGCTTTGTTAACCCAAGAAGAAGTATTCATAAGGCATCAACTATGGGATACTTAAAATCATTCCTCTTTCAGTGAGTTTCATTTTCATGTGAGTCAATTTTTCTTGCATTCTAATCATATTTTCTAAAAACAGATGATTTGAATAATTTTAAAATTGGTGAAAAAAATCTTGGCAACAAGGTTTCATGGTTTCATGAGGAAAATTCCAATGATAAAAGTGGGAATTCTAACGTTTTTACATGTTAGGGATAACTTTCAAACCCTGCTCACAACGAAAGAAGTTTTCTCATTAGAAGGCATTGAATTTGGGGTTAAACGCCTGGCAAATGGGAAAGCTAAAGACATTGAAGGTTACCAGGAAGAAATATTAAAAATTGGAGGTCCTGTCCTCATCCCCCACATCCACAAGATTTTCAACCAAGCAGTCAAGCAAGGGTTACCTAAACCTTGGACTCAGAGCCTCATTATCCCTATTTTTAAAAGTGGGGATACAAATAACCCCTCTAATTATCGGGCAATTATGATCAACCCTCTCTTAGCCAAGTTATATGGTATTTTTTTGGAAGAGAAGTTGAGGATTTGGATTGAAAGTGAAAGTAAGCAGGCTAAAGGCCAAGCGGGTTTTAGAAGGTAGCACTCAACAATGGACCACCTCGTTACGCTTAGGATCATTGTGGGGGAATGTCACAATGATAAATCCAATCTCTTCTGTTGCTTTGTGGAATTTAGAAAGGCTTTCAATACGGTTCCTAGAAATAACCTATGGAATAGATTAAAAGAGCTAAAGGTTCCTTTCGAGCTAAGAGTGGTCGCTATAAGGTTATACGAGAATGTAATTTCCAAGTTAAAGAGCAATGAGGGGTGGTCAAAAGATATTAAGTGTAATATTGGAGTTAAACAAGGTTGCCCCCTCCCCCCTACCCTATTTGGCATTTACATCGATAAGCTAGAAGGTTGTTTAGAGGAAGCAAGATTTGCTGGCACGATCTTAGCTGGGATAGTCATCATCCTTCTTCTCTATGCTGACGATATTGTTCTTCTTGCAAGGTGCCCATGTGATCTTGATAAGAAACTTAGACTTCTTAAGGATCTATGCTCTACAATGGGTATGTTTGTTAGGTCCCTATATCACTAGTATAGCCCCTTATTATTGTTAGTGTAAACCCCTTATTGTTATTATTGTACCCTTGTAACCCCCATTTTGTTATTATTGTGCCCTTAAATTATTATTGTTAGGTCGGCTAGGATTACATTGTGTCCCACTAGGATTACATTATGGCCCCATGGACTCCTATATATAGAAAGGAGGTTTTGTAAATTGTATCATCCAAGAATTGTTCATTTATGTAATGTATTGGAGGTTTTCCCCTCAAAGTGGCTTATTTCTAAGGCGTTGATATCTCTTTTCTTCTATTTTTGGAGCTGGTTACACAACATTTGGTATCAGAGCTTTGGATTCTAGGGTTTCGCTGCTCCAAACAGGTCATCGTAGCATTTTCGCTATAACTCTTTTTCTACGAAGCTTCAGAAGCTGAAATTTTTAGGGTGCGAAGCTGAAATCTTGAGGAAGGTTTTCTAAAAATTTCAGATCTTGGTTCACAATATTTGAGGATATATCATCTGTGGAAGTTAGGTATTTTTTCAGGCTCATAAACAGGTCATCGTGGAATTTGCGCTATAAAATTTTTTGTACGAAGGGTCAGAGTCTGAAATTCATATGGTGCGAAGCTGAAATCTGGAGGAAAGTCGTCAAAAAATTTCAGAACTTGGTTCGCAATATTTTTTGAGATATGATCTGTGGAAGGTAGTGCTTTTTCAGGCTCCTGAATTTCATCTCAAAGAGGTGATCATGGGAAACGTTCAATAACTCTCTCTCTGGGCAGTGGATTTGAGTGCCGTAAAAAGTGGTCACAAGTGCACAAACTGTAGTTTCTTGGCTATCAATTTCAGAGACAAAGGATGAAACAGTGACATGTGGCAAGTCGTACAAGTTCGCTCTACTGAACCAGTCCATAATGGGTCATTGTGGGAGATTGGACACAACTTTGTCTTGGAGCATCAAAATCAGTGGTTTGTGGGGGTGAAGAAGCTTCAGAGGGCTACTACAGGGCGAATTTCAGATATCGAAGATTTTCGAAAAACTATGAAGATAATACAATTTCTATATTGGAGCTCCTCGAGCTAGTAAAAGGTGTGTATTATTTTTTCCGAACTGCATAAGTCTTGTTTGAAGAATCAAGTTGAATTGATTCCAAGGGCATATTGTAGAATAGATATCAGTATTGGATTCTAAAATGGCCCCTAAAAAGAATTCAACACCCATTAAACCTTTAGAAGGCTCTACTATGACTCATGAAGACGAAGAATGGCAACATGACATATCAAAATTACAAGAGCAAGTGCAACAAATTTCGCTCTCGCAAAGAGCAACAAAAAATGACATGGAAGTTTTGAAGAAAAGGCGTGGAATCTAAGATGGATGGTTTTGGAAGCTAAGATGGATAGCATGGAGAGTCGACACATGGAAAATAAGATGGATGACATGAAGAATGATCTAGAAAACGCCATGGAAAGGCTTGATGACAAGACCAAGCAAGAGCAGAAATGATGGGATTCTAATGGCGGAAATATGAGAAGACCTCATTGAGAAAAAAATAAATGTTAATAGTGATTTCATAAACTCTAATGTTGGCAGGAAGAACCACCATATTCCAAAAATGGATATGAGGAAGTTTGATGGAAAGGATCCTGTAACATGGATACTACCGATGGAGCAATATTTTGATCTCCATAATGTGAAAAACACACAAAAGGTATTCATTATGACTTTACATTTAGAACAAAATACATTTATATGGTATCGATGGCTTTGCTCCCATAAAAAAATTGTCACTTGGTCAATTTTTACGGAGGAAATGATAACACATTATGAGGATACAAAGAGCAGCACCTTCTTTAGCCAATTGATAAATCTCAAACAAAAGGGTTTAGTGGGGAAGCACATTGAGGACTTCCAAAAATTGAATATGAGGTAACTGATCTTACAGAGGAACGAGTTGATCTCTTCATAGGCACTTTAAAGGATAACATCCAACATGAAGTCCGTGTTTTGGAACTTGATTCATTAGAGAAGGAATTCAGGTTGGCAAGAAAAATTGAATGTAAAATTATGGCGACAGGGAAGCCTACCACTCACTTCTATAAAGAAGGAAGTGTTTCTATGCCTAGATTTCCACAACCTACAAGGTTGACACCACAACAATTGGAAGAAAAAAGAGAAAAAGGGCTTTGCTACGGTTGTGATAGCAAATACACTAAAGGTCATAAGTGTGCTGAGAAGAAATCCTTTTACATAGATTGTGAAAGAAAGAAAGAAAATGAACAAGAAGAGGATATACACAAGGGAACCAACCTAGAAGAGGAAGAAATGAATCAGACCATATCGTGTAATGCAAGGTAGGAATTACCACTCCTCAAACTCTCAAGATAGAAGGACATATCAAGAATAAAAAGGTAATAGTGTTGATTGATTTAGGTAGTACCCATAATTTTATTCATTGTAAGGTAGCCAAGGAATTGAATTGTTTCCTATACCTAGCACCGGAATGTCAAGTGATGGTTGCAAATGGAGGAACTATAAATTGCTCTAGAAAATGCCATAATATCAAGCTAACCATGGGGGAATATGTATTGAATAGTCCAATGCTTTCCATTCCTATGGGAGGTGCTGATGTTGTATTAGGAGTACAATGGTTACAATCTTTGGGGATGGTAGCTTTTAATTTTCAGGATTTTTTCTTGAATTTTTTTTTAGAAGGAAAGGAGGTTGAATTACGGGGTATTGCGGGAAGCCGGAGGATAATAAGCTCTAATATAACTGACAAAGCTTCTAAAGAAGAACGACGTAATTGCACAATTATGCTCTAAGTTCAACATCAAAATCATCCATTTCTGCAGATCTCCAAAACGTCTTGGACAATCATCCCAAGGTGTTTGAAACTCCCAAAGGACTCCCACCTATTCATGATCATGATCATGCTATTCATTTGATTCCAGGAAGTGTTCCTCCAAACATCAGGCCTTATAGTTATCCTTATGTCCAAAAGAGAGAAATTGAACGTATGATTGCGGAAATGTTAGAGGCTGGTATAATTAAACCTAGTCAAAGTTCTTTCTCTGCTCTAGTAGTATTGGTGCACAAGAAGGATGGATCATGGCGCATGTGTCCAGATTATAGGGAGCTCAATAAGCTCACTATTAAAGATAAATTTCTCATTCTTGTGATTGATGAATTATTGGATGAATTACATGGCGCAATTTATTTTACCAAGTTGGATCTTCGTTCGGGATATCATCAAATTAGAATAAAGACTGAAGATATTTTGAAAATAGCATTTGAAACTCATGAGGGTCATTATGAATTTTTGGTCATGCCTTTTGGCCTTACCAATGCACCTTCTACATTTCAAGGGTTGATGAATTCCATTTCAAACCCTTAGAAAATTTGTGCTAGTACTTTTTGATAATATGCTAATGTACTGCAAGTCTTGGAAGGATCATGTTGAACATGTTGACAGGGTGCTCAAACTATTGCAGAAGAAACAATTATATGCAAAAACATCCAAATTTTTCTTTGGAGTACAAGAGGTGGAATATTTGGGTCATATTGTATCTCATGAGGGTGTTAAAGTAGACCCTAACAAAATTAAAGCCATTAAGGAATGAAAAGTCCCCCCAACCATAAATCAGTTGCAAGGATTTCTCGGGTTAACGGGGTATTATCGAAAGCTTTTTAAGAATTATGGGAGAACAGTAGCACCTCTAACAACATTATTGAAGAAATATGCATTTTCATGGATTCCCGAAGCAACTAAGGCCTTTGAACATCTTACAGAGGCAATGTGCCTAGCAGGTCTGCTTCTGAGACTTCTGAAGCCTTTATTGTGGGTCGTAGTGCCTCGGGAAATGGAATTGGTGCGATTTTAATGCGGGAAAGGAAGACAAACTGCTTTGAAAGTCGTCCAATCAAAGGAAAGTATTTACGAGAAACCTATTTATGAGAAATGTTAGCAATACCACATGCACTAAAGTAAATGAGCACCTATTAGGAAGACACTTCAAGGTAAAAGCTGATCATGATAGTCTTAAACACTTTTTGGAACCAAGACTGTCGTCGGAAGAACAGCAAAATGGGTCACAAAGATGTTGGGTTATGAATTTGAAATAATCTACAAAAAAGGAAAGCTTAATGTTGTTGCAGATGCACTCTCAAGAAATAATGAAGAGGTGGAAGCATTGCTTTGTGCCATTTCTATTATCCAACCATATTGGATAACCTAAGCAAGAGATGAATGAAAGAAGGACAAAGATGTATGGACACTCATTCAAAAGTTGCAGCAAGATCCTAGTACATACGATACA
Source organism: Pinus albicaulis (assembly GCA_034641835.2). NCBI lineage: Eukaryota > Viridiplantae > Streptophyta > Pinopsida > Pinales > Pinaceae > Pinus > Pinus albicaulis. The sequence continues at coordinate 298,484,751 of CM076583.1, read as the reverse complement.
TTTAGTTGGAAAAATGATTCCTTATGGTACAAAGATCGCTTATATCTTTGTAAGAATTCCCAACTAAAACAAAATATTATTCTGGAATTGCACACTTCTCCTTTAGGAGGACACTCAGGATTTTTAAAAACTTACCATAGGGTGAAGAAAGAATTTTTTTGGGATGGCCTTAAATATGATATTCAAAATTTTGTGGCAGAATGTTTGGTTTGCTAGCAAAATAAAGTTGAGACAATTAAGACCCCGGGTCTTCTACAACCTTTATCCATTCAAAGTCAACGTTGGGAGGAGATTTCAATGGATTTTATCACATTTTTACCGAAGTCTGAAGGAAGGAGCGTCATCATGGTGGTAGTTGATAGACATACCAAGTATGCACACTTTTGTGCATTATCTCATCCATTTAAAGCAAGTACGGTTGCTACCGCATTTATGGAAACAATTCAAAAGCTACACGGAAGCCAAGGGAGAGAGTGTTATTGTGACGTGATCCCAATTTACGAAATTTTTGGACGGAGTTATTTTCTTGTTTGGAGTACTCAATTAGCTCATAACTCATCTTATCATCTAAAATACGATGGTCAAGGCGAGAATCTAAATAAATGTTTGGAAGGATATCTTGGTATTTGTATTGATAAACAAACCTGATGGGTCAATGGTTACCTCTTCTTGAATGGTGGTATAACACTTCCCTTCCATGCGCAACATGTTGTTATGGCACTTTATGGATATCATCCACCATCATCACATCATCTTTAAGGAAAATTGAGGTTCAAGCGATGGAAGATCACATCGAACGCCGACAGAAGTTCTCCAACTCTTAAAGGATAACACAATTTGGCAAAAAAATCAGATAAACAGTGAGATCAACATCGTAAGCGAAAGTTTTGATGTAGGAGATTGGGTATTTTTACGACTACAACCATATAAACAAATGTCCCTCAAGCAAGCTAAGAAGGATAATAAATTATCTCCAAAGTACTATGGTCCTTACAAGGTGTTGAAAAAGATTGGTACTATGGCATACAAATTGGAGCTTCCTACTTCTTCATGAGTGCATCCAGTTTTCCATGTTTCATGCTTAAAGAAGGTTATAGGTGAAAATCTTCCATTTCAAACAATATTGCCAAAACTTGATGAGGAAGGAAAAATCATATTAGAGCCTGAAACAGTCACAGAAACAAGAACTCAACAGCTACAGAATCGATCGATTTTAGTGTCTAATAGTGGAAAGACTTGCAGAGATTCTAAAAGGGAGGATGAGAATTTTATACGAAGCACCCAGCACCGGAGCTACTCAAGCGTTGAGGACAACACTTTTTTGAAGGAGAGGGGCATTTTAGGTCCCTATATCACTAGTATAGTCCCTTATTATCGTTAGTGTAACCCCCTTATTGTTATTATTGTACCCTTGTAATTCCCATTTTGTTGTTATTGTGCCCTTAAATTATTATTGTTAGTTCAGTTAGGACTACATTGTGGCCCACTAGGATTAAATTATGGCCCCATGGACTCCTATATATAGAAAGGAGGTTTTGTAAATTGTATCATCCAAGAATTGTTCATTTATGTAATGTATTGGAGGTTTCCCCCTTGAAGTGGCTTATTTCTAAGGCGTTTATATCTCTTTTCTTCTCTTTTGGTGGTTACTATGATGTTTGTTAACACTAATAAAATAAAAGTTATGATTATCAAATCCAAGAAGGACACTTAAGTTAATTTTATGTATGAAAATAGTAACTTGAAGGAAGTGTCTTCTTACAAGTACCTAGGAATTGATATTCATCACAGGCTCAACTGGAACTATAGCATTCAGAAAATGATTAATGGGGGGTGGAAAGCTTATTTTGGTCTTGAAAATAATTGTAAAACGGAAAACCTCGTAATGTGGGATAGAAAGAAGTTCATCTTTGAAACTTTAGTCACTCATGTTATCTTATATGGATGTGAGGTTTGGGGTTGCAGCATCTCTAGAGAATCCTGGAGAAATATTGAGAAAATCTAGAAGCGTTTTATAACGTATAACCTTAAAATTAAAAGCAATACACCCTATCCTATTCTACTTATAGAAGTGGGTCTTTCCCCTATCGAGAGCCTATTTCTTATTGAAACTACATTGTCGCCCACCAAGCTCAATAGCATAGGATACCATAGACTTCCTAAGCTAGCTTTAAATTCCAGCCAAAACCACCTAAGGCTTAAACGAGGTTGGTATAAAGACACTGGGGCTTCGTTAAACCATTGGGAGATATATGAGAATTTTGCATTGCAAAACATCAATAACATTAAAAAAATTGTTACTTCTAAGTTAAAAGAAAAAATGTGGTGTAAGAAAGATGTAGTAGCTAAAAGAAAATTCTGGTATTATAAGGAGGTCATCAACCCCACCTTAGAAAATAAAAAGTATCTCTTTGTTTTAACTAGCTCAAAGAATAAAATTAATATAGCCAAGATTAGAACGAACACTCATGAGCTCCATAGTGAAACAGGTCGTTGGATAATTCCTAAAACACCATGGATGGAAAGGATCTGCCATCTCTGTGAGAATATGAACATCGAGGATGAAAATCACTTCCTCTTAGAGTGCCCTGTGTACAACCACATTAGAGCTCAATTTCATAATCTTTGTTGCAATACTGACCTTCCTAGCCTTTTAAGATGTAAAAATTATAGTGAGCTCAGGAAGCTTCTCTCCAAGATTTTCGAGCATAGGAATAAAATCTTAAATCGAACTAAATAACTCTTTTCTTTAGGTCCGATAGACCAAAGATTGGTCTCAGTGGATGTTAACCATCATCATCATTATCATCATTTTTATTTTTAATTTTTTAATATAGAGTAATGAGTAATAAGGCTAACGGCCTGCATGTTGACCTGATCTCGTTTATCTATATACCCTCAACATTCGCTTGACTCCTGTATGGAACAATAAGGCTAACGGCTTCATCCGTTGGCAAATTTCAATAGGTATCATAGATAACTATTAAAAAAATTATTTTAATATATTTCATATTTTTAAAAATTTTAATTTAATTATTAATTGTAAAATTATATAAATTAAATAATTAATAAATAGTAAATATAAAAATATTTATTTTATCATAAGTTTATATAAAAAAATCATAAAAATAAAAAAATTATAATTTATAAATAAATTATAATTTTATTTTAAATTATTATTAATATTAATTATATAAAATATTAATCTATGAGTTAAACATATATAGAATTAAAAAATATATATAAGATTTTATTTTGTAAATAGATTTTGTTAAGTTTGATATTTATCTTAAAAACAAATTTTAAAGGTGGTTTATAGATATTGGTAGTTGTTGCTACATTTAGCAAAGTCTAATTTTAAGAAAGTTTAAGAGATTTAACCCGATAACCTTCCAATTGGCAAAATACAATTGAGCTAATTCTTGAAGTTTACTTATTTTAAAATAATTATAAATTTTTTATCTTTTTAATTAAAATGATTAATTTTAAAAAATATCATATTTATATATTATAAACATAAATTATAATTTAAACATAAAAAAAACCATAATATTAACCCAAAACCTATTTACATATTACAATCTCCATAATAAAATAAAATAAATCTTCATAATTATATCTCTCCAATAAATAAATTATATGTACCATGATTTCAGCCCTCTACAATATGAGAAAGAAACCCATTATTATAATTTTTTTCGTCCAAGTATCACTTAATCCATATAAACAACCCAAACGTTAATTCACTCATCGTGCTATATATTATGATTTATCCAAGATGCATATATTGTTCGTTTTCGAATTGGGATATGTAAAACAAAATAACCATAAGTCGACTTTCTTATTCTAGTATTAGTGTTTATAATAGTGGGATATGAAAATAATAATTCATTCTTTAAAAGCATGAGGTTGTTCCAACGTACACGCATTCTTAACACACTCAACACATCCGTGACAGGGAATTCCGTTGATAAGTCTCCCGAAAGTTTGGTCCAAAACAATGGATGGTTAGTGATTTTATTATTATTATTAAATAATAGTATTTTATACATCTCTATCTTATTCTCAAAATTGAAGATTACAAAAGTAGCTTGGCTTGACTACTATTTGAATCACTCAAAAAAACCTCAGTAAACAACACAACATTATTATTATTAAATAATAGTATTTTATATATTTCTATCTTATTTTAAAAATTGAAGATTACAAAAGTAGCTTGGCGCGACAACTATTGAATTTGAATCACTCAAAAAAATCTCAGTAAACAACACCGCCAAAAATAAAGAGCCACTCCAACACTAGAGTCAAAAATCATCAAAAATTTATGCTCCTTCAAATGAGAGAAAATAAAATACCATCTAAAATTGAGAGATATATAATAATCATTTACCAAAACCAAAACCAAATCACAAAAATAGAAAGAATGCAAGTGAGCACCAAAGTCTCATAACACAACTACTGATCCAAAACCATGTCAACAGAAGGGGAAGCATTAAGTCGAAGAAAGGCAACATCATAGACACACCACAATGCATTGGAATCATGTGCCAAAAGAACCATCACAAAGACAAACTCAATGCTCCACCACAGTTGAGAAGCGTTGAAGCACCTCAACAACCGCCTAGAACCATAAAACCCAATCCACCATGCAGAAGAGAACGCATCAAAGCAAAAATTCAGCCATTAACCACTCCATTAGAGAAGCACAAAGCCAATAACCAGTCTTTCACGCCATAGACAGGAGGCACCAAAAAACACACTCCCATAAGATTCGCCCATGACATGCCCGATGAAAAAGGAAACAAAATTATCATCCAAAGTGTCACCCATAAACTAGAGAACCAAGTGCGACTATAAAAGAAAACCGAAATCACCTTACTCCTTGTGGTCTTAGGAGATCATAGTAGGAGTCTGAACAACATCATCAACTAGGGGATCGGTCAAATCACCAGAAGTAGAATCACTACTAAAGAAACCCTCCACCTTTTTCCAAATGCGAATCAACATTATCCAAACAAAATCTCATATTATGAAGCATTCACTTAATATCTTCCAATGAATAAAACAAATTGTAATTTTCGATTGTTTATCTTTGAAGATTAAGAACCAAAGAAATTAGGAACTACAACCTCCTTCTGTGAAATATACTAAGAGCTGGCAACCATTTAGTATCCTCACCCACTAATTCTGAATCTAAAAAATAAACATGGTCTCCTGCTTCCTTGTTCTCCAGGACTAGTATATTTTTCCTTACTTCCAGGGGGACAATGTTAAAAATAGAGACCACAATATCATAAGCAAAAGGGTGAACCCTTTTGAGACCAAATTTACTGGCACCTCCCTTCTCACTGCTCATCCTTTGTCTCAGAGGCATGAGCACTGTAGAAAATAGACACACAAGACAAAAATTGGGCAGACCATGACCAGTGAAACTATATGAGGAATGAAATGGGAACCACTGCAACCCAACCTTGAAGACAATAAGGTCGCCCCCTATAATCCAAGAAAGAGGCCCAAGACTCATGAGATTGTCCAAATCTCCATAATTGAGACTCATAACCCACAATGAGATTCGACCAACCGTTATAACACCCTAACTAAACTGGAAACAACTATAACAAAATTTGGTCGCGTAGATTTCCCAAATTGTCAGAGGAAAGCCACATGAAATCAACTACAAGAAATATACTCACTCTCAATGGACTCGTGAGCTTATCATAGAAGTAAGACCAGGAACCTCAGACCCCAAATACACGGAAGAAAAGGCCCAAATGAACCTAATTGCTCGGGCCCAGTGCACATATAAGACCAAAAACTAACGTGCAACAATACAAGCATTTAAATTCTAGAAAAACTAGGAGCTTGACTAGAAACACAAAGCTAACCAAACTAAATTAGAGAATAAAAACCATTGTTTCCAACGTGATCATGGATCTATCAGAAGGCTCACCAGATACCCATGATATTCGTTGTAGGTCAGAAAAGGTACCAACCAAATGAGCAACAACCTCCACCACCAAAGACCCACAAATGCCTTAACAAATAGATCCACACCATTAACTACAAGGAAAATTAGAGAACCCACACATCATGGAATACACTCACCTAACTCTCAAATGTTGGAATACGTATTGCACTAACGAAATCATCTGGCACCGCTGTAAGTGCAAACAACAATGGAGGACGACGAAGTATCCTTACCTCCTCTCTCGAACAATCTACCACCATAGCCTCCCATCTCCATAACCTTTGGTTTTAATACACCTCACGACACACCTTGTGGCACACTTGCATAGGTATCGGCATTAACTACCATCTCCCACCCACCGCGAGGAGTGAACCAACTCTTCATTTGGCTCTCTATGAGATACCTCCAAAAGGGACCATAAAGAGGAAATTACATGCACAAAATATAAGAATACAACCATTATAAAAATTTAAATTAATGTATAAGAAAAGTAATTGTAAATATAAAGGATTTTTTATAATAAATTATTTTTTCAATTTAATTTCTATATTAAATTAAATAAATTTAAGAAAAAAGGTCTTTTGATTTTATATTTATCTATTGATTTTATTTTTAAAAATTATTTTATTTATTTGAAAATAATTTTAAATTTTTTTAATTTCAGATAAAAAATATTTATATCCTTTAAAAATTACAATAATAACATAATATATTTTACAAATAAATATATTTATTATAAAAAAATGACATTAATAATTTAATATAATGGATAATTTAGAATGAAAGCATTTTTTTAATAAAATATATATTCATGGTAAGTCATTGTCACATACATGTAAATAGTGTATTACCATTGCCAATATTTAATTACTGAAGGGTTAAAGTTTATAGTCTTAAGGCAGTGAAGTGAACAATGAGGTATTTATTATGTTTGATCTGAACTTAAACAGGAACGCAATAGAATACAGTTATAATCATAAATACAGAGATGTAGTAGAAATAAGACTTCATTTCATTAATATCAAGGCACTGAAAGATGCTTATACACAGTGGAAATAAACTAACTTGGGTGATGGTAACTTATCTCTGAGAAGAGATGTGGCGGATACATGCCTCTAAACTGTGTTACAATGAGGCTCAAGGGTGTTTTTATTATTGAACAACAAGAGAAAAACCTAAACAACCAAAACTCTAACCCAAAGAGATGGAAAACCAAAATTTTGTGGGCCTCGTTGGGGTTAGTTGGGAAGCCAACTTGCTGGAGCCGTAACTTGGTCATATTATCTCTGTTTGGTGCATATGATACCTCGCTGGAAATATCTCTTTGAGTACTACAAGAGTTTCCACATGCCCCTGCCTGTGGCTATGGACCTATTGTAGACCTCAAAAAACACCATTTAGGGGGTCAAAACTGCTCTGGAAGTTCAGTACTCGAAAAAGTTGCTAAAAATAATAAATGTTGCTATAAACAAGGAAACTGATGAAACTGACTAGAGGTCTAGGTGGAATAGGTGGGTGGCCACCAATATCCACCTGGATCAATCCTCCCTTATTAGGAAGCAATTTTCCCCATTGCACGCAGAGCCTCCATGAGATGAGCAAATTTTTGTTGAACCTAGTCCTTGGTGAACCACTTGCCCTGGTGAAGAAGTTGGCCTTATTTGACAACTCGATAGTTGGATCCTATATTGGCAAGTTATCTTGATCTATGTGACCATGATCCGATAATTTTTGGCATGTTCCATGCAGTCTCGGTTTAACTCCATTGGTGTGA